>CM076574.1:1408244873-1408634398 GCA_034641835.2 Pinus albicaulis
ACAAGAACATACAACACAGAAAAACTACCAAAACCAATAGGGTGTATGGGAGGAATTGCTTTGAAAAACTAATTAGATCTCAAAGGAGCTACAAATTTAAATTCACTCATATGTTCGAGTGACAGGCATGAAGGATGGAAGCTGTTCAAGAATTCAGGAATTTCTCTCCGCTTTGCAAGAAAGAATTCAAGAAAATGACCTCAACAAGGCTGTAGACTCACTCTCCAGAAAGGGACATGATGCGAGGGCGAGATACCTCTCGGGTGTACAGTTGTTAAGGAGCAATAACGAAAGAACACATCAAAATATAAAATATTCTTGCAAGAACGAAATTCATCTCTTCAAAACATTAAACAGACTATATTCTTGAATTTTCAATAATCAAGAAATAAAGCCTATGAATTCTTCAATTTTGACAGTGAAATGGCACCAAAACTTACAAAAATTCCAGCGATCAAGAAGTAAAGCCTAATAATTCTTCAATTTTGACAGTGAAATTGCACGAAAACTTACACAAATTCCTTCGAATTTGACGGTGAAAATTGCGGCAAAGACTCATGCAAATAGCTGTGTGCATTCGAACCCTTGGGCCTTGACATGAAAATGACAATTGCGGCAGAAGAATTCCGTGTATATCACGATCTCAAGCACGTGATTTCTTATCAGTGATTTCTCAACCTTCCGAATAGTTGAAAAGAAATTAAACAACTGCGCCGAATCAAGAAAATTCAGCGAATTTCTAATAAATTTACAGTGAACGGCATCTTAAGCGTCTGCTAAATTTCAGCCAGGCAGAGAAATGGATGAGAGCTTTAGGTTGCGGAGGCAGCATTAAAGACGATTGAAAGTTCAAACATGATCTTCAACGATTGCGTGCTTTCTCTAAATACTCACATCACTATAAACTTGTGTTGCTCTTTTATTGTTGTTTGTCAGACAGGGGAAGCATTCATTTTTTCCAACAAAGTCTACCTCTCATTTTTTGCAGCTGCAACTTTGAGGACTTCCATGCTCTTTCGCTGTTTGTCGACATACAGGGGAAGTATTCCTCTCATTTTCTCCAGTGATAAAAAGTTTTTCTACTTTCTCAATCTTAAGAAACCGAAAAATAGAAAAACTTGTTATGACTGGAAAATACGAGACGATACTGTTTTTTCTGCATTGCATGGAATGGAGAATTCTCTGGCCTTCTGGAGCTTTCGTGGTTTGAGGTTTCCCTGTTTGTCGACATACAGGGGAAGCATTCCTCTCATTTTTTTCTAGTGATAACAAGTTATTCTACTTTGTCAAACTTGTTAAAAGACGAGACGAGACTGGCGAAACGGAAAAATAGAAAGACTTGTTATGACTGGAAAAGACGGGACGAGACTGTTGTTTCTGCATTGCATAGAATGGAGAATTCCTGGGTCGGAAGCCACTCTTTACGTTAGGTGGTAACCACCCTATTCGAGGATCCTTCTTATTACGTGCGGTGTAAATAAACAGTTTTATTTCTCCATCATCATTGACAAGAAATTCAGATTAACTGTCTCTGAAAAGCCTGATCGAATAGATAAAAATTTATTTGAACTGAAAATTCGCTAACAGAACTAATGGTTTTAACGTCAGAAAATTTTAGATCTGTTTGTGATAAGAAGTTAGAACTAACGGCGTGGACTATTAGAACTGTGTCTGTTCCGGCAATGGATCCGGCAGCCAGAAACTCCTCCTACCGGATTTTCTATCAACATCTTTCTGTTAAGAGTTTGTTTCGTTTGTGTAATTTCCTAAGACGCTTAGTTGGAAGTTCGTCATTCTATTTAGAACTACGAATCCAACTTCATTTTTTCTTAATTTAAATTTATCCATAGATTTTTTTCGTTTGAAATGCCTTTTAATATACCATGGCCTCTTTGAATTTTATATTTTCTAAAATCAGTTGAACATTTAAAATTATATTTTAAGTGAAATTAAATTTTAAAATTTTGCACAAAGTTTAATAATTTTACATTTTTAATATTACAATTTTAATTTAGGTTTTTTTTTTTATATATTATTATTTATTATTTCTCTAAAAATCTTGAAAGATTAAAAAACATATATAACTTTAAAACCTAAAAATACTTTTATATTATTGAATTAAAATTATTATTGTAAATTTTAAAATTATTATTTAATTTAAATTCGTTAACTGCTAGAGTTTTTTTTTGCTTTTAAAATTTACACGTATTATAATGTTTTTGATTTTGTGAAATTAAAATTTGAATTTTTCTGATATATGAGTTATTTAATATAACCATTATTTATATTAAATATATTATATAATAATATATGCAAATCTATTATTATTTGAGTATATATATGGCAATTATTAAGTTATTTGTTTATAATTAAAAATTATTTTGAATACATTTTTTTCTAATTTAACTTTCATCGAATGTAATGTTAACTAATTTAATTTAAATAAAAAGTATATATTTTTTAATTTCTTTAATCTAATTATTTAATATGTAGGTTTATAAATAATAAAAATATGTTAATATGACCATATTAACCTCATATAAAGTAGGTATTTACAATTATTCAATATAAAAAGTTAATAAATAAAAAGGGCGTAGTCTATGAATGTTACCAATTGGACTACGAGGAACCATTTTTTTTGGATCATACGACACCTTGACCCCTACAGCCGAAGGCCAGCGCCGTTTTCGTTTCGTCTCTGTCTCCCTCGGTAGTCGTTCTCCGTTAAGGCTTTCTACCTCCACAATGCACTTCACTAGCACTGCAGCTGCAGTTTTCAGTGTGATTCAAACTCCAATATGGTGTAGCACTCAAACTGCAGTTTTCACTGTGTGTAATATACACCAAAAAGAAAAAATATCTTTACTCTACTGGTAAATATAATTTCCAAATTGTGTCACATCTAATCAAATTTAGAGACACCCATAGTTAGTCTTATCCCCTAAATCCGAAGACCAAACTAAAGCTTATATGAAAGTTCTAACCTTTAATCTTTATAAGATTTATTATAGATTTCCATAACTATTCCTGTTTACCTTGAAATACATTATCGTATTAAGTATATTAATTGAATGGTCAATATATATATATATATATATATATATATATATATATCACCAGTGCTACTTTAATGTTACACCACAATTAACATTTACTAACCCACATAATTGTTTAAACCGTAGCTTTGGCTCTTTCGAGGGTATAGCTGGCATGATTATGGATATTAAATGCAGTGAGTACTGGAAATTAAATTCTTTTGAAAGTTGTGAGATCTTCCAGGATTCAATGCGAGTTTCAATGGTCCTTTTTGTAGATCTTCACCGTTCGATCCCTGGAGATCGACGGTGAACACTTTGGGCAGGAAATGACATAACATAACCCTGCAACCCTAGTTGGCACCGTCATTTGCTTCTGCAAATGTGTCAAGAAGTTTCCTTCAGCATTGAGGGTTTTTTCCATGGCTGTCTCCGACCTTTGGCTCCGCCATCATTGAATTTCCACCAAGCTTGCGAGGTTTTCAAAGGTATAGCCCCCATGGTATTGCAACATGGAGGAGAGGAGGTGTTGTAATAAACTGCGATGAGTTTCTGGACTAAAATGTCCTATGCCGCCATGGTAACTTCTTTAGTAATGGTTCCACTTATTCATAGCTCAGGTAATTACTCTCTTTGCAATTATAGAATTCTTCTTGATATATTTCCAGATTTTTTAGATTTTATCTCTGGTTTCCTTGTTTAATTTTTCTTTTGTCTCTCAGTGCTCCTTTTTTTTTTAAGACTTTTGGTGCGATGCTCAGAATGTTGGGACGAGTCTATTTCTCAGGTAATCTCCCATCAGTTCCCTGATTCCTTAACACACTTATTCGTTTCGAGTAAGATTACATCTAGCAACTTAAAACTTTTCTCACATGTTTGTCTTTTATGGTTATTAATGCAGGTCAGCACTTTCACCGATGGGCAGGTTCTTCTACAAATAATTAGATATTTTGAAATACCATCTTTCACGGCTAATATTCCTAATTCTCCTTCTAGGTACTTCTAATACTTGCACTCAGACACAGAGGTCTTATTTGTCTCAGGCGGGCTTCTAGTCTTCATGGGAGTTTATGAACCCAAATCTTAGCTTTTTCTGTTGGCCTGGTTTAGGCCTTATTCTTTTTTTATATAAATTTTAAATTTAAAGATAATGTCCAGCCAGAATCCTTGAGGACTCAGATAGTCTCTCTTGCACTTATATTTTTGTAAACATATTAACCATACATTTGTTATGGAATTTCTACTGTAGAGTTCATTTCTAGAATTCGACCCTTGCATAGTTTGCAGTCTTGGAAAAGGCGATTGCTGATAAATAATTTTGGAATAGTTTTATTTGTCGTTTGGACTGTATGTATTATTTCTAAATACAGTGGCCTACTCACTATTTTAATGGAATGAAATACCTTTTTTTTGGTAAAGTCAGAAAGTGCTTCAGTTCTATTTTCTGTATGTTTTCATTTATTGGTTCATTCGAATGGATACTATGTAGGTATGCTCGTCGGACAAGTCATAACCCATTTTTCTTGGAAATAATTGCTCACTGTCTTTACACTAGTTTTTTTTAATCTCTAGTCTTAGTTTCTGTTCTTAAGATACATATTTCTTAGACTATTTCTTTTACCTTTAGGGTGTATCTCGGTGACCAAACAACTATAAAATTTGTTTGTGTATAGCTAGATAGAGGAGGAAATGAGTACTGGGCTAGGGTTCATCCCCGTGCCCAGAACCAAAATCTCACCCTGTACTAAATATTTGAACAATAATTTTTCTAGAATTTTATTTTCCTTTCACAAGAGTTTATAAGTTTTAATAGAAGTTTCTTTATCATTATGTCTCTCTGTCCCAAAGAACTGGTTTACATCTTGACAAATAAATGATGTTTCCAGAAAGAAAAAATTCTATGTTCAGTTATCTAATATTCTTGGTTTAGATTTTACTTTTGATAATTATATGTTGTAGTTTTCAAGAAATTCGCAGATAATAACTATTTTCTGTTATATAAATGCACAACAAGTTTTCCCGTATTTTACTGAGTTGTTTTAAAATAATATCTTATCACTTTTCCATTAGAAAGAAATGCTCAACAAATAAACAACTTTATTCCATAACTAATTTTATTATTAACAATTAAAAAGAAAATAATTTTTCCAACAAAACATTAATTGTCTCAGTCGTTTTCCTTAAAAAAATAATAAAATGTCATTTAACTAGTTAACATTAAACATAGCTATAACAACTTCCCGCTTGGAAGTAACACCGTCCTTAGTGTTTCGCTCTAGCTCAGAGAAGAGCTTTGGGTAAGCCTCACGCACAAATCCTTCGTCCTTCAAGTAGCCTCATCCGGGCTGGAGTGCTTCCATTTCACTTTAACCTGGGTGATGACTCGCTTCTAGAGAATAATTTACCTCTGGGCAAGTATAAATTGCGGCTCGACCAAAAACTCACTGTTCAACTCTACCTGCAAACATCAAAGTTCTTTTTCAAATTTTCATAAGGAAATCATATTTCAAGTTAGGATTTTTAATTCTATCCTACCTGTATATTCTACCAATGAATTACGTGCTTAAAATCATGCACATATCCCTTTAACAAGGACACATGAAACACATTGTGTACCCGGATGTGACTAGGTAAAGCTAGTCGATAGGCCATAGGTCCTACCCTTTCCAAAATTTGGAAGGGTCCACAGAACCTGGGAGCCAACTTGGCACAAGAGGTCCACTGCAAGGTACTCTTCTTGGGTTTGATCCTTACATACACATAGTCTCCCACTTCGATTTCCCGATAAGTATTTTTATTATCTGCATAGATCTTCTTTCAATCTTGTGCAGCCTTCAAATTTGTATTTTCTTCTTTACTTCTGATTCCATTCAGCCAACATTTCTAGTCCCAACATTAGTTTTGTTTCGGGGTTACTCCAATTTATGGGTATGCGACACTGCCTCCCATACAGGGCCTCGAAAGGACTCATCTTAAGGGACTCCTGATAACCATTGTTGTAAGAAAATTCTACCAGATGCAGGTAGACTTCCCATTTGGTTGGCTGTTGCAGCACACACACCCGCAACATGTCTTCCAGAAGTTGGTTTACCCGCTCTATTTGACCATCTGTCTGGAGATGATAAGCAGTGCTAATGTAGAAATTATATAACTTATGTGTTATGTGTCCAAGATTCTCCTAATCTCATACTATTTTATCTTCATGCAAAATACAAAATCTATTCCCCCATTAATCATTTGCGGAAATTAAATCAAGGTTACAATGCACACATGAAACAATAAAATTTCACACATATGAACACATTTGTTTAACAGGAAAGCCTGAAGATGAAAACCCCAACTATCTGTATACAATATATGTCGTAGATATCATGTAACAATCCTCATACAAAGCTGATCATATCAAGCTCTTAGTACAATACAATTGCTACACACTAATCAAGCTCGATCTTGCAAATCCATGCATCGATCTTTGCCACCTGCTAGCTTGCCTCTACTGCGCAATCTCTGCTAAATAATGGCTCTGAATGAACTTGAAATCACCAATATTGCACTGTGCAATCCTCATTGGAATATCCACTGAGTGTTGGATGTAATCAATGCATCACTATAGTCACAACTGATAGTCACACTTTCTCTTTCACTTATCTCTCCACTGGTCTCCACTGAAACTGCCATGCACTATATTTAATTGATTTATTCTTCAGTTGATTAAAGAGTTATTATTTACTGAATTAATTAGCTAATTAATTCACAGCACTCTCACTAGTGTATCAATCAGTTGCACTAGATACAACTAGCTCAACTGAGTCTAACCAAGTTAAACTAAATACAACTCCACCAACTACTTCTATAACTCCACCAAACTCTGTCACATGAGTTCTAACTAAATTCTGCATGCATTAGCTCCAGTAAACCCTCAGGAATAGCGTAATTCCTTATGTCAGCTGCTGTGCCACATCTGTGCACTTAACTGAAATGCTCCAAGAGAATAAGATAATGTTTAAAGTCCAAATATTATTAAGAGCTAATAATATTCGACATATCTATTTTTAGACTGACAATCTAAAAATAGATTCTGATCAATATGTCGAAAAATAGAAGTCCATATATTTTTGCAACTTGACCAACCATCCACAAATACCATCCTGCAACTCATAGAATATGATCAACATGTCTAAAAATAGACATAGTCTAAAAACATACTTTGCACCAAAAATAGCCTGCGGGCCCACTTAGTGAAGGCGACTCTTTTCTCTAAGCACATCATCTTGTTGAATCTCAACACTCCCTCTCAACAAGATAGGGATTAACTGCTACCCCGATCTTGTCTCTATGGTATTCGAATTTTCTCTTGGTGAGTGCCTTCGTTAGAACATCTACATCCTAATCCTCCGTAGGAATGTAAGAAAGAAACATGATCTTCCTGTTAGTATGAATATTTCATCGTAAAAGATCACTTTAGCTACGCATAACAAATAGCCCTAACATCGATTATGGCTGCAAAATACCTTTAAGATTGCTGCACAAATTGAGATCTAAGCACAAAAGATATTAAGCAGATAAAAAATAACATAACTCCATAGATCCAATGATCAAGACAAGAAGAATGTATATGAAAGAATTGTGTATTATATTAAAGAATGGGGCACCTGAGAGGAAACCAAGAAAGGTGTTTTCCGATTCTCCTCAGTGGGATGGGTTCTTAGAAGTCCTCAGTGTTTCAGATCTAGCATTTCTCTCTCTTATGGATGTGGAAAAGCAAACATAGAACTCAATGGGAGTTCATAAAGCAAAATGGAAAATGGTGACCAAGAGAAGATCTAGAGTGACCTAATGCAATGAAGGTGAATAATGAATGGGGAAAACCCTCCTATTTATAACAAAATATTAGGGTTATCTAGAACTTGTTGCATGAATAAAATATTATTAATCAAATTCTAGAACCACCCTTTAGGAATATTTTATTATATTTGTTGGAGGGAAAGGGTCTTTTGACTTGGGTCAATTCCTTTATTTATAAATAGTAAATAAATAAATGATTTCTTTATTATTTTAGGGAGATGGTGGGAATATAATCAAATACATAACAATTTATCTAATTATTTAAAAATGATTTAGTCAAATTTTACTAGGAATATTATTTAAATAATGATTTAAATAACTTATTCCTAGGAAATAATCAAACAAATAATGATTTATTTAATCAATTTTCTTGTTTTGGGTTAAATATGACTAGGAAATATAAACAAATGTTATTTCTCATGGTGAAAGCAATTTTACTTACGGTAAAATTGGTCTTACATGGTGTACTTGGGTTCATCTAATGATAATAGGTTAGATGACCAAAAAAATGGTGTAACAGATAGCCCCCCAACGTATGAGTGTTAGGCGCAAATCATATGACCGAAGTATGTTGTAAGAAATCAATCACTAGAGAGCGAGAGGGAAGTGAGAGAGAGAAATTTAAGGTTGTGTGATGTGCGAAAGGACTAGACCCTGAGGAGACGAGACTTACAGGTGCAAAAAGTCTCTAAGTGATGAAGTGGTACCTATGCTAAAGGCGGCGGGGGAGGCATACCTATGCTCGCCAAGACAAAGTACAAAGAATAAGGCGCCTGGAAAACCACGGAATGCAATAATGAAGCATGTGCTGGCCTAAACATGAGCTAGATGAATAACATGATGAATCCCACATACATGCGATGCCTGGAATAACCGTTAGGACTTATACAATAATATTTTAGTACATGAGATACAAATATGCCCAAATGCCCCCTACCTATGGGGAAGGGCTCGTCAAATTTTATTGATACATGCAAATCGAAGAGGCGCTACAAGCAGTTGAGGGAAATATCATCAAATGGGAGGAGCTGCATCAAGGGCTGAAATGAAGAAGTCATATGGGCATGTGGGAGGCTACCTGCAGGGCCACCCCCTCATGAGGGTTGAGAAATCTCACACACACCTGGGAATCACCAATAGCTACTGCTGCATCACTAGACTATCAAGTGTATAGATCACGATCATGCTGAAACGAGCTCGAACCAAGGTACACTGCCCCCTAGACCTGGCTTCTGGAGTAAATGACCTGATGTCGATAGAAGTAGATCTGCTATAGGTGAGGTAACAAGGGCACGAGAGAAAAAAGTAGAGTGACTAACAGATGGACACTGATGATGATAATGAAGTGAGGGGTACTGAGTGGTGGATGGACGAATTCCCTTGTTAGAGCATAAAGGGCATGAATGGCTTGGCAGTGACTGGCGCACTATCATTAGGGATAGGGGACAATGGTACTGAAGGCCATGATGTGCAACACGAGAGAGGGACCGAGCAATGAAGGATGGAGGACTATAGTGGGATACACAGGGACGCGAGATAGACTCCGTGACCGATGATGACTCAACTCGGAAGCTCTAAACAAGGGCGACTCGATGGTGCTGCGACACAGTAAAGGTCCAATGGGTGACCAAGAAAACATGAGTACAAGATGGTAACTCATGACGAAAATCAACACGAACAAGTACAACTATGGAGGCAAAGTGGTGCCTCAAGTGCCAGTGTTGTAAGTGAGGAAATCCGATTTTGAGGGGAGGTGAAGAGACCCTTCGTGGGCACAATGTGTCCTGGTGAAGTATCAAGTTACTAAAAACTAACAGGTACCCAGAGCTCATGAACAGGCCAGGTCGCACTTTTTTGGGTCTGATATATGGCTTGGGTAGTAGGTACTAGGCAGAAAACTGCGACGTGTCTTAGGAAATGACCTGAAAAGTGTTACCTGTTAGATAAAGGGGATTTCAGTGCTATTTTTGGTTGATATCTGGGAGTTGATGGTTGAGGGGAATAGGTGCCCCCAAGCATGTGGTGGTCATGCCAAAATGTATTTAGAAAAAGGGGAATCTAAACACATTTTAATGATATGGTGCGCCATTTGTGTTTGTTATGGTTGTGCAGTTTGAGAAAGGAAATGGAGGATTACCAATCTCTTTGAGGACTGCATATATGAATCAAATGTACTTTAAGTTTCTGGGTTGGCATACCTGGTGCCATTATCCCAAACAGAGGATTTTGGGATAACGAACTGATGCTCTCTTAGAAGAGCGATAGGTTGGGCAACAACAAGGTTGAAAAGACTGGGTTGTTGATGTAATATGAAGGAACGATAAGGGGTATCATCCCTAGGGTGATCTGAAGTAATATGGGACTTTAGAGGTTCTTCTAAATGTGGAAGAATAATGGTACTAAAGTCGGGACGACCAGATATACTAGGAGAGTGGCAGAGAATTTCTTCTCTTCATCTCCCAAATATGGGTGCCCCCTTACTCAAACATTGGGTTTCAATGTAATGGCCACAAGGTGTATGTGGTGTGAATGTATGGGTTCGATGTAAAGGGGAATAGATAAAGTCAGGGGTGGTGATTTCTTCCATAATGTCATCATCGTGATAGGAGATGGGGTGATTGGTGGGAGAAAGACCACCTGACATGGCGAAGCTACCTGACTCATGATCACAAAAAGAGAGGGTCGCATGCGCATCGTCGCAAGGGGTAAAAATGGCCCAAGCTCGCGAGACTAGATTCTGGGAATAACGACTTGCCCCATCGACGTAGCCAATATAAGGCGTGGACGGAAGGTCCTGCACAATCGTGTCACAAGACAAGACATGGGAGGAGTAGGAACAAAGATGGCAGTGTGAGGGAAGGGTAGACAAAAAATGACAACTATGGGAGCTGGTAGTCTGGAGAGAGTGGCTAGGACTAGTAGACCGAGTAGAGGTTGATGTATTGGGGCTGGAGCTCAGGCTGCAGAGAATATCATAGATACAAATGGTATCATCGTGGTTATGGGTGGGAGGGAAAAGGTCAGGGAAACCACATGAGGCCGCAAATCTACCTAAAGCATCAGCTTAGAAAGGCATACATACGGATCGTCACGGGGGATGACAAAGGAACAAGTAAAAATATGGTCAAAGCATGTAGAGCCCAAGGATGTTGCTGAAGGGGAAGCAAGCAAAACAGAGGGAGTGGATTTGGAGGGAATGTACTCCAAGGAGGATGATAGGTATAGGAGGGGGGCAGCGGGTTCTGACATATCAAAATCAGGGGGAGGAATGTCAATGGTAGCAGGGGGTCCTCGATGTGGTCTGACACATACGGCGTGAGGATAGGAGAGGCGGATTGGTTTTTTTCAATCTCATACGCGCGAATGACCTCGAAAGAGGCTCGGTAATGCGTGAGGTGGGAACAATGATGATACTCATGATTGTGATGGGAAGGGCTCACAGGTACGATGTCATGTGAGGTGACAGAGTGAGCAGTTGAATGAGCCGGCGAAGCATCGGGGGAAGGTACTAAGGGGTTAGTAGCCGAGAACCGCGGTGATGAGGAAAGGTAGGAAACGGTGGCTGAAGTTTCAATCATTTTAGTAGCAGGAGGAGAAATGGTGTTCGGGGTAGAGAGGTGTTCTGGCGTTAGGGAAGACGGAGTACAGGCGAGGGCAGCTTCGAATCGGTGGTATGTGGCTAAAGAAGTAAGATACTCGTCAAGGCAGGGGCAAAGGTGGGTATAGTGTCCATAGAAATTGCACAAAGAACAAGGGTGATTGGTGTGCAAGTTCTTAAGTTTCGGGGTAGATTCTAGTATAGTGACATGGACTTCTGGGATGTCTGAGTCTGGAAATGGTTCATTAACCATGGTCTTGAGAGGTGGCAATTCAGGACAGGTATGAGTGGCATGACCAATTACATCACATAGAGTACACTGGATGGGATGCTTGGGAGGCTGAGGAGGGGTAGGGTTGGGCAAGGAAGGTTTTTCCTTTGATGCCCCCCTGCGAGCTTTGCTATTTTTACTCGAAGCGGCGGCAACAGGAGGCAGTGTTTGTTGAGGGGACTGAGGTACTAGCATAGAAAGAGAGGTCGTGGGGATTGGTTGAACTGGGTTAAAAGTAATATATGGTTTAGGTTGACTTGGCAGAGTGGGGGCTAGAGGGTCAAGATACTAGATGGGTATACCCAATGTCAAGTTGGGGAGGGATAAGGTGGCCAAGGTAGGGACCGAATAAGCTCCGGGAGGTGGAGCAAGAAAAGGGATCTGACCAGCATGGAAATGGCCAGGAGGAATGGTGCCAAGGGGGTTGATTTTTAGTGAAATCGACCCAGGAGGAGTGGCTGTAGAAGAATATTTAGCAGGAAGAAGGGTGGCTAACGGGGGCGAAGGGCTAGAAGCTGGTTGAGGTGGAGGTCACTGACTAGCCAAAGTGGGTTCCGTAAGGTCAGCCCAAGATGATTGCATCATGCAAGCATTTGCCAAGCTAGGATCAGATACAGGAAGAGGGCGAGGTCCAGGAAAAGTTCTAAGCAAAGAGGAGTCTTTGTAGATGCCAGGGGAAACACTAGTCAAAGAATCGATAGTTGGCTTGTTTATGACAGTAGAGATGGTGGACTGAGGGGAGGTCTGAGATTTTGGTTCATGGTAAGTCAACTAGTCAATGGTGACAATATTTCCATTATGGGGGAAGAACATCTTGCGGTGGACTGCGAATGGGATAGCATACATCTCATAGGTGTAACTACACCCCAAAAGGATGTTGTAGTCAAGAGGGTCGTCGATAACTTCGACTTCGACACAAAAAGTCTTGCCAGCAAGGGTGATAGGACAGTTACGGAATAGGCCAATGGGCTGGGAGTCATGGCCATCCCATGCACGAAGGGTGATGGTGGAAGGGGCCAGTTCAGGGGATCCGAGTTGTTTCGAAACCGAAGCGGACATTACACAGGTAGATGCCCCCTCATCAATAATGCACCGAGCAACATTGGCGTTTCATATTTTGACTGGAATTTGGAAATAAACCGAAGGAGAGAGAGGGGGATGGTCTGACTGACGGGTGTCAAAAATAATCAATTGGTCATCAGCAGGATCTACAATGCCCACGACAGATAGTAGAGCCCTCTTTTGAGAAGGACACGACTGGAGGAGTTCCAGTGTTGAAATGGAAACAAGAGATTGGGCCAGATCTTCTACCATGTTGTATGAATGGGAAGCCTAACCAGAGGCATCATTTCGGCGTAATGGTCCCTTAGGAGGCTTGGGATGAACCTCGGCTCTGGGCAGAGGGAGTTGCAAGGGACCATTGGGTGTCGATAGAGGTTTTGTAGGACCTGACGATGGAGACTCAGAGAGAGACGAAACGGGAGGTGTATAATACTGATGGGATTGAGTTTGAAGGTGGAGGTCAACAGTGAGAGGTGGGTCAGAAGCCATCATGAGAATCTGGTAATCAGAGTAACCAGAAGGGGAAGGTTGAGTGGTTACCAGGGCGTAAGGTGGTTGAGTGGCCACAAATCCTTATTGCGGGAAAGGATCAGTAAACACAGCAGGTTGAGAAGTAACAGGGGTGGAAGGGGTAGTAGGGGAGGAGTGTTGTCCCCATACGGTGGCCTGAGAATCCCAAAGTTGCCACATTTGTGGTAATAAGGGACAATCGTGAGTGTAGTGACCATAAACACCACAAAACGAGTAGGGCTTATTAGTGCGAAGTGGCCTGTCCGACTTGGGTTGAGACCCCTATGGTTGGTTGGCAGTGGTAGGGTTGATATTGGAAGGATTGGGTCCACATTTATCAGAAGCGGATTGATTGCCCCTTCTCCTTCTTTGGGAAGGAGGAATGTTAGGTGCCCCCTGTTGTGCAAATACTTTCCCTGGGGGGGGTAGTAATTAAGGTTGTGGGGTGGAAAAGGCAATGGAGTGGAAGGTCCAAATGCTGGAGGAGCGGGGACATTAGGTTGTGGATATGGATAAGGGGTAAGGTGGGTAGCAGTAAGGTAAGCAGGAGGGTGGGCAAAAGGAGGAGGCATTCCATAGCTTGAATACATGCTACCAGGGGGGGGGGGGGGAGAAAACGCTGGAGCGGCTAGCCCCTAGAGGAAAACCATGGCTCGGAAGAGGTTGGGCGGAGGTATGTGACAGGGCTCCAATGATAGCGTCGGTAGAGTGAGATGCCCCCGAGGCATTAAGGCCATCGAGTTTGGGAAGGTCACGGAGGACGGTATAAACATAACCAGATTGGGCGTAGATAAGGTCGTACTTCAAGGCTATTTGGAGGGCGGCTTCTTCGGTTTGGGGAAAATGGGATGCGACATCTTTGCCAATGGGAGGTAAGAGGGATCAAAGGAACGAGTCCATGTAAACCCGATCTTCAAAGGGGGGAGTGCGGCACAAGCTCCGTCTTCGCTGCCATTCCTGGACATGAGCAGAAAGGCGGCTCGAAGAGGATTGATGGAAAGAGGTTAAAATCTCAGTACCAGTGTCGTATCGGAGGGGGAGCTAGAAGTAGGATAAAAAGGCTTGGGCAATGGTCGCAAAAATGGTATGGGAGGAGGTGGCCTGTTCAACATACCATTTAGAAGCGTTGCCTGTAAGCGTGCATTGGAATAATATAAGACGGATGGAGTCATCGGTGATGGAATTAGAGGAGCACCACATGTGGAAAGATCAAATATGGTTAGAGGGATCTTCGCTAGCAAGGCCTTTGAACTTGGGAATGTAGGAGGGGAGCTTGGTTGGCATAGCAGGCCAACTCACATCATGGCGAATGGGATCATTAATCAGCTAATTGAAGTCGGGGAGACTAAGGCCAGCCATATAAGGAAGTAATGGGATAGTAGAGGTAGGTCCCGTAGTGGTTCCACTGGAAATGGACCCGGCAGTAGAACTAGGGTTAGGGCTAGGTCCGGAACTAGACATGGTGAAGGGAAAAGAGGGGGAACTAGAAGTAGGGGGAGAACCCGAACAATCAGAAGAGGATTCAGAGTGCAGACTCAGGGGAAGACTGACTCGTTGAAGACAAGAAGGAGGAAGTCGTTCAAGGGGAAACTGAGGATGAAGGCCAAGAAGTCTCCGGGAGAGGTGCCTTGGGGGCGCAATGATGATAGGAAGAAGATAAACTAACGAGGGCAGGGGGGGACAAAATCAAGTGAGGTCAAGGGCAGAGAGGTGCAGTGACAATTGATTTAAAGTCTTTGCCAGGCGGTGTTAACCATGCACTTATTCGCTTAGGGTCAGTGTGTGGCGTGCGTTAATTTTAATTTTTTAAACCCAGATGTTTTGAGAGTAAAAGAAAAAGTGTGCTACATAATGGAAAAGAAATCTACAGTAAATAAGACTGAAAGAATAGAAAATTAACAAATAATAATGCAACAATCTAACCCAAAAAGGCGGGTCTCTCAAAACTAGTCTACAAGAGGGAAAAAAGCAGGCAAATCATGCTAAAATATGCCAATAGATCTAAGGTCCGGAGGGATTGGGATCCAAAGGGTGAATCTGCTGAAAAGTGGTGCAGAGAACATCAAAGAGGAAGAGGGAAGGTTGCTGCTAAAAAGGAGGAGATCAGCTAAAGATTAGAGAGACAAGGTAGTGGCCTTAGAAATGAACCCAAACAAAACAAAATGAGGTGGTTTTGAGAGGGAGAAGAGCTGATCTAAAGGGATCTGAAAAGGAGGTAGCAGATCTGAGAAAAAGAGGGTTGAAACTCAGGAAATTCAGACTTGTGAAATAGTAAAGACTTGTCCACAAAAAGTGGAGGGTACTAGAGCCCTAAGGGGAAATATTCCCTCTTAGGTGAGTGAAGCAGATCAGAAACAGGTCCAAACAGGCAGAGACAGAGGCTGGAAAACCCTGATAGAAGCTTCAGACAAACCCATAAAAAGTGCGGAAAAATTTGCAGAAAAAGTGCAGGCCGCAGGTTTTGAACTGTTTTCAGTCCAGGTCGCAGGTTTGGGGCAGAATACCTTTAAGATTGCTGCACAAATTGAGATCTAAGCACAAAATATATTAAGCAGATAAAAAATAACATAACTCCATAGATCCAATGATCAAGACAAGAAGAATGTATATGAAAGAATTGTGTATTATATTAAAGAATGGGGCACCTGAGAGGAAAACAAGAAAGGTGTTTTCCAGTTCTCCTCAGTGGGATGGGTTCTTGGAAGTCCTTAGTGTTTAAGATCTAGCATTTCCCTCTCTTATGGATGTGGAAAAGCAAACATAGAACTCAATGGGAGTTCATAAAGCAAAATGGAAAATGGTGACCAAGAGAAGATCTAGAGTGACCTAATGCAATGAACGTGAATAATGAATGGGGAAAACCCTCCTATTTATAAAAAAATATTAGGGTTATCTAGAACTTGTTGCATGAATAAGATATTATTAATCAAATTCTAGAACCACCCTTTAGGAATATTTTATTATATTTGTTGGAGGGAAAGGGTCTTTTGACTTGGGTCAATTCCTTTATTTATAAATAATAAATTAATAAATGATTTATTTATTATTTTAGGGAGATGGTGGGAATATAATTAAATAAATAACGATTTATCTAATTATTTTTTTTTCCACAGAAAAAAATTAGTAACTTTTTATTATAAAAATGAAAAGTTACATGGAGCATATGCAAAGCATTTCAGACAACTGCCCAAAGGGCACATGTGCTTTAGCACACCAAGCAATGTAGCAAAGCTACCAAAAGAGAAAAGAGTTGAGAGAGAAAAACAGAGAAAAACTAGTTGGCTCAAAAAAGAACCTCAACGTCCAGAGCGTGGGTAGCTGTCCCACAGCTCAGGTTTTCCTCCCCTTCTTCTTCTCGACCTTGCGCCACCAGCTCTCGGGAGGCGCAGTCGTTACAAGGACTAACTGATTTTATGAGATTTGAGGTCCTGTATCCTTTTCTGAATCTGAAGTGTCCGAGGAGTGATGACGTTTGACTCCTCCGGCACCTATATCCTCGTTTGTCCTTTCTGACTGAGTCTGGTGGTACTGAGGGTCCTTTTGATCTGATATTTCTTTCCTTTGATCTTCTTGTCCTTGGGTAGTCTCATTATTTCCAGTGGGAATGGGATCCTCCTCTACTTTAGATTCCTCGTCCTCTGAGACCGGAGGAGGGAAATGCCACCCTTTTCTTTGTTTCTCTTTCTGTTTCTTTTTATTATTTCCTTTCTTTGCGTCTGGGCATGGACTTTGAAGGTGTCTTGGCAGCCGACAGATTCTGCATCTGAAGGCAGTGTTTTCATAATCGAGTCCCTGTAGCCAGTTCTGTTGCTTTTAAGACAGCATAATATTCTCCGGTAGTCCTTTACTTAGGTCCACCTCGACGCAGATCCGAGCAAAAGTATAGATTATGTCAATTCTTTCTGTGTCATTTTTGATGTATTTTCCAATACTATTGCCGATTCCCTCCAGGACCTGGTCACTCCAAAAGTGGAGAGGGAGATTATGTAAACACACCCATACCGGCATTCTGGCCATTGTCATGGTATTTGGGTCGAAATCAGGAAACCAAGGGGTCAGGAAAAGGCCTGTAGAGCCCCAAAACCAAGGTCCTGATTTGATGACAAGATCTTTGATCTCCGTAGATTTAAACTTAACAATGAAGAAACCTTTGGAATAGAGGTGAATGTCACATTCCATGGTCCATCGTGTGAAAATCCAATGGAACAGATCCATGGGTTTAGGCAAAAAACAATTAAAACGACAGATGAGTGCCTGGGTTTCATATGTCTTAACATAATCCTCTGTTCCTGAAGAATCGATTTTGTAAGTAGGTGTTTGTCCTAACTGTTCCACGATGTAAGGCCTTGGAATAGCTCCTTCTTGAATCGGCGGTGGCCCTGCAGACTTGGTACCCTATAGAATATTTTTATAGGAGAGGCCGCCAGTTGGTTGCTGCTGGGGAGTGGCTTTTTTCCCCTTTTCTCCTCCTGCAGAGCTTCGTCTCCCTTGCTATACAACGCCCCCTCTCACCCGAACGTTCAGTGAGATGGTCAAGTCAGCTTTAATTCCATATTCCATCATTGATCTATTATCCTGTAGGGAGTGTCTACCGCTCACTAGGTGTTGGATCGGGACCGGATATCCCATCAATTCCTAGATCTGTTGTTTCAGGTACAGAACAGAGTTTTCTGCTCGTATCCAGATTAAGTATGATTTACCCATAGGAGATTTGACAAAAATCTGGAAAAAATTTGAGATTACCTGATGGGAAGTGGTGAACGGATCCCTATTCTGATTCACCAAGCTCATGGATAAAGTAGGTCGAAGAGCATGGAAGCAGTCGGTGTGTAAGCCAAACTTTGGAGCCTTTGCAGGCCGATCCGGCGGATTCGATGGGCAGATCCGTAGCTTACGTGCGCCCAAGAAAATAATAATGGGGTTTTTAGGGTTACTTCTACTTGAACAGTGATCCGCTGCAAACCCAGCAGCCTCAAGGCCAATTGGGGCTTTTGCCGTGCAGGCCGCCCTCCAGACGACGGCATCATTTAAGCCGAAAGATGACCTGAGCATAGTCACACAGATCTAGTGATTTTCTTCTGCAACCCATACGAAATGGATTGCCTTCTCAGGAAACCCTGTACGCCAAGATGTTGGGTTCAAGGGCCAGATCCATATTTGACATTCTACAAAAACGTGCTCGGAGAAATCTTCAGGAAAAAACCTGTTTGCAAGGCGAAAACCTGTGCAGGCAGCCTCTTCGAAACCGCCAGAGTCGATGGCAGGGTGTGAAGCCGCCCAGACGGCGGCATCCTCTCTTTTCCATTCATACCTGGCCAGAAACCCGCAAGCCGGTGCCTTCTTCATAATCTGGAAGCGTCTAACCTGGTGAGAGGCCAAAACGACGCGAAGGCTCGAGACATCTCTACAAACCCTAATCCCCTAAACCGCCATCGCTCCTCCATTAATCATCCCTCTTTTCTCTTTATCTAATTATTTAAAAATGATTTAGTCAAATTTTACTAGGAATATTATTTAAATAATGATTTAAATAACTTATTCCTAGGAAATAATAAAAAAAATAATGATTTATTTAATTTATTTCCTTGTTTTGGGTTAAATATGACTAGGAAATATAAAAAAATGTTATTTCTCAGGATAAAAACAATTTTACTTAGGGTAAAATTGGTCTTACATAGTGTACTTGGGTTCATCTAATCATAATAGGTTACATGACCAAAAAAATGGTGTAACACTTCCGTTGCATACAATCTCTAATATGATGATACCAGATGTCAATATGCTTAGATCTATCATGAAATATTGGATCAACCGAGGGTTTAATGGAACTCTGATTATCAAAATATATCACAGTAGGATCTAAGTGAGAACCGAACAACCTGACAAGGATCTTCCTCATCCATATAGCCTCGCATGTAGCCAAACTTGCTGCCATGTACTCGGCCTCCTCTGAAATGAGTGCCACATATCTTTTTTTCCTGTTGTACCAAGAAATGTTTTTAGATCGGATACTAAAAATCCCTCCAGAAGTGCTCTTTCTGTCCGTTGGGCTTCCTTCCCAATTTGCATCCGTGAAGCCATGTTGTTTCAACTCATCTGACTGTCTATACCACAATCCATATCCAGATGTACCCCTGAGATACCTCAGGACATGCTTGCCTGCCTTCCAAAAGAGCTTGGTAGGCTTAACCTTTGCTTGTGAAAGCTGGTTCACAACATAGCATATGTTCGGTCGTGCATTGACTAAATAGATGAGCGAACCAACAAACTGTCGATAAACAGTGGCATCCACTACCTCTGCCGATGTAGCATCCTCTTTCCTCCAACCACTAGGAAGAGGAGTGTCTACAGGCATGCAGCCTTGCATGTGAAACTTCTCCAGTATCTCCCAGGCATACTTTCGTTGAGATACAAACAATCCACCCTTCTGTTGCCAAATTTCCAATACTAGGAAATAATGAAGGAGGCCCAAGTCCTTCATCTCAAACACCTTTACAAGATCTGCCTTACATGAGTGTATCAATAGTTCATCACCCGTTAGTATTAAATCATCTACATAAAGCACAATGATCAACAACTTACCGTCCACCAGAATCTGGTATAGGTTAGGATCTACCTCACTCTTGGCGAAACCAAGTCTGGTGAAATAACTGTCTATCCATGTGTACCAAGCACAAGGTGCTTGTTTCAGCCCATACAACAATCTTTTGAGCCTGCACACATGCGACTCACTGCTGAATATTTCAAATCCTTCAGGTTGCTCAACATACACTTCCTCCTCAATGACTCCATTAAGGAACGTAGTCTTCACATCCATCTGATGAATGTGCCAACCCATCTACGCTAAGAGAGCAAGGATGGTCCGTATGGAAGAATACCTTGTGATAGGTGCAAAGGTTTCTTCATAGTCGATCCCCTCGATCTGTGAGAAGCCCCAGGCAAAAAATCTTACCTTGTACTTCTCGACGCTCCCATCAGCAGCTTGCTTCACTTTGTAGATCCATCTTAAACCTACCATTGATTTCCCTTCTGCCCTTGGGACAGTCTCCCATGCACTGTTTCTGAAAATCGAATCATACTCTTCCACCATGGCATCTACCCATGCGGGATCCTCCACAGCTTCCTCAAAAGAGGATGGCTCTGTCACGATACACTTACTCATCAGAGCGATGTATCTATTAAATCGGTCAGGTGACTGTCTCTGTCTACGTTGGGATCTAGGTGCTCCTACATTCTGTGCCGCATCAAGATTCGGTCGCTCAAATTCTATAGTTCACTTCCGCCCTATGATGTTTGGCACTGCTTGAGTGGTTTCTTCCACTCCATGAACCTCCTCTTGTGGCTGATCCACATCTTGAGGTTCATATTTAAGAACAAGTAGCTCCTCATCTGTATGCAAGTGTAGCTCCCTCTCAAGCGACAACTTCATGGCTTTATCCTCATGAAATTTGATTCCCGTCGCACGACAGTCATCCGACTGTCTGGCTAATACAGACAATAATTGTGGGGTGTTTCTATGTACCCCACAAATATCCCAACCTCTGTGGTCAGCTCCAGCTTCTTCTTGGCATCCTTCGTCACATGAATCTAAACAAGTAGGCCAAAAATATTCAGATGAGAAATATCAGGCTTCTTACCAAAAAAACACCTCTTCGAGTGTATTCATGCCAGGTACTCTGTGACGACAATGGTTTTGCACATAAACTGTAGTGTTGCATGCCTCAGCAAACAAGTGTATGGGAAGGCCCTGATCATGCAACATCACCCGTGCAGCACCCACGATCGTTCTCTTCTTTCTCTCCATGACCCCATTCTGATGTGGGTTATGAGGTGCTATGAGTTCTCTTCGAATTCCTTTTGTGCTGTAGAAGTCTTTGAATTTGATAGAGATGTATTCACCACCATTATCACTCATTAGAACTTTCACCTGCTTCCCTGAATCTTTCTCAACCAGCGCCTTGAACTCACAGAACTTTGAGTATGTCTCACTCTTCTTCTTTATGAAGAAGATCCAGCACTTACGAGAAAAGTCATCAAAAAATATCACATAATACCTGTGCTTTCCTATTGAAGCAACCGAGAAAGGTCCACACACGTCTGTGTGAATTCTCTCAAGGATCGTCGTGATGCGACTATCCTTCTCATGAAAATTGGTCTTCACAAATTTTCCCAAAGTACATCCCTTGCACTGATCTGACTACACAAGTGTACCCTTGGGAATCCCGGTAGAAATTTGTTGCAAAATTTTCAAAGTGCCATGGTGAAGATGGCCCAATCTCCCGTACCACAATTCGCCCTCATCCTGGCTCACCACTCCTTCTGCTTTGCTTGCCATTGCTGCTTAGCCATCTACCTGCAATTGATAAAGATTCTTAACTTGAATACCTATCCTCCTAGTTTGACCAGTTGTTTTACTGCGTAGGAAAGCTTTTCCCTCGCTAAAAACAACATCATAACCCTTGTCTTCCAACATCGCCATAGAGATCAGATTTTTCTTCAATCCTGGAACATGCATAACATCCTTCAAGATGAAAGGTTTACCAGACTCCCTCTCAAAGGAAATGGTCCCGAAACCAGTCGCACTGTATCTACCATCATCGCCCATCTCGATGTGCACTCCAAGATCCTTTTCATCCAAATCACTAAACAAATATTTGTCTCCAGTCATATGGAAAGACGCACCACAGTCAAGAAACCACACTGATCCCATCACACTTGAAACCAAGCATGCGATCAAAGAAAAGTCTAGCTCAAACTGTGAGGCTAAGGCCTCTCCATCTGCAAATCCAGCAGCCTACTTTTTTTTCTTCTTTTGTGGAAAGTTAGTGGCGTAATGTCCATGCTGGTGACAGTGAAAGCACTTCACCTTGGACAAGTCCTGCTTCTTGCCTTTTGGACCAGATTGAGAAGGATTTTTCTTCCCCTTACCTTTCCTTTTTTTGGCAGCCAAAGCGCAATTTTCTTCATCTTCATTCTTCGATGAAGACCCATCCCTGGTACCTCGCCTTATCTCCTCCTGCACAAAATCCGACCAAAGTCGCTCCCATCTTGAAAGTTTCTCCCATCCATTGACAGAGTCCTCGTAGCTATGCCAACTCTTTGGAAGCCCAAGGAGAGCCAAGCTCACCAAGCATTCTTCATCAACAGTAACCCCCACACTTCCCAGCTCATCCTTGCAGTGGACAAAATTCGTGAGGTATTTTGGTATACTGTCACCTTTCTCCATTTTTTTTTTCTTGAGCTTATCTTTAAGCGCCAACTTCCTTTGGTCACTTCTACTTTGGAACAACTATGTCAAAGCCTTCCACATTAAGAATGGAGTGGCTTTACCGTGAAGGCCAGACACAATGTGGTCCTTCACAGCTTCCAACAGAATTCTTCGACACTTTGGTACCTCTTGAAGCCCCGAAAATCGGGTCTTACAACAAGGGGGATACCCACCCCGTCCGGACCTTGGTTAGCAGCTCCTTTTCCATTTGGTGTAGTGGGTCCGACTGGGGATAATGGGACCATTTTCACAATGTGTGTGTGTGTGTGTGTGTTGAGAATTGATATTTCCTTTCTAAAGTTCCTAAGTGAAATGCTTTTATTCTATTTCTAATCTAATCATATGAAAATTGTATTCTAATTTAAACAGAAATATCTAATTATAAATTAACCCGAGATGCAATCTTTTCTTTATGCGATCTAAAATAATTTCAAATAGCAATTGGTAATAAAGATCATTCAACTATTATAAGAAAAGAATTCAATAAAGATAAACCACTTCGTATAAAAAGTTAGACGAAATAGTTGTGAAAAATATATCACATAATAATCTATTCATACATTAAGCATAAAAAAGTGGCTATCACCGTACAAAAGTGCCAAATGATAACTCAGACATTCAAGCATTAATACATAAACAACTGAACATAAATATCACTTTAACACAGAGGCAGAAATAGTTAAGAGATAAAAGTACCATTTATAATTAGTTCTACTCATGAGCTTCAAGCAATAATGACTTATCTCTTCTTAATCCAACATCCACTAAGAGTACAGAAGTGCAACATTAGTAGCAGATATTAAATGCAGATATCAATAAATCTCGTTCCATTCATTCATCAAAACCTCCTTTGAGGGTGCAGAAGTGCATGTTCTGAGGACAATTTTTTGACAAATTTTAGGATCCTTCTCTAAATGCATGAGAAGGGTTTAAATACTACTAACTAAATCTAATAATAACTTATTACAAAATTTTAGGATACGGTTTAAATGACCGTCCTTTTTCTAGGCAAAAATAAAGTAAAATTAATTCTAAGTCTAGAATTAAAATTAACAACTAACTACTTATGAATCTAATCTTTGAAACTACAAGCATCCAGCATTGATTTGAGAAGAATAGGCTGGACGAGTTTAGATTTTAACTGTCCTGAGAAAATGGAATTGGCAAGTGCTGGTGCCATCTTTTCGGCAGAATTGATGATGCAATTGAGAGCGCTGCATTGGCTGTGTGGTTTTACCAGACATGCCCAGTAAGAATCCCAATTTAACTTTGTCAATCCTTTAATCAATTTTTCTTTTTCTTCAGCTTTCTATTTCCATTCTTTCTACAATTACTGTGCTTGTGGTAGGTATCCTGGAATAGTTTCTCAAATCAAATTGGCCTTGTGAAAAAATTCATTTACACAATCAGTAATATTTCTTGCTACTGTAGTTGCTTCTTCTGCCGCTTTTTCTGCTTCTCTGATCTGTACATCCCAATTATTGAAGAGAATTTATTTATGAATTTCATTGATGATTGGTGCTCTTGCTCTTTTTCGCTCGTCTGTCTTTTTCCATGCCAAATAATCAATAACTCTTTCATTAGTTAAATCATAATCATGTCGTAATTCTACGAAATGATTAGTGATTTTATCACTTTCTTCACAAAAAGAGTTCCATTGTAAAAAAATTTGGCATAATATATCTTGTTGCTGCAGTAGTTGATTATTCAAGGAAATAGACTCTGAGATAAACTCTATAAGCTTGGGGTCATCTTTGTGCATCTCTTGCATAATCTGTATTTGTTTCTCTTTTTCGGCCAAACTTTTTTGATATCTGATCTGCATTTGTTGAAACTCTTGCTGTAATTTTTCAAGTTGTATTTGTGCTTCACTGTTAGCATTGGCTTGTTGCAGTTGTTCATGTAGAACTTGTATTTGATCTTATTTTTCATTCAATAATTTCCGTACCTCAGATGCTTTGTCAATGGCTACGGAGACATAAGCTCTTGTAATCTGAGATAATTTAGTAAAATTTTTAGTTGGATCAGTAGTAGGATCTTTCCATAAAACATCCAATTGTTCTGCATCATGAGAGAGTGCACATTCCAATTTTCTTTTCTTCCTTTTCTTTCTTACTACTGCTTTGTGTTGTGGACTATAGAATATATCTAGAGGAGGAATTTCCTCTATTTTAAGTACAAGCTCAGGGGATGGAGTAATGGGAATATGTTCTATTTCTGTGACATTGCCACTTATTCCTGTGATTAAACCTTTTGTTGTCTGTACAGGAGTTTGTATGTTCTGTCCTTCAATATTAATCAATTCATTGAATGTTTCCCATTCCTTGTCTAATTCAGTTCTAACTGATGGTTGCTGTACATTGAGAGGGGGAATATTTAATTGTGGAGTGGTTGAAATCTATTGCTATGAGAGTTCTTTAGACTAGGCAGTATCTTTTATTGACCCTTCACTTTTATCCTGGTCATTATCAGACTTTTTAGAGTGTTCAGAGGTTTCTTTCCCAGATTTTGACTTAGATTTATCTGTATCTGAACTTCCACTAATACTGACACTAGGAGTTGGTTCCCTGATGGGTTCCAAGCACAATTTATCCAAAGGAATAGTGGTCAACCTCCTTTCTCTGTATATCTTAAACTCTTGGAACTCTTCTAGAGAAAACTTTGTTTGAGTTGAATGTAGAATTTCTTTAAATGTGCATTTTCCTTGGAACATATCATCAAATAAATCATTTTCTTTAGAAAATATTCTCACTTTGACTGCAGTGGTGAAATTCTTAACAACATCATACGGGTCAAATGGTCTTCTTGGAAACTTGAACAATTGTAAACATGTGATATTTTTTACTTTTTTAAATGCATGACCAATATCAAATGATGAAAATTCTCCGCAGGCCATAGGAAATTGAGGCCAAATAGCTTTCTTTTTATCCTTTAAATATTTGGTCAAACCTCCTTCTCCACAGGTTTGATACACAATTTTTTGGGCCAGGAGTTTATCCGTAACATACAAAGGTAAAACATGAGGAGAAGAAAAGCTTCCAAAAACCCTAACATAGGTAAACAATTCTTCTCCAAACCATCTTGCGACAGGGAGAATGTCTACTTCTGCTGCAGGAGAAAATCTTGGAGCATCCTTATTATACAATATTATGTACAAAGGCAACATAATGCCATGAAAAATCTTGTAAAAATAGGGAATGAACTCTGATTCCCTCAATTCTTTGTGATAAACATGAATGGGCAGAGGATCATGAATTGTCCATTTCCAACCCATTAAAGGAAACTTAAAAACATAGCAGATTGAATCCATAACATAAGCAGATAGATAAAAAGGAGGATAAATTCTCTGAGAGACAGTCCATTTAGACCGATAGTTAAAAATAGCAGTGGCTAAGTTATCAGACAATATCTTAGCCTAGTCCATAATGGTAGCATTAACAACAGCATTCAACAACGATAACCATTCAGGCAAAAAATTATTAATGTCAGGCTTTCCAAAAAGCCTACAGATCATAGAAGTAGCAAAGCAATGGAGTTGAGAAGGAGAGAACCGGGGAGTGCGACATACCATGCTTCATTCCTTCTTGGTTCTGCCTCTTTTCCGACCATTCCATGGTGCATTCTGCTAGGTTTGCATTTTCCTTGGAAAAATTTTCAATAAATTGTTTGTTGTACGTTGTCTGTGGCTCCGGCAAATGATACATAAGCCTTAAATATTTTGGAGTAAATGAACCAATGAACTCTTGCTGCTAAGTCTTGCACTGTCTGTCCATAATATCAGTGCTATCTAGTGCCCATTTCACCATGTCTGTATATGGAAGAATTTTAGGTCTTGCTGCTATCCAATGTAAAAATGAACAAGCTAACTCTGTAAGAGATGCTTCGAAAGAACCAGTTGATCATGCAGTAGCTGAAACCTCCATTACTTTGGGGTTTTCTTCTTCAAGCAGATTATACATGCCCTCCCAAGTGGTGATACCAGCATCTTTGTTGCAGGCAATGTCTGTGTATAAGGATGCCATCTCTTTACTTTTAGAACTCGGATCTTTGTCTTTCTTTCCCTTAATACTTTGAATATCGCTTTGTATAGTCCTCTGTTCTTCACGCCTGCAGTTTACGAATTAAGTGAGAGTAATGATATGAAAGAAAGGCGATGGCAAAGTTTTAAATGTTGAAGACGTATGAAATATATTACCTTACGTGAAATAACCTTTCAATCAGAACAAAATCATTTTTTTATTAATGAATGACAATCAATTTATTAACTTCGCATTAAGGCGCATAATGGGTCTTGATTTATGGAAAGATTTTATCGTACAACGAGCCTCAAGAATCTGTGATAATGCCATTTGCGATTTATTTCGCAATATAGCAGATCGCAAATCGCAACATCATAATAGCAAATATTATATCATCGTGAAATCACAAAATCGCAATATCACAATATAGCATGATCGCAATATCGCAAGATCGCAATATCGCAAAATATAACATATGACAAATATCTGTTAATATATTTTCTGCGAAATACGATTCACGATAAATTTTATCGCAAATCGGTGATTTGAGGTTTCTCAGCATATGATATTTGAAACTTTGCGATGCGATGAATGTTCTTTTTAGCGCGTAGTTTTCGTATTGAAATTTTTTAAAATTTCGCTTATAAAGAGGCATTCCTTACCTTTTTTGCGATGCGATATTCTTTGAAGAATGATTTTATTCTATGCTATCATAAACTTAAGTTTATTTAAAGATTTTCCAAGGAATTTTCTCAACTTAATGATAGTAAGTTTTATTGAAAAAGAAAACAAGCACTAATTAATTTTTTTGGATTTTTAAACTAAGGGTCCCCACTTATTTAGTATTATTACTAATACTAAATAAGAAGGGGGGTTGTTGCTGGCCACAACAATTGGCGATTCACTTGGAAGAACTAGTTATCTCTGCTTTTCTTTTGAATTTTCTAAACTTTTCGAAATAGAAAATTTTAAGAAAATAAAACTTTATTATAAAAAGACAAAGTACATTATGCTTTTATCTATCAATGATATTTCATTTCTTCTATATTCAACTTTGACTATTTCACACCCTCAAGCTAGTCCTTGTATCTATATCAGTCATTACTAGGTTTTATAAATATAAAAACAAAGGCTTCTCTATAAATCAGTTTTAAATATGCTTATTTTTCATAGGTAGAGCCACTGCTGCCAGGAAGCATTTATAGCTTCGACAGGGTTACCTGTTACCCAGCAATGATCCTCTATCCTACTTAGAGAAATATACAATTTTCAAAGAGAAATCCATGTTCACACTTATTCCTTTCATTTTTTTTTTTACTCTTAAATAACAATGTCTTGGTTTGGTAGCCAATTTATGACAATGCCATTCACTTGATTTATAACTTTGCTGAACAAGCTAGCTCGTCATGAGACCCCTTGTCTTTTGATTACAATAATCTTGAGTCATTGCCCTGTTATGGTATGCATTATTGGCAAAGTCAGCAGGCTATAATATCTATGATCATGATAAGTCGGCTCGTGATGAGACCTCTTATTCTTTAAGTTAAAGTGTATCATTGGATTATTCCCTGAACATTGTAATTTTCTAGGTGGGGAGGAAGTCATTGTTTCCTTAAGATAGCTCTGGACGACAAAAATAGAGTTTTTTTGGAAAGGACTTTTCCACGGAGAATCTTCATTTTGTTATAGATACCTTTCATTGAACTGATAGAAAACATTTTCCTACTAGAGGTCGTTTTTTTATCAAAATTTACAAAGTTGAAACTAGTATCATTTCTAGGTTTGAAGCTTTTAACTATATATTTTAATAATAATGATAAATTTTCTAAAATAATTCTATTTATACAAGTGAAAAAACAAAATCTAAAAGAGAATTTGTATTTTTTTCGTGAATTCCAAATATAACCATTAACAACTGGTTTTATTATGAAAAAAATAATAAAAACTAATGTACAAAATAGAAGAATAATCTTCTATGGAAAATATTTTTTGAGGATCTGTCCATTAACAGGTAAAGACTCTATTTTCCCTGTTAAATCCTGTAACACGAAATTAGATGGACCTATGATCTCTGCAATTTGGAAAGGACCAAGCCACATTCATTGAAATTTTGTATGTTTCCCTTTTTCCTCGTGAGCCTTGTCCCATTTTAAAATAAGATCTCCAACCTGAAAGTCCTTTCTGGATACCATGTTTGAATCAAAAGAAGCTTTAAATAATGCTTGATGATGATCATGAGTTATTTTGGCCTTTTCTCGTTTTTCTTCTAACTTAATTATTTCCATCTGCCTTAGTTGTAGGGAAGAAGTTGGTACTTCATTAATATATTGAACTAAGGCTAAAGAAGGAATTGCTAGATGAGTTGGAAGAACCACTTCTCTCCCATAAACTAAATTAAAGGGAGAAGTGCCAATAGAGGTCTTCCATGTTATTCGATCTGCCCATAAAGCATATATTAGAGACTTATGCCAATTTTTATGATTTTGATCAGTGGTTCGCTTAATGATTCTGATTAAGTTTTTATTTGTGGATTCAGCTAACCCATTTCCCTATGGATAATAATTGGCAGAGTATTTAAGTTTGAAACCTCTATTGAGTGCAAATTCATTCATAGCATTACCAGAAAAATACGATGCATTATCAAACATTAAAGCAGAAGGTAAACCAAACCTGGTGATTATGAACTGATCTATGAACTCGATGATGTGCTTGGCCTTAGCAGTCTTAAGAGGAACTACTTCTACCCATTTCGTAAAATAATCAGTTACTGTAATGATATACCTATGTTGTTTAGAAGAGTGAGGAACGATCTCACCTATTATATCCAATCCCCATTGATCAAAAGTCTGGTCAATGTTGACTGGTTGTAATGGCAATGATGGTTTCTTTTGTCTTCCAGCTGTAGTTTGACAAACTTGACATTTCCTTACATAGCTATGTGAGTCTTTGAATAGTGTGGGCCAGTAATAGCCTGCGCAGAGGATTTTATGTGCAGTAGAATCTCCAGCATAATGTCCACCTACTGGCCCATCATAAAGTTCTTGCAAGAAATTTTCAGCTTCAGATTTCTCAATACATCTAAAGAGAACAAAATCATAATTCATTCTAAAAAGAACATCATTCACAGGTTGATATTGTTTAGCCTTCAACCTTAGAGCTCTTTTCTTGGTGTAATCGAGATTTGGAGGAGCATATCCATTCTTTAGATAAAATATGATATCAACATATAATGACTCAACATCGTTTAGGCTTACCTCATACATTTGTATCTCTACAGATGGTTTTCAGAAATAAGCGATACTCCAGCTATTATTTTGCAAAAGCCTTGACCTCTTACAATACCTGCCGGTTTGATTTCTACATCATATTCTTGTAAGGAAATAACCCAATTAGCTCTTTTCTCACCCACATCTTTTTTAACTAAAATATTTCTTACCGCTGGAAATGGTACTATGATTTTTGTATGGGTGTTAAGTAAAAAGGGTCTAAAATATTTAATTTCTTTGAAAAAAGCATAAGCTTGTTTCTCCACATCTGAATAATTCAACTCAGCCCCTTGTAAATTTGAACTAAAAAAAGCAATTGGGGCTTCTGCCTTTTCTTGATTTTCTTGAGTGAGTATCGCAGCATATGATTTATCAGAGGCAAATGTATACAAAATAAAAGGATCGGAAAAATTTGGAGTTGCTAAAGATGGAGCATTAACAATTGCTTGTTTGATTAGATTGAATGCCTCATATTCGTTTTGGCCCCATTTGAAGTTTGAATTCTTTTTAATCATTGCTTGTAAAGGAGATACAATTCTTGAAAAATCTGGTACAAATCTCTTTACAAAATTAATCTGGCCAAGAAAATATTGCATAGCTTTTTTGTTGTGAGGTAAGGGTATTTCAGAAATTTCCTTGATTCTGTTAGGATCAATATGAATTCCAGATTTTGACATTATGAATCCAAGAATTTTTCCTCCACTTAATGCAAAAAATGATTTTTTCAGGTTAAGTGAAATTCCACACCTTTGACAATGTTGAAAGATCTGTTTCAAATATTTAAGATGATTGCTTCGTTTTTTGAAATACACAGTTATATCATCCAAGTAGATTACCACTGATTTGTTAACTAGTCCTTTGAAAGCGATGTCCATGGCTCTCTGAAATGTGGCACCAGCGTTGATCAGACCAAAAGGCATCTTTTGATATGCATAAGTGCCCCATTTGGTTCTGAATGTAGTTTTCAATTGATCATCACGATGAACTAACACTTGGGTGTAGCCAGAGAAACCATCTAAGAAAGACATTAATTTTGATCCTGCAACTGCCTACAATATTTGCTCCATAGGAGGCAAGGAAAATTATCTTTTTGGAAGGCTTTATTAATATTTCGAAAGTCAATGAAAATTCTAATGTCTCCGTTCTTCTTTCTAACAGGAACCATATTGGAAACCCATTTAGAATGTCGAACGGGAAAGATAGTCTTGGCTTTCAATAATTTATTGAGTTCAGACTTGATCTGATTTTCTAGATTGGGATGGATCTTTCTCAGCTTTTGTTGAACATGTTTTTCATCATTTATCATTGGAATAGTATGTTGGATTATAGAAGTGTCATAAGTTTTGAGTTCATCATAATTCCAACAAAAGACACTTTTATATTGTTTCAAAAGACGAACATACGCTAATTTTTCTTCAGGAGCTAGACCGAGGCCTAGGTTGATATTTTGTGGTTTGGCATCAGTTACTAGATTTAATAATTCATAATTCAAAGTCGAACTTTGCAGTTTTGAATTGGTAGATCTTTTAAATCGATCTTTCAAATCATAAAGGTTTTCTAACTTGACTACTGACTTTGGCATAACATTATTGTTGTTATCTTGTTGCAATTGTCTGTCATGTTGGTCCTCATCAATTATCTGATTGGTGTAAGATCCTTCAGATGTGAGAAAGCTTACAATATCAGGATCATCATTGAAAATCCCCCAATTGGTAACGTTATCAGGAATCGAGGGTCTAAAAATTAATTCGATTGAAAATCGATCAGGGCTATAGTCTTCTGAAGGAATGAGTTTGGAAGCTACGTTGGCTAGGAGGTCTGCACTAGCATTCTGGATTCTAGGAATTGATGAAATATTAAATGCTATAAAGTGTTTAGTCAGATCTTTAACCAAGGATTGATAATGCTTTAAATGACCTGATAAACAATGTATAGTATTGCGTACCTGTTTGATTACAATTTTAGAATCTCCGAAAACTTGTAGATATTTCATGTCTAATCCGATTGCTTTGTATAATCCTTGGAATAAAGCCTCGTATTCTGTGGTGTTATTAGTGCAATCGAACTCAAGTCTGCAAGTTAACATAATTTTGTTTCCCTCTGGACTAACCAACACGCATCCTACTCCTACTCCTTCATTAGACTTAGAACCATCAAAAAATAACTTCCAAAATAAAGATTTATTTATAGGAGTATCTACAAAATTAATGCATTTAGAACTATCTGTTTGAGAAAATTTTTCTATATGAGATAAAACAGAATGTTCTAAATAAGGTGAAGTATGAGCATTGAAATTTCCTAAGAAAGAATCAACTGAGTAATTGCCAATGATATTACTGTTGTATGCAACTGGTTCATTCTCTCCTTCCAATTCTGTTACTATGTATTTCTGATGTTTTCCCGCTCAACCTTTATCTGATTTGGTTTACCATTGTAAGGAAGCCACATATGCGACCAATCAATTGCAAAGTATCCATGAAGCTTTTCTAACCAATCTCTGCTAAGAATTAAGCCATAAAATTCTGGAATATCTGCAACTAGAATATCAATAACTTGACATACCTTTGGATTTGATGACACTCTTATGGTAACCTGATTTAATTCGCCAATCACTTCCATTTGCGGTCAAACTAACTGGACTATGCATACAGCAGATTTTTGCAGTTGAATGTTCAACTTTGCACATATTGATTTTGGTAGAATATTAGATGAAGCTCCAAAATTCACTAAACAATTATGCAAATTTTTATTGAAAACTTCATAAGTAAGAAGAAATGGAGTATGATATCTCGGCCTTCCTCCAATTAAAGCGATATTTTATATATCAACTTTACTGATCACATTAGTTGGAGGTCTTCCCATCTCGTTGGAAGCTTGAGAAATAACAGGATCGAGCAAAGGTTTTTCTGGTACAGCATGTAATTCTTTCAAAAGTACTTTTTTCTTGTGTTTTAACTTGCTCAATTCATAAAAAGTGATGTTAGCCCTAGTCTTCTTCATATATTCTATGATATTATACTCCATTTCATCTGGGACAATCAGTATTTTTGATGGAGTTGATGAATCTATTTGGACTGGGCTGGTTTGAATTGCTTTAGATGTCGTTTTCTTAGGTGTGACTTTATCCTTAGTCATTGAGCTTGCATTCTTTGGCTTAGGAGTAGGTTGAGTAGGATCAAGTTGATTTCTACTTCAAGTGCTAACCGGGGATGCTTCTTGATATTCCTCATCTGGGAGGATGAAATCCCACATACCTTGAACTTCTACAACTTCTTCTTCATCAGTAGTTTCTTCAGTAGCAGTTTCCTCTTCTTCTTCTTCTGATTCAACATTAGTAATAGCATTTGGTGGCTTTGGATCAGTTGAAGGATTTCTTCTAAAAGGCTTGAAAGACTTTTTAGAAGATGTTTCTGCCACTTGTTTCTTAATTTCAACCATTTCGTTAGACATGGTTTTCAAAACTTTCTGCAATCCTTCTAAATCAAATGGATCTTTCGATTGTTTTTTCTTGGGTCTTCCTTAAAAGTAACCTTCTTGGATTTTCGTTCTTCTATCGCATTTTTCTTTCCTAAAGCAATGATATGTTTCTCTACCGCTATTTCTTCCTTCATATTTTCTGCTAAAGTTGTTTTGTTAGCCCTATGAAGGAAGATTGCTATGTTTGATGGTAAAGCAGAAATTTACAACTCACTTTGCACTTCTTCACTAGGCTTGGAAGCAGTAGGGATTTTATTTAACAATTTATTGAAACATGAATTAAAATCCTTGATAGGTTCTCTTGACTCAGCCCTAAGATTAGACAGATCATTGATCAATGTCACTGTAGACCTGTCATCACCAAATTTAGTCAAAAATTGATCTTGAAAGATATCCCAACTAGTAATGGATCCAGATGGTAATGAGAAATACCATGATCCAGCTGCTCCTTGTAGGGTATAGGGAAAAAGTCGGACAACAGCATCTTCATTAATAACTCCATTGAGATTTATGGACAGCATAAAGTTGTTTATATGTTCTTCTGCTAGCATGCCTGCTTCAGGATTAAACTTAGGCAACCATTTTTCAGGATGGGCTGGTAATTGACTCAAGGGCGCAGGCATTAAGACTACCCCTGGATTATTCCATGGCATTTGGGCCATCGCTGAACTAATAATAGAGGAAAGTGTAGAAGATGATACTTGTGATTGGGAAGATGAGGATATTACGATTCCAGATGTTTGAGAAGGAGATGTGGAAGCTCCAGTGGACTGACAGACAATAATGTGAAGTGGAGGGGTGGATGGTCGACTTCGCGGTGAAGAGGTTGAGATGGATGATGATGATGAAAGAGTCTCACTGTCAGACCCTTTAGGATATTTCCTTGTTTTTCTTGTAGGTAGAGGTAACTTAGTTGGCTAAATGCCAAGCTTCTTGCTCTATAATCTGGTAAGAGGATGAGCAGGATTATATTGCGAAGTCACAATGCCTTGAGATTTATCAGATCATTGAGATGATATTGAAAATCGCTGAACTTTATGAATCAAAGATTCAACTTTAGGAGGTTCAATAGCAGATTCTTCTGAAAAGTCAGGGTTTGTGGCAGTGACTGTTGTTCTTTCGACTTCTGGCTCTAGATTTGAAAATTCTATGTGCGATGGAGAAGTCAAGGAAGATGGTGAGATTGATTTACTCTCAGAATGGTATTTGGATTTTGACTTACTTGCCATTCATAGTTTGTGGCCCTCCTTCTAGCGCCAAATATGTTGAAGCCTCGAAAATCGGGTCTTACAACAAGGGGGATACCCACCCGGTCCGGACCTTGGTTAGCAGCTCCTTTTCTGTTTGGTGTAGTGGGTCTGACTGGGGATAATGGGACCAATTTCCCAATATGTGTGTGTGTGTGTTGAGAATTGATATTTCCTTTCTAAATTTCCTAAGTGAAATGATTTTATTCTATTTCTAATCTGATCATATGCAAATTGTACTCTAATTTAAACAGAAATATCTAGTTCTAAATTAACACAGGATGCAATCTTTTCTTTATGCGATCTAAAACAATTTCAAATAGCAATTGGTAATAAAGATCATTCAACTGTTATAATAAAAGAATTCAATAAAGATAAAACACTTCTTATAAAAAGTTAGATGAAACATTTGTGAAAAATATATCGCATAATAAACTATTCATACATTAAGCATAAACAAGTGGCTATCACCGTACAAAAGTGCCAAATGATAACTCAAACATTCAAGCATTAATACATAAACAACTGGCTATCACCGTACAAAAGTGCCAAATGATAACTCAAACATTCAAGCATTAATACATAAACAACTGAACATAAATATCACTTTAACACAGAGGCAGAAATAGTTAAGAGATAAAAGTACCATTTATAACTAGTTCTACTCATGAGCTTCAAGAAATAATGAGTTATCTCTTCTTAATCCAACATCCACTAAGAGTACAGAAGTGTTGAAAATGTAGCAAGATGATGGAGCTTAGTGAAATGAAGTCACCTTCACTAAGTGGGCCCGTAGGCGAATTCTGGCGCAAAGTCTATTTTTAGACTGTCTATTTTTAGACATATGGAGCATGGTCCAGGGGTTGCAGTATGAGATTCTTGGAGCATTGGTCATGTTGGTAAAAATAGATGGGACTCTATTTTTGTGACCTATAGGTCGAAGAGGTCGAAGTCTATTTTTAGACTGCCTCTCCTAAAAATAGGGAAGTCAAATATTAATTACCCTTAATAATATTTGGACTATAAACTTCAGTTTACTCTCTTGGAGACTTCAGTTCGAGCCTTGGACGTGGCTCATGCATCTGACAGAGGAATTATGCTATTCCCAAGGGTTTGATGGCATCATGCATGGTTGACTTCAGTTAGGACTTCAGTGGCAGAAGTTTGGTGGAGTTAATGGGACAGCTAGTGGAGTTGTGTTCTGTTTATTTTAGTTGAACTGGTTGAGATTAGTTTAACTAGCTAATCAATTAGTTATGAGTGGAGTGAATTAAGTATTATTTAATTCATTAATTAGTAACTCATTATTCAACTCAAGAACACATCAGTTCACTACAGTGCATGATCAGTTCAGTGGAGACCAGTGAAAGAGGTAGATGAAAGGGTGGAGTTAACTATCAGTGGCGACATCAGTTGTGCATGAGATTTGCACCACACTTGGAGGAATTGCCCATGATGATTACGCTGTCAAGCCAAGGAGATTCAAACCTTGGATCTCTTTATAGATAGGCCTGGATTGCGCAATAGAGGCAAGGTAATTAGCGGTGAGTTTTGAACCAGTAACCTGTTCAAAACTGAGCTAGTTTGTGTGTAACTTCATGAGATAGTACTGAGTACTTGTGAGGAGTATTGTATTGAGTTTGTTACATGATTTATCCATTATAATATACACAATAGCTGCGGGGTTTTCAGCTATAAGCTTTCCCCATACATACTGTGTTAATGTGTATGATGATTTGATGTGTTATCGCTTGATTTTATTCCCGCATGTGTGATGATCTGAGTGGAAGAGATTCTGTGTTGCATATAAATTCAAATTTTATGTGATCAGGATAGTCTCGGTGGATAATTAATCATTATTCAAAAAATTTCTACATGGTATCGGAGCTATTGAAGCAGAGATTGATCATCACAGTGATTACAAACTTATTTCGGTAGACAGAGTCTGCATGCGGGCCAGGTAGCCTCCGGATTCATCTTTCTTCGGAAAGTGAAAGGTCTGGTAAATTCCCCTTGCATTCAATCTCTGTGCTAGAAATAATTTTTTCTCAAAGATCTAGAGTGGTTGAGCTTTGAGGTGGAATTCGAAATTTTGCAGCAATTTTGTTTTCTTGGTGCCAGTGTTGAAAATGTCTTTCAACGGTTTGCGACTCGAATATGCTCTTGAAGGCAGTTCGAATTATGTTGCATGGAAGGATCGCATGGAGGTAGTATTAGAAGATAATGGTCTGAAGGAGTTCGTAGATACGGATGTCCAAAAGCCCACTGATGCTGCTGAAGTTGAAGCATGGCAAAAGAAGATGGCGAAGTGTCGAAGGATCCTGTTGGAGGGCGTCAAGGATCATATTGTATCCAGCCTGCATGGAAAGGCTACTTCATATTTAATGTGGAAAGCTTTGACGGATCTATTCCAGAGTAAGAGCGACCAAAGGAAGCTGGCGCTCAAAGATAAGCTCAGGAACATCAAGATGGAGAAGGGCGAGGGTATCGCCAAATACCTCACGAAGTTCACTCAATGCAGAGATGAGCTAGGAAGTGTGGGGGTGACTGTCGAAGACGAGGACATGGTCGACCTGGCTCTCCTTGGTCTTCCGAAGGCTTGGCACTCATATCAAGATAGTGTCAATGGTCGGGAGAAGCTGCCGGGATGGGAGCGCCTTTGGGCGGATCTCATGGAGGAGGAGATAAGGAGGACTACTCGAGATGGATCTTCATCAAAGGGAGCTGATGAAGAAAACTGCGCTTTGGTTGCCAAAGAAAAGAAGGGGAAGGGTAAGAAAACCTCTCATTCTGGTGCAAAGGGAAAGAAGCAGGATATGGCGAAAGTGAAGTGTTTTCACTGCCATGATCACGGACATTATGCTACCAATTGTCCAAAGAAAAAGAAGAACAAGCAAGCGGGAAGATCTGCAGATGGAGAAGCTTTGGCTTCACAGTTCGAGCTTGACTTTTCACTGATCGCATGCTTGGTTTCAAGTGTGATGGGATCGGTATGGTTCTTGGATAGCGGTGCGTCATTTCATATGACGGGAGATCAGGATTTGTTCTCAGATCTGGAGGACAAAGATTTGGGTGTGCACATCGAGATGGGCGATGATGGTAGATAAAGTGCGACTGGTATTGGTACCATATCCTTTCAGAGGGAGTCTGGTAAACCCTTTGTATTGAGGGATGTCATGCATGTACCTGGATTGAAGAAGAACTTGATCTCTGTGGCGATGTTGGAGGATAAGGGGTATGATGTGGTCTTCAGCGAAGGGAAAGCCTTCTTGCGCAGTAAGACTACTGGAGAGACCCGGAAGATAGGGGTTCGAACCAAGAACCTTTATCAGTTGCAGGTAGATGGCTGCGCAGCTATGGCATGCAAGGCGGGAGAAGTGGTGAGCCGGGATGATGAGGGCGAACTGTGGCATAGGATATTGGGCCACCTTCACCATGGAGCTTTGAAGATTCTGCAGCAGATTTTTACTGGGCTTCCTAAGGGCACCCTTGTGCAGTCAGATCAGTGCAAGCGGTGTACCTTAGGGAAGTATGTGAGAGCCACCTTTCACGAGAAGGATAGTCGCGCCACGACAATCCTTGAGAGAGTTCACACAGACGTGTGTGGTCCTTTCTCAGTTGCTTAGACAGAAAAGCACAAGTATTATGTGATCTTTGTTTATGATTTCTCTCGAAAGTGCTGGATCTTCTTCATGCAGAAGAAGAGCGATACATTTGCGAATTTCTATGAGTTTAAAGCACTGGTCGAGAAGGAGTCGGGGAAGAAGGTGATTGCTCTAAGGAGTGATAACGGTGGTGAATTCATCTCGGCTGAATTCAAGGAGTTCTGTAGCGCAGAAGGGATTCGGAGAGAGCTCATCACACCCCATAACCCACAGCAGAATGGGGTGGCTGAGCGTAAGAACAGAACGATCGTGGGTGCTGCACGGGGATGTTGCATGATCAGGGCCTACCCCTTCACTTGTGGGATGAGGCATGCAATACAGCAGTGTATGTGGAAAACCATTGCCCTCACAAGGTTCTTGGCATGAGTACACCGGAGGAGGCTTATTCTGGCAAGAGGCCTGATATTTCCCATTTGCAGATCTTAGGTTCTCTTGTCTACATGCATGTGACGAAGGATGCAAGAAGGAAGCTGGATCCAACCGTTGAGATTGGAATATTTGTGCAGTACAAAGATACACCTCACAACTATCGGGTGTATTTTTCAGATAGTCGTAAGATTGTTGTGCGACGGGATATAAAATTTCAGGAGGAGAAAGCCATGCAGTGTTCGCTTGAGAGGGAGCTACACTTGCATGCAGATGAGGAGCTGTTAGTTCCTAAGGAGGATCTTCCGGATGTGGATCAGCCACAAGAGGAGGTTCAGGAGGTGGAAGAAACCACCCAGGCAGCGCCAACCATCAGAGGGCGCATGCGCACTACAGAAGCTGAGCGACTGGCTCGGGATGCAGAGAAGGTTGTGGGACCACCTACAGCACAGCGCAGACAGAGACAGTCACCGGATCGGTACACTGGATACATGGCTCTTATGAGTCAATGTGTTGTGACAGAGCCATCCTCTTTTGAGGAAGCTGTGGAGGAACCCGCATGGGTTGATGCCATGATTGAAGAATATGATTCGATCATCAGGAACAGTGCATGGGAGATTGTCCCAAGACCGGTTGGGAAATCAGTTGTAGGTTCGCGATGGATCTACAAAGTGAAGCAGGCGGCTGACGGGAGTGTGGAGAAGTACAAGACGAGATTTGTCGCCCGTGGCTTCTCACAGATCGAGGGGATTGACTATGAGGAGACTTTTGCACCTGTCGCAAGGTACTCTTCCATACGGACGATCCTTGCTCTCTCAGCGCAGATGGGGTGGCACATTCATCGGATGGATGTGAAGACTGTGTTCCTCAATGGAGTTATTGAGGAGGAGGTGTACATAGAGCAGCCTGAAGGTTTTGAGATCTTCAGTAGTGAGTCGCATGTGTGCCGACTCAAGAGAGCACTATACGGGCTGAAGCAAGCACCTCATGCTTGGTACACTCGGATAGACAGCTACTTCACCGGGCTTGGATTCTCCAAGAGTGAGGCAGATCCTAACCTGTACCAGATTGTGGTGGAGGGGAAGCTGTTGGTCATCGTACTGTATGTAGATGATCTGATTTTGACTGGCGATGAGCAGTTGATACTTTCATGCAAGGAGGATCTTGCACGAGAGTTTGAGATGAAGGACTTGGGCATCCTTCATTATTTCTTGGGATTGGAGATTTGGCAGCGCAGCGGAGGACTATTTGTTTCTCAGGGCAAGTATGCCCGGGAGATTCTGGAGAGGTTCAACATGCAAGGCTGCAAGCCTGTTGACACTCCTCTTCCTGGTGGTTGGAGGAAGGAGGATGATACTTCAGCGAAGGTAGTGGATGCCACTGTCTATCGACAGTTGGTGGGGTCGCTTATGTATCTGGTCAATACACGACCCGATATATGCTATGCAGTTAACCAGCTTTCGCAAGCTATGGTTAAGCCTACCAAGCTCTTTTGGAAGGCAGGAAAGCATGTATTGCGCTATATCAGAGGCACATCGAGATATGGTCTATGGTACAAATAGGAGGATGGAGCGAAGCTTTCTGGCTTCACTGATGCAGATTGGGCAGGGAGCCCAACGGACCGGAAGAGCACTTCTAGAGGAGTTTTCAGCATTGGGTCGACAACAATTTCCTGGTATAGCAGGAAGCAGAGATCCGTGGCACTCAGTTCAGCAGAGGCCGAGTACATGGCAGCTAGCTTGGCTGCATGCGAGGCTATTTGGATGAGGAAGATCCTCGCAGGATTGTTCAGGTTGCATTTGGAGCCTACGGTGATCTACTGTGATAACCAGAGTTGCATTAAACTCTCGGCTAATCCAGTATTTCATGATAGGTCCAAACACATCGACATCAGGTACCATCATATCAGAGATTGTGTTCGGCGGAGAATCATGATGCTTTCATATGTTCCCACGGAGGATCAGGATGCCGACATCCTGACGAAGGCGCTCACCAGGAGCAAGTTCGAATTCCACAGAGGCAGGATAGGGGTTGCAGATAATCCATATCTTGCGGAGAGGGAGTGTTGAAAATGCAGCAAGATGATGGAGCTTAGTGAAATGAAGTCGCCTTCACTAAGTGGGCCCGCAGGCAAATTCTGGCGCAAAGTCTATTTTTTAGACTATGTCTATTTTTAGACATATGGAGCATGGTCCAGGGGTTGCAGTATGTTATTCTTGGAGTATTGGTCATGTTGGTAAAAATATATGGACCTCTATTTTTAGACATATAGGTCGAAGTCTATTTTTAGATTGCCTATCCTAAAAATAGAAAAGTCAAATATTATTTACCCTTAATAATATTTGGACTCTAAACTTCAGTTTACTCTCTTGGAGCACTTCAGTTCGAGCTACAGAAGTGGCTCATGCATATGACAGAGGAATTACACTATTCCCAAGGGTTTGATGGCATCATGCATGGTTGACTTCAGTTAGGACTTCAGTGGCAGAAGTTTGGTGGAGTTAGTGAGACAGCTAGTGGAGTTGTGTTCTGTTTATTTTAGTTGAACTAGTTGAGATTAGTTTAACTAGCTAATCAATTAGTTATGAGTGGAGTGAATTAAATATTAATTAATTAATTAATTAGTAACTCATTATTCAACTCAAGAACACATCAGTTCACTACAGTGCATGATCAGTTCAGTGGAGACCAGTGAAAGAAGTAGATGAAAGGGTGGAGTTAGCTATCAGTGGCGATATCAGTTGTGCATGAGATTTGCACCACACTTGGAGGAATTGACCATGATGATTGCACTGTCAAGCCAAGGAGATTCGAACCTTGGATCTCTATATAGACAGGACTGGATTGCGCAATAGAGGCAAGGCAATTAGCGGTGAGTTTTGAACCAGTAACCTGTTCAAAACTGAGCTAGTTTGTGTGTAACTTCATGAGATAGTACTGAGTACTTGTGAGGAGTATTGTACTGATTTTGTTACATGATTTCTCCATTATAATATTCACAATAGGTGCGGGGTTTTCAGCTATAAGCTTTCCCCATACATACTGTGTTAATGTGTATGATGATTTGATGTGTTATCGCTTGATTTTATTTCCGCATGTGTGATGATTTGAGTGGAAGAGATTATGTGTTGCATATAAATTCGAATTGTATGTGATCAGGATAGTCTTGATGGATAATTAATAATTATTCAACAAATTTCTACAAGAAGTACAACATCAGTAGCATATATTAGACGCAAATATCAATAAATCTCGTTCCATTCATTCATCAAAACCTCCTTTGAGGGTGTGGAAGTGCATGTTCTGAGGACAAGTTTTTGACAAATTTTAGGACCCTTCTCTAAATGCATGAGAAGGGTTTAAATACTACTAACTAAATATAAAAATAAATTATTACAAAAATGTAGGATACGGTTTAAATGACTGTCCTTTTTCTAGGCAAAAATAAAGTAAAACTAATTCTAAGTCTAGAATTAAAATTAACAACTAACTACTTATGAATCTGATCTTTGAAACTGCAAGCATCCAGCATTGATTTGAGAAGAATAGGCTGGCTGACTTCAGATTTTAACTGTCCTGAGAAAATGGAATCGACAAGTGCTAGCACCATCTTTTCGGCAGAATTGATGATGCAATTGAGAGTGCTGCATTGGATGTGTGGTTTTACCAGACATGCCCAGTAAGAATCCCAATTTAACTTTGTCAATCCTTTAATCGATTCTGCTTTTTCTTCCACTTTCTATTTCCATTCTGTCTAAAATTGATGTGCTTGTGGTAGGTATCCTAGAACAGTTTCTGAAATCAAATTGTCCTTGTGCAAATTTTCATTTACACAATCAGTAATATTGCTTGTTGTTGTATCTACTTCTTCTGCCGCTTTTTCTGCTTCTCTGATTTGTGCATCCCAATTATTGAAGAGAATTTCTTTATGACTGTCATTGATGATTGATGCTCCTGCTCTTTTTCCCTCCTTTGTATTTTTCCATGCCAAATAATCAATAACTCTTTCATTAATTAAATCATAATCATGTCATAATTCTACGACATTATTAGTGATTTTATCACTTTCTTCACAAAAAAATTTCCACTGTAAAATTTTTTGGCTAATATATCCTGTTGCTACAGTAGTTGATTATTCAAGGAAATAGACTTTGAGATAAACTCTGTAAGCTTGGGGTCATATTTGTGCATCTCTTGCATAATCTATATTTGTTTCTCTTTTTCGGCCAAACTTTTCTGATATCCGATCTGCATTTGTTGAAACTCTTGCTGTAATTTTTCAAGTTGTATTTGTGCTTCACTGTTAGCATTGGCTTGTTGCAGTTGTTGTTGCAGAACTTGTATTTGATCTTCTTTTTGATTCAATAATTTCCGTACCTCAGATGCTTTGTCAATGGTTGCGGAGGCATAAGCTCCTATAATATGAGATAATTTAGTAAGATTTTCAGTTGGATCAGTAGTAGGATATTTCCATAAAACATCCAATTGTTATGCATCATGAGAGAGTGCACTTTCCAATTTTCTTTTCTTCCTTTACTTTCTTACTACTTATTTGTGTTGTGGACTATAGAATATATCTAGAGGAGGAATTTCCTCTATTTTAAGTACAAGCTCAGAGGATGGAGTAATGGGAATATGTTCTGTTTCTGTGACATTGCCACTTATTCCTGTGATTAAACCTTTTGTTATCTGTACAGGAGTTTGTACGTTCTGTCCTTCAATATTAATCAATTCATTGAATGTTTCCCATTCCTTGTCTAACTCAATTCTAATTGATGGTTGTTGTACATTGAGAGGGGGAATATTTAATTGTGGAGTGGTTGCAATCTGTTGTTGTGAGAGTTCTTTAGACTGGGAAATATCTTTTACTGACCCTTCACTTTTATCCTGGTCATTATCAGACTTTTTAGAGTGTTCAGAGGCTTCTTTCCTAGATTTTGACTTAGATTTATCTGTATCTGAACTTCCACTAATACTGACACTAAGAGTTGGTTCCCTAACGGGTTCCAAGCACAATTTATCCAAAGGAATAGTGTTCAACCTCCTTTCTCTGTATATCTTAAACTCTTGGAACTCTTCTGGAGAAAATTGTGTTTGAGATGAATGTAGAATTTATTTAAATGTGCATTTTCCTTGGAACATATCATCAAATAAATCATCTTCTTTAGAAAATATTCTCACTTTGACTACAGTGGTGAAATTCTTAACAACGTCATACGGGTCAAATGGTCTTCTTGGAAACTTGAACAATTGTAAACATGTAATATTGCTTCCTTAAATGCATGACCAATATCAAATAATGAAAATGCTCCGCGGGCCACAGGAAATTGAGGCCATATAGCTTTATTTTTATCCTTTAAATCTTTGTTATACGCAATTTCTCGGGCCAGGAGTTTATCCAGAACATAGAAAGGTAAAACATGAGGAGAAGCAAAGCTTCCAAAAACCCTAACATAGGTAAAAAATTCTTCTCGAAACCATCTTGCGACAGGGAGAATGTCTACTTCTGCTTCAGGAGAAAATCTTGAAGCATCCTTATTATACAATATTATGTACAGAAGCAACATAATGCCATGACAAATCTTGTAAAAATAGGGAATGAACTCTGATTCCCACAATTCTTTGTGATAAACATGAATGGGTAGAGGATCATGAATTGTCCATTTCCAACCAATTAAAGGAAACTGAGAAATATAGCAGATTGAATCCATAACATATGCAGATAGATAAAAAGGAGGATAAATCCTCTGAGAGATAGTTCGTTTCGACCGATAGTTAAAAATAACCGTGGCTAAGTTATCAGACAATATCTTAGCCCAGTCCATAATGGTAGCATTAACAGCAACATTCAATAACAGTAACCATTCAGAAGAAAACTTATTAATGTCAGGCTTTCCAAAAAGCCTACAGAGCATAGCAGCAGCAAAGCAATATGGAGAAGTGAGAGAACCAGTACTGTACATACTTTGTTTATTTTTCTTCAGTGGTTCGTCTCTTCTTGACCATTCCATGGTGCATTCTGCTAGGTTTTCATTTTCCTTGGAAAAATTTTCAATAAACTGTTTGTTGTACGTTGCCTGTGGCTCCGGAAAATGATACATAAGTCTTAAATCTTCTGGAGTAAATGAGCCAATGAACTCTTGCCCCTGAGTATTGAACTGTCTGTCTATAATATTAGTGCTATCTAGCACCCATTTCACTATGTCTGTATATGGAATAATTTTAGGTCTCACGGCTATCCGGTATAAAAATGAACAAGCTAACTCTGTAAGAGATGCTTCAGAAGAAACAACAGATCCTGCAGTAGCCGAAACCTCCATTACTCTGGGGTTTTCTTCTTCAAGCATATTATACATGCCCTCCCAAGTGGTGATACCAGTGTCTTTGTTGCAGGCAATGTCGGTGTACAAGGACGCCATCTCTTTACTTTTATAACTCAGAGATTTTTCTTTCTTTCCCATAATACTCTGAATATCGCTTTGTATAGTCCTCTGTTCTTCACGCCTGTAGTTTACGAATCAAATGAGAGTAATGATATGAAAGAAAGGTGACGGGAAAGTTTTAAATTTTGAAGATGTATGAAATATATTACCTTACATGAAATAACCTTTCAATCAGAACAAAATCATTTTTTATTAATGAATGACAATCAATTTATTAACTTCACATTAAGGCGCATAACGGGTCTCGATTTATGGAAAGATTTTATCGTACAACGAGCCTCCTGAATCTGCGATAATGCCATTTGTGATTTTCTTCGCAATATCGCAATATCACAATATCGCAACATCATAATAACGCAAATATTATATCATCGCGAAATCGCAATATCACAATATAGCAAGATCGCAATATCGGAAAATCGAAATATTGCAAAATATAACATATGAAAAACATCCATTAATATATTTTCTGCAAAATGCGATTTGCGATAAATGTTATTGCCCATCGGTGATTTGAGGTTTCTCAGCATATGATATTTGAAACTTTGCGATGCGATGAATGTTCTTTTTAGCACGTAGTTTTCGTATTGCAATTTTTTAAAATTCCGCTTATAAAGAGGCATTCCTTACCTTTTTTTCGATGCGATATTCTTTGAAGAATGATTTTATTCTATGCTATCATAAACTTAAGTTTATTTAAAGATTTTCCAAGGAATTTTCTTAAGTTAATGATAGTAAGTTTTATTGAAAAATGAAAACAAGCACTAATTAATTTTTTGGATTTTCAAACTAAGGGTCCCCACTTATTTAGTATTATTACTAATACTAAATAAGAAGGGGGGTTGTTGTTGGCCACAACACTACCTTATTTTTCCATGCGTCAAGTGCGGCTACATCGCTAGATCTCGACTTAGGAACATCGCTATCGATGAACTCCTTCAGCCCTTTATCATCCAGCACCACCTCCATCCTGTCCTTCCATGCAATATAATTTGAACTCCCATCAAGGGCATACTCCAATCAAAATCCATTGAAATAAATTTCAATGAATTCTCAACTTCGACACCAAGAAAACACTGTAGCAAATTCAAATTACACCAGCACAAAACTCAACCGCTTCAATAATTGCAATCTCCTTCTATGATCAACTCTGCTCTAATACCATGTAGAAATTATATAACTTATGTGTTATATGTCAAATATTCTCCTGATCTCACACTATTTTAACTTCATGCAAAATACAGAATCTATTCCACCATTGATCATTTGCGGAAATTAAATCAAGATTGCAATGCACACATGAAACAATAAAAATTCACACATATGAACATAGTTGTTTAACGGGAAAGCCTGAAGCTGAAAACCCCAACTATCTATATATAATATATGTCATAGAGATCATGTAACAATCCTCATACAAAGCTGATCATATCAAGCTCTTAGTACAATACAATCGCTACACACTAATCATGCCCGATCTTGCAAATCCATGCACCGATCTTTGCCACCTGCTAGCCTGCCTCTACTGCACAATCCCTGCTGAAGAATGGCTCTAAATGAACTCAAATTTCTCCAGCCTTGCTCACGCAATCCTCATTGGCATCTCCACTGAGTGTTGGATGCAATCAATGCATCACTATAGTCACAACTGATAGTCACACTTGCTCTTTCACCTATCTCTCCACTGGTCTCCACTGAAACTGCCATGCACTGTAGTTAACTAATGTATTATTTAGTTGATTAATGAGTTATTATTTAGTGAATTAATTAACTAATTAATTCACACCACTCTCACTAGTGTATCAATCAGTTAGACTAGATACAACTAGCTCAACTGAGTCTAACTGAGTTAAACTAAATACAACTCCACCAACTACTTCTATAACTCCACCAAACTCTATCACATGAGTTCTAACTAAATTCCTCATGCATTAGCTCCAGTATACCCTCGAGAATAGCATAATTCCTTCTATCAGCTGCTATGCCACATTTTTTCACTTAACTGAAGTGATCCAAGAGAATAAGATAATTTTTAGAATCTAAATATTATTAAGAGCTAATAATATTCGACATATCTATTTTCAAATTGGCAATATAAAAATAGATTCCACCCAATATGTCTAAAAATAGAAGTTCATATATTTTTCCAACTTGACCAACCATCCACAAATAGCATCCTAAAACTCATAGAATATGATCGACATGTCTAAAAATAGACATAGTCTAAAAATAGACTTTGCACCAAAAATAGCCTGTGGGGCCACTTAGTGAAGGTGACTCTTTTCCATAAGCTTATCATCTTGTTGAGTCTCAATAGCTAAAGTTTATTTGGGTCCCCAGACCTGTAAACATAGTCTTCCAAAATGCAGAAGTAAACTTAACGTCTATGTCTGAAATAACAGTTTTTTGAATACTCTGTAGTCTGAATATTTCTCTCATGAAAATATCTGCTATCTATACAGTCTTGTAAGTAGACTGTACAGGTATAAAATGTGCAAATTTACTCAATCTGTCAATTACCACCATGATGGAGTCATTGTGCCTCTTTGACCGTGGTAAACTCGTAATGAAGTCTAGGGATATAACATCCCACTTCGATTCAAATACCGGTATGGGCTGCAATAATTCTACAGGATATCATTGTTCCACCGTGACTTGTTGACACTCCAAACATTTATTTAAATATTCAACAATAATTTTACACATAGCAGGAAGGAAATATATTTTTCTAATGGTAGTTAATATTTTATTGTATCCTGGGTGACCCAAATAATTACTTCGATGGTATTCATCCATGATTAGCTCTTTTAGGGCCACACGGTTTGGTACATATACATTTCCTCTCAAGGTTAGCATCTAATATTTATTAACTCCACATTCTGAAGCACTTCCTTTCTTTCTGGTCTCTTCCATTTGCTACCATAGGAATTGATATTCCGGATCTTTCGGTGCTTCTTCTTTTATTTGATCTAAGAATTTACTTTCAAACTGATTGTAGAAAAGTTCATAAACACCATGTAGCTTTCTACTTAAAGCATCAGCCACCCAGTTTCCCTCACCTTTCACTTGATGGATGTCCATATCAAAATCACTTAGAAAGGCATTCAATCATGCTTGTTTGGAGTTTAAATCAGTTTGTTTGAAATAACTAGTCAAGCTGCTATGATATCTTTTTAACACAAACTTTTTACCCAACAAGTAGTGTCTCCATACCTAGAGCACATGTACTACTCCTATTAATTCTAGATCATAGGCTAAGTACCTTTTTTTCATGTTCTTTTAACTTTCTTGACTCATATGCCACTAATTTTCCTTCTTGAGATAAAAATTCCCCAACATACTCTTTAATAGCTTCTGTACAAACTTCAAATTCTTTCTTGGGGTCAACTACCTCAACACTGGTGCAGTGGCCAATAATTTCTTTAGCCTCTCAAAACTGTTCTGGAAATCAACAGTCCACTTAAAGAGTTTTCATTTTCTCTGCAAGGAGGTAATGGGAAAATAAATTCTGGAAAATCCCTCAATAAATCTCTGATAGTACCCAACTAATCCCATAAAAGATCGAATATCTGCCACATTCTAAGGTACTTGCCATTCCATGATTGTATTGATTTTCTCTGGATAAACAACAATCCTTTATGCTAAAATGACATGGCCTAAGTATTGGATTTATATTTTGAAGAAATCACACTTGCTGAACTTAAAGTACAACTGCTATTTTCTTAACATTTCTACCACAATCCTTAAATGTTCTTTATGTTCTTCCTAGTTTTTAGAATATATTAAAATGTCATCTATGAATATTAATACAAAATTATCCAAGAAAGGATATAATATACCATGCATTAACCTCAAAAAGGTTTCTAGTGCATTTGTTAGCCCAAAGGGTAACACCACAAATTCATAATAAATGTACCTGGTATAGAAAGTTGTCCTGCAAATGTCTTCATCCTTGATTCGGATCTGGTGATATCCATATCTCAAATCTATCTTTGAAAATACTGTGGCCTCCACTTCATCAAATAGATCATCAATCTTTGGTAGAGGATATTTATTTTTAACTGTTAACTTATTGATCTGTCTATAGTCCATGCACATTCGCATGGTTTCGTCCTTCTTCTTAACGAACAACACTAGTGCTCCCCATGGGGACAAACTTGGATGAATATAACATTTTTCCAGCAGTTCTTCTAACTGCATTTTTAATTCAGTTAATTCTGGAACAGTCATTCTGTAAGGAGCCCTTGACAGAGGATATCCTCCTGGAATTAATTCTATGGTGTAATCAATATCTCGCATTGGTGGTAATCGAGGGATATTTTCTGGAAACACATCCATGAAATCTTGTACCACTGGTATGTTTTCCATCATAGGTTATTTTCCCTTGGAATTAGCATATCCCACCTAAATAGCATATATCTGACATCCCTTCCTCATATATTTATGCATTTGGGATGCTGTAATTCGACGTAGCTATAGTGGCTTCTTGATTCCATGAATTTCCTTGCATGTTCCATCTTGCATTCTGTAATAAATGATCTTTTCCTTGCAGTCCACTAAGGTCCAATGTTTTTCTAGCCAATCCATGCCCATCAAAACATCATAGGACCCTAATGGCAATATTTTCAAGTCCACATTTAACTGTTCTTCTACAATTTCTAAAGTGCAGTTTGGAATTTTAGCAATTACTTTTCTTTTTGCTCCTATGGCTAGCTGTACTAGCCAAGGGTTTTTGAATTTCTTCCCTTTTAATTTACAAATTTCCACTACTTTGGGACTAAAATAGCTTAGACTTGCACCTGGTCTACCAAAATAGAAACAAATTGAGACAATAATTTACCTTCCAACTCAATCATTGTTGGCTGATAATCTGCCTGTCGATCCTCCAATGTTGCGTTGATACGAGGAATGTTTCACGCCACATCACATACTGTATAAGGCTCCTCTAAATTTGCAACTGTTTCACTTCTTACTCGCTATCAGCAGTTTTTATAATAATGTGCCTCACCACACCCCCAACACTGTAGAGGTGGTTTGGTCACCTGCCCTTTCTCAGGTTTGATAGATGCCTCTGTAGGATTTTCTTCCACTGGCCATCAGGTTCTTTGATGATTTCGACCTAATTTTTTACTCACAAAAGTTCGTGCAAAATTATTAAAGTTATTGTTTTTGGTGCCTTCGAAATTTGAGTTATTTTTCTTCCCTTTCCTTGGCTGCAACCTTTTGCCAACCTCCCCTTTTTCCTTGGACTTATGATAGCACATTTGTGCCATACAAATGGCTTCATCCATAGCTATGCGATTTACAAATTCAATTCGCTCCTTCATATGTGTTGGAAAGCTACTTAGAAATCTTTGTACCTTAGCCTTTTCATCTTAGAGGTATGGAACATATCTTAACAGGTAGGTAAACTTGCTGAAATACTCGTCCATAGTCATCTCTCCCAGATTTAAGTCATGAAATTATTTATATTTCTCATCGTAGAAACGTTATGTTAAATACTTGTATTTAAAGTATTTCTGGAACGATTTTGAGTTAACATCTTGGTCCTTAATGCTGCGAACATTATTTACTTCTTCTCACCACGAAGTGGTTTTCTCTCTTAACTGATACATGGCCAATCTGGCCTTCAGGTTGTTGTTGTACTCGTACACCTAGAAATATTTGTTCATGTTTATCAACCATGCCTCTGCCACTTCCTCAGCTTCACCATCAAATGTTGGTGGTTTTATTTTTCGAAACCCTCCCTGAAGCTGCACTTTTTGTTTCTTAACTTTTTGTTGATCTGACAAATTGCTAGATTCTAATTCATTATAGTTTTTGTTCTTGTTGCTTCGCTAGGAGGGGCTTCTTTCCACTCTGTCAGTGGTGTGGTCCCTTGCTTGTCGCTCATCACCTTCTTGCATGTCCCTATCAACACTGGGGTGTTCAAACTCACGCCATTTCTTCCTGTAGTTTGTGTATTGTATTCAACATTATGCTGGTTTGATGTTGATGTTCCTCCATTAATCTACTTTGTTAGATGATCCAAATATCATAATGTAAAGTTAGGATAAAATATTTATTAAGCTAGAATATTTAATAAATATTAGAGACAGTTAGAAATAGAATATTGTTAGCAAAGATAGGACTCTAGAATAGAGTCGTATCTTAGGCTCTAAAATAGGAATAAAGTTATTAGATTGGATAGAAGACCATTTATTGTAAATGGACACTTGTTGTTTTATCAAGTGGTCCATAATTAAATTAAGTTAAGACATATAGCTTATAAATAGGTTAGTTTTCTAATTGCAAATGGATGGAAGTTTACATTTGTAAACTCTTGCAATTTTCTATGTCATTTCTTTTCCATTATCAACAAAATTACGTGTCTGAGGACACTTCTATATTAATGTGGTATCAGAGCTACAATAATGCAAATGATGTGAAGGTGGAGATTTCAGCTATGCAGGCTTTGAAAATTCTACTAAGGAATTAATTGGTATGCAATCTATTCAATTTATTTCTTCTGGAAAATAAATTTTCTTATAGTTTGGCTTCAAGATTATTTGATTCATTCCTTAAAGAAAAAATCAAATTACACTGCCCTCCAAATCCACAATAGCACGCACCCCTTTGAAATCAATTTACAACCCTTCTCCTCCACTATGCGTAAAACAATCTACATCCCTTGGAACTTTGGCCAAGCAATCAAAACAGATTGATGTCCGATGACTCTCCATCGCTATCCTTGCATTCTTCTTGAGCTCTTATTCTCTACCTCCCGCTGCATGTTCACAACAAAAATTAATCCATTACCAACACCCTTTTCTTGTTAGTGCATGTGGATATATTGGTAGCAGCTGTTAGCTGAATCTGATTATACACTTTCAGTGTATGTAATTTTTTGGAATTTAATAATGTCGGTAATGACATTACTTTATCGGTTTGATTTTTTTAATAAATAGTGCAGAATTTTTCCATGAGGAGGCGGGACTAAATAATGCATTATTAATGTGTTGTAGCTTCTGCAATAATTATATTTAACCGTAAAATATTAGTGAGCTGCTCTAAAAATTACTAAGCTCCATGGAGGACGACTTTTATCATTTTGAGATTTTCTGAGAGGATGTGGGTGAGATGGTGTTCCTGCAACATATTATCCACGCCGAGGATGATTTTGCAATCATCATTTGATTCTCCGATCCTCTTTTTCATATACCCCTCCTTTTCAACCAACCACGCTAATAGAGAAAGAAAAATTGGATTCCATTGGAAACTCACGTCGATAGAGTAATGATGCTGCAAATTCCATTATTTTTCTTGTTTCATCTACCAAATCTATTTTGATTATCCAAGCCAATGTATTAGTTGTGATCCGATTAATGCAAATTAAATCAAAATACATGCAAACTTACATTCTTGAATCCAAGAACCCTAAGCACTAACATTTTTGTTTCAAGAATAAAATATGTAGTAATCATTTATCCTACCATCAAATCAAACAAGTCGCAGACAATTGTTGACAAGATTAGAACGACCTTTCAGCTGTTGACTGTCTCTTGTTCCACAGCTAACAATGCATTTGGAATAATAAAACTACACAATTTTCTGAAGAAATTCTTCTGCACCGGCTATGGTTGCTTAAGATTGAATCTCGGTGTCCCTCGGTAGCCGAAAGTTCCTTTTCCACGGCTTAGATCGAGCGCATTGTAGGCAATCATTTTCTATATAGATTTTTCAGCTTTTGAGGCAGACCCTCATGCCCAACGGGCCCTTGAAGAGAGAGTGGTCTTGTTGGTCACAAAAGTAGCATAATGATTGAAGGATACATGATTATGGGACAAAGTGTGGTTTTCAAGGTTAATATTGAAGGATAAATAAGTGGAGTAAGGGATATATATTTCATGTAATTTTTTTTATTATTTTATTTTTTGGAGGGAAAAGGAATATTGTATTTTTTTGTAAAATTTGGAGTTATAAGGGAGAATTGGAATTTTTGTATGGGAGGAATAAGGTGAAGTGAAAAAAAAGTGAAAATGTTGTCATTGTTTTTAGAGGAATAAGTAGATTTTTTATTTTGGAGAAATAAGGGTTATTAATTGTAACTCAAAGTACATTTTACTTTAAGGGGGGTTAGATTTTTTTTAAGAAATTTGTAAGGGCATTGTCAAGTGGTCAAATTTTGCAAATATTTCATTGTAAACACTCAATGAGAAATTGACTAGAGCCAAGTGCAAAGATGAGCCATTTTTCTCCTTTTTCAACGACTATACGAGGGTCAAAGCCAAGCCCCAACAGATCATTTTTTATTTGTGTGGTGTGTGTCGTTTTCTGCGTGGTGTGTTTTGTGTGACGATTTGCTCATTCTTTCTTGTGCTTGATTCCTTTGGTGCACTGCTTCAACACTACAATGTCAAAGTTAATTAATCCGTTCTCTGATTCTAATAAGCTAGAAGGGGTGAAATCTTATAAGACATGGAAACATCTAATTGAAAGCACTCTCATATATAGTGAATTTTGACATGAAATATGCAATGGCAAAATTAAGCCTAATAAACCAACATATGCAGCTTCACTTGCAAAATGGGAAATACAAAATTCCAAGGCATTAGCTCTTATAAAGGCTTCAGTTAATAATGAAATGTACATTCATATTGAAAATGCCTCAGATGCATGGAATGCTTTGCATACATTCAAAGATCACTTTGATACACAACCTAAATCAAATAAGGCTGATCTTCAATTAAAATTTCTTCAACATAAATTAAGTGAAGGTGGCGATGTGCTTAAATATATTTCACGGCTTAAAAACATCAAGCAAGAAATAATAAATGTTGGTTTTCAAGTTGTCGATGAAAGTTTCTTGACTATATTTTAATTGTTGGATTGTCATCATGTTACACACTTTTTTGGAAAATTTGCAAGTCACTGGAAAGTCAGAGAAGATAAAGTTTGATGAATTGAGTGACATTTTATCCCAACATGATAAAAAATTTGGGAAGAAGAAACAGATTGGGGGAGATGTCTTCTTCACCGAAGCCAGATCAAGTAAATCCTCAGCTGGAGGTTCAAGAAACTAAGGAAGAGGAAATTTCAATCAAAGTCAAGTTCGTGGTCACAGTCAAATCAGAGGAAACAATTTCAACAAAGGCTATAATTTGGGCAGGAGAAATTTTCAAGGAAGAGACAACAATCAAAGCAGAGGATATAATCAAGGAAAAGGACAAAGTCCAGGGTTATGAAAAATTCCAGGTGGAGGAAAAAAATCAAAATAGAGGCCAAAGTAGAGGCAGAGGACAGTATCAAGGCAGAGGATAGTCTCAAGGCAGAGATGGAGATTTCAGTCAAATTGTTTATAGGAGATGTAACAAAGTTGGCCATTATGTAGAAGATTGTATAAATTCTATTGATAAAATTCCCAAGTTTCATCCAAACTCTGAACAGTTTGCAAATGATGAAGATGATCCTAATGGTTCAGAATATGTCTTCCCCAACACAAAATCAACAATTTTACAGGCTTTAAGCTTTCTTAGAAGTGATTATGAAGATCCATGGATTATGGATACATGTGCAACTCAACACATGAATTTTTGACGAGATTTCTTTTGGAGATTCCAACAATGCCATCTCAATTCAATCTATCTAGCTGATAAAACAAAAAATAATCCTTCTGGAAAAGGATTAGTTAAATTGTTTTTTACCTGGAATTGGAGAAAGAATGATTTCAAATGTATGGTATGTCACAATTCGATAAGCGAGACATATGGTGATTATGGAAGATGACTTAGTTAAAATTAACTCAATCAAATAGAAAATGAAAACAATAATGATAGTTTATGAAGATGGAAAACTTTTAAGGATGAAAGGGACAATTATTCCAAGAAGTTTTGACTTTGCAGGAGCAACAAGGACAAACATTTCACCGATCAGATTGTGGCATGTAAGATATGGCCATCTCAACTTTGAGAGTCTCTCTTCATTACAAAAATAGGGAATGTTTAAGGGACTTCCAACCTTGAAAAGAGAAAATGAAAAATGTGAAGCTTTCATTTATGGAAAACAACATCGAGATACTTTTCCTACAAGTTCATGGCACACAAGCAGGAATTTGCAATTGGTTCATAGTGATATTTTTGGACCCCTACCAACTTCTCTAGGAGGATGCAGATATTTATTACTCTTTGTTGATGATTTTAGCAGGATGACTTGGGTATATTTTTTGAAGCAAAATTTAGAAGCATTTGAAAAGTTCAAAACTTTTCATCAGCTTATTGAAAATGAAGTAAAGGAGAAGATTGACACTCTTAGAACCGACAATGGCAGAGAATTTACTTCAAATGAATTCAAAATTTATTGCATGGATAGTAGCATAAAACGACATCTTACCAATGTCTACACTCCACAAAAAAATGGAGTTGTAGAAAGAATGAATTGTACCTTGTTAGTAATGGCGAGATCTATGTTAACTTTCAAAAAGTTAAGTCCTATATATTGGGCCGAAGCAATTCATACTATTGTCTACTTAAGGAACATATCTCCCACTAATTCTTTAGATGGAATCACACCTTATGAACATTGGTTTGGCTTCAAAACTTGAGTTGAACATCTTAGAGTTTTTGGATCAATATGTTATGCCTTAGTTTCCAAGGAAAACCAAACTAGGCTTGACTCATGAAGTTTGAAGTGCATAATGATTGGGTATTCTCATGAGAAAAAAGGGTACCGAATTTTGTCGAATGGGAAATTTATTGTAAGAAGAGATGTGATTTTTAATGACAAAGAGAGTTAGAGTGCTGAAGAAGTAGAAAGTCTTCTTTAAAAGTTAGAAACAAAAGGTGATAAAAGAAACATAAATCTACAAGGTCAACCAAATTCACACAATTGGTATGAACTTGAGTTTCCTTCATCTGAAAATGATTAATCCAATCCGTCTTATTCACCAATGTCATCTGGGTCTTCTAGTAGTTCATTTAAATCTCCTAGAAGTAGTAGTTCTTCTAACAATGACTCTCTGCCCCTAGAACCTATGGTTGATCAACAAACATCAATTTACGTCAACCCTCTTTTCAATGATGGTGATTTTTCACAATCTCAAACCAATGAACATCAGTTTCCAAAATGAGCAGTTCAAATTTTGAAAGATGTAAGGCCTAATGAACATAATAAAACAGGAACAAGGGGATCACAAAGAAATGAAGGAAATTTTACCTTGATAGCAAACAATTTTACTGAACCTTCTACTTATCAAGAGGCAGTAAAACATAAAGAATGACAATAGGCTATGGTTAATTTACATCAGGCAGTTCTTGACAACAAAACTTGGAAACTTGTTGATTGTCCCTAGAATTTTAAACCCATCGGATGCAAATGGGTTTACTGAATTAGGTACAAGAAAAATGCCAATATTGACAGGTATAAAGCAAAACTTGTTGCTAAGGGTTTTGTGCAACAGGAAGGGATAGATTATGATGAAACATTTTCTCCTATAGCTAAAAGGAACATAAAGTCTGAAAATTGATAATGGCTTTATATTGATTAAAACAAGCTCCCTGAGCTTGGTATGCCAAAATGGATGAATACCTTCGAAAAGTGGGTTTTCAATGCAGTGAATCTGATGATAGCTTGTATGTACGCCAACAAGGTAAAAATATATTGATTCTGGTTATGTATGTAGATGATTTGATTATCACTAGAAACAATGATGATCACATTGCACAGGTGAAAAATGAGTTACATGCAGGTTTTAAGATGACAGAATGGGACTACTTCACTACTATCTTAGAGTTGAAGTATTCCAACCTCCACATCATATCTTCATTTCTCAGAGTAAGTATGAAGCAGAAATTCTTTAGCAATTTGCAATGTAGGATTGCAAGCCTATTCTTATCCCTACGAAACAAAACTTGAAACTTTCAAAATTTGAAAGGGGGGGGAATGGTGGATAGCACTACTTATCGACAATTGATTGGTAGCCTGATTTATCTGACAACTACTCGACCAGATATTTCTTATGCCATCAGTATTATTTCCCAATTTATGCAGGAACCATGAGACAACCACTGGAATGCAGCCAAAAGAGTTCTTCGTTATATCCAAGGAAAAAAAATTTTGGTCTTCTTTACAAAAATACTAAAAATTTTGTACTTGGTGGATTTTCAGATGCCAACTTTGCTGGCAGTATTGATGATAGGGCATGAACCTCAAGTTATTTAATGAACATGGGGTCAGCAACAATATCCTGGAGTTGCAAGAAGCAAGCTACAGTGGCCACTTCTTCAGCAGAAGGAGAGTACATATCAGCATGGGAAGCAACATGTGAGATTTTTTGGTTGTGTAGAGTTTTACAGGACTTGGGAATTCCTCCAACAGAAGCTACTTCATTATTCATCGATAACCAGTCAGCAATAAAGCTGGCCAAGAATCCATTTTTTCATTCAAAGGCAAAGAATGTGGACATCAAGTATCATCGTATCAGATCACTCATTGCAAAGGATGTCATCAAGCCGATTTATTTTCCTTCAGAAGATCAGACCTCCGATATCTTCACCAGACCTCTTGGCAGAATAAAATTTACTAAGTTTAGGGATGAACTTGGTATATGTTGTAATGTAACTTTGGATCATGGGGGGAATGTTAGATGATCCAAAGATCATAATGTAAAGTTAGGATGAAATATTTATTAAATTATAATATTTAATAAATATTAGAGACACTTAGAAATAGAATATTGTTAGCAAAGATAGGACTCTAGAATAGAGTCGTATCTTAGGCTCTAAAATAGTAATAAAGATAGTATATTGGATAGAAGACGATTTATTGTAAATGGACACTTGTTGTTTTATCAAGTGGTCCATAACTAAATTAAGTTAGGACATATAGGCTATAAATAGGTTAGTTTTCTAATTGCAAATGGGTGGAAGTTTACATTTGTAAACTCTTGCATTTTTTATGTAATTTCGTTTCCATTATCAATAAAATTACGTGTCTGAGGACACTTATATATTATACTTGTTTGCTGGTGCTAATCCACACTCAGCTGAACACACATCTTAGGGCTCACTACTGGTTGCGTTTGGGGTTCTCTTATGTTTTGGGGTGGTTTTTGCATTGATCCCTTTCTCATGATGTTTCTTGTAATGCTTCTTTTATGTGCATCATTATAGACACAACTTAATCGTTAATTGACCCTTAGGGTCCCAGCGTATGAACGTTGCTTTTATACCACTTGTAACATACACCAATTTTTTTTTTTTTAATCTTTATTCTACTGGTAAATATACTTTCCAAATTGTGTCACATCTAATCAAATTTGGAGACACCCATAGTTAGTCTTATCCCCTAAATTCGAAGACCAAACTAAAGCTTATATGAAAGTTCTAACCTTTAACCTTTATAATATTTATTACAGATTTCCATAACTATTCCTATTTACCTTTAAATACCTTATCGTATTAACTATATTGATTGAATGGTCAATATATATATATATATATATATATATATATATATATAGTGCTACTTTAATCTTGTACCACAGTTAACATTTACCAAAGTAGGTATATATATAGCTATACCCTCGAAAGAAATAAAGGTATGTTTTAAACAATTATGTGGGTTGGTAAATGTTAACTGTGGTACAAGATTAAAGTAGCGCTATATATATATAGATAGCGCTACTTTAATCTTGTACCACAGTTAACATTTACCAACCCACATAATTGTTTAAAACATACCTTTATTTCTTTCGAGGGTATAGCTAGCAGGATTATGGATATTAAATGCAATGAGTATCAGAAATTAAATTCTTTTGATAGTTGTGATATCTTCCACGATTCAATGCGAGTTTTAATGGTCCTTTCATAGATATTCACCATTGAATCCCTGGAGATCCATGGTGAACACTTCCGGTGGGAAATGACATAGATAGCCCCGCAACCATAGCTAGCACCGTCATTTGCTTTTGAAACTATGTTGAGAATTTTCCTTTGGCACTAAGGGTTTGTTTCAGGGCTGTCTTCAAGCTCTAGCTCTACCATCATTGAGTTTCGACCAGGCGTGCAAGGTTCTCAAAGTTATAACACCCATGGTATTGCAACATAGAGGAGACGAGGTGCCATTATCAATTGCGATGAGTTTCTGGACTAAGCCGTCCTCTGCTGCCATGGAAACATCTTCAATATTGGTTACACTTATTCATAGTTCAGGTAATTATTCTCGTTTAAATTATAGAATTCTTCTCGATATATTTACGGATTTTACATAGTTTATCTCCGGTTCCCGTGTTTAATTTTTCTTTTGTCTCTTGGTGTTATTTTTTTCTAAGACTTTTGGTGCGATGCTCAGAATTTCAAGACGAATCTATTTCTTACGTAATCTCCCATCAGTTCCTTGATTATTTAGCACACTTCTTCGTTTCGAGTAATATTACGTCTAGCAACTTAAAAATTTTCTCACAGGTTTGTCTTTGATGGCTATTAATGCAGGTTGACACTTTCACTAATTGGAAATTTCTTCTGCAAATAATTAGTTATTTTTAAATACCATCTTTGATGGCTAATATCCCTAGTTCTCGTTCTAGGTACTTCTAATACTTGCACTCAGACACACTGGTCTTATTTGTCTCAGGCGGGCTTCTAGTCTTCATGGGGGTTTATGAACCCAAATCTCAGCTTCGTCTGTCAGCTTGGTTTAGGCCTTGTTCCTTTTTTTATATAAATTGTAAAGTTAAAGACAACGACCAGCTAGAATCCTTGAGGAATCAGATAGTCTCTCTCGCACTTATATTTCTATAAAAAAATTGACCATGCATTTGTTATGGAAGGTCTACTGTAGAGTTCAATTCTAGAATTCAACCCTTGCATAGTTTGCAGTTTTTGAAAAGGCGACTACTGATAAATACTTTTGTGTTATTTCTAAATAGAGTGGCCTACTCACTATTTTAATGGAATAACTTATAAACGACCTTTGTGTCTAATTAATTCTAAGATGATAGACACCTTAAAGAGAGGCAATTACATCCTCCTCTTGTCCTCGTGCTCCCCTCGTGAAGAGGTATAGGTTGAGAGTAGATTTTCTATTGTGACCTCAGGAATCCAAGTCCAGTCAATGCCAGAAAACTTTAGGAATTTTTGCGGTTGGGTTCCCAAGGATCCAGATGTCATGGTTTGCATCTATGTATGGTTAAATTCTATTCTTAATGACATATATAGAGGCACCTTGAGGGAAAAATCAAGAAATGGACTCAGGAAATCAAGATTGTCGTGAGGGTTTTATTTCGTGGTGAGAAAAACTCTGCAATAAAATCTTCCGAGGCACAGGTTTAGTGGAACATGTTTGCTTCTCAGAAACCTACGAATTAAGCATGATGCAAGAACTCATCGGCCTCTTCTGCTTCAGTCCAATTTCTTATACTACTTCAAGGAATCAAGAATTCAAGAATTTCTCTCCAGTTTGCAAGAAAGAATTCAAGAATTAAGATCAAACGAGAAAGAAAAGCATGGGAGGAAGCTCAGCAGTAACAAGAGTCTCTTGATGCAGAATGACAGACTTGAAGTGTTTATCAGTGGTTGTCATTGACGTCAACCCAAGCAGCAGCAACGGCTACCCAAATATTGCATGGGAATTTTGACCTACCAAATTAATATATTCTGGGTCAAGAATGCTTTTGATGGTTTCTACTTGTTGAGATGTTTTCATTGATATGTGGCATGCCAAATAATTCTTCACGGTTTGAGAGATATTCATGTTTATAGTTTGTATCCCTAGTTAGTGGGTTAAAACCCTATGGGGTTGTGGCATGAGTCATTGAAAAGTCATAATTAATATTTTTTAAGCTCCTAATATCTGTCCCACGTTCGCTTATTTAAGCCCCTCTCAACCTAACCATTTATATAAATTGTGATCCTCATATCCTCCTTGTGTAAGGGATTTCGCCATCTGAAACAGGTCATCATGGAATTTGTGCACTAACCTTTTTCCTACAAAGGATCAGACCTGAAATTTTTAAGAGGTGAAGCCGAAATCCTGAGGAAGCTCCTGTACAAATTTTAGATCAAGGTGCACAATATTTTAGGAGATATGATCTATGGAAGTCAGTGTTTTTGCAAGATCCTGAAATTCATCTCAAAGAAGTGACATTGGGAAAATTGTCATAACTCTCTCCTTGAGTATCAGATTGGAATTATGTAAAAAGTGGCAGAAATTGCACGGACTGTAGCTTTCTCTCTACTGAAACAGTCCATAATTAGGGAATTGTGAGAGATTGGGCATAACTCTCCCTTAAAGAATCCAAATTGGGTCAGACCTATGGCATTGGAAAGAAGTCTCATAGGAATACCATAGGACCAAAAATCAGATATTGGGGATTTGAAATAATAGAGATACACAAGATTTAATATCGAACTCATAGAAGGAAAGAAAAAACTAGATCATGTGTTCTCAAGGTCTACAAAGGACCAGACTTTCTAGGGTAGCAAAGCAAAGCAAGGTGCAGCATAGGGTAGCATGACAAGAGCAACAACCAAGGTGTAGAACAACATCAATAATTTCATCACATGAAGTCTTCAAGTGGGCAGCACTACATACAGTCACTATAAAGGTATTATTGGACTAAGTCATTATAAATAAATTATTGTAAAAATTTTATTAGTGTCTATCTGCCAAGAGTTGAAGAGGGAGTGTCAGGAGGTCTAGGATCATCATTAGGTGCTTGTGTCATAGTCAGGGCTATGGTATACTGTGTCTTCTTCTTCTACATCGTTCTATATCATTATAAAGTGGACCAGTTTCCCTGGTGTGGAGTCCATTCTTCTTTTATTCTTCTACAAGGTGGTACGGTGGTGATCCAGTGGGATCTGGAGAAGAATGATTTTCTAGATTCTAGGAAGTTGGAGCTTTATTCTCAATTGGAGTTGAATATTAAAGAATTATTAGAAAATCGTTAGGTGGTTTTTGTCCCGGAGTGGGTTTCCACCTTAAAAACTGTGTGTGTTTGTGTTCCTTTTGTTTACTACTATCATTGTACAAACATTAATAATAATTAAAGATTAAATAATTCTCTAATTGAAAGGAATACTGATTCACCCCCCACCCCCCCTGCCCCCCCATCCCCCCCTCTCAGTATTTCCAACAATTGGTATCAGAGCTTGGTTCCTTCAATAGCAATTTAACAGATGGAAGGAGGTCATGGAGCATACTAAGAATGGTGTACCTATGTTCAATGAAAATAATTATGCCCTATGGAAAGGAAAAATGGAGATCTATCTCTTGGCGCAAGGTTACAAAGTATGGAACACTGTTCAAAATGGATTTACATCAACTGCAGATGAACAAGGTAAGAATAATTTGGTAAATAATGCAAAAGAAAAAAATATTATTATCAGTGGACTTATTGAATCTACTTATCATAAGGTGTTGGGTTGTAAAATTGCCAAAAATGTATGGGACAAGCTTGAGAATATATATGTAGGTGACTCAAATGTCAAAGAAGAAAAGCTTCAAATATTTAGAAAAAAATTTGAGCAACTCAGAATGAAAAAATATTGCAACATTGCTTCATACTTCCAATACATTGATGAAATAACCAATACTCTAGAAGGATTGGGAGAGCCAGTTGACGAGAAGACTATTATACGAAATATTCCTAGAACATTACCAAGGAGATTCAACCCAAAGGTATCGGTCTTAGAATACATTGAAAATCTAGAAAAACTCAGTGAAGAGGAATTACATGGAGTTCTCATAGCATATGAAATGAGACTTGATGAAGAAGAGGGTACTTCGCATCTAGAAACTATGTTCTTTGCATCTAAGAAAACCAATAAGGAAAAACAACTTTCAATTGAAAATACATGCACCTGTAAGTGTGAAGAAAAGGGAGATGATGGAGAAGGTGTTTCAGATGAAGAATATGCTTACTTTACAATAAAACTAAAAATTGGTAAGGGAAAATTCAAAGGTAAACTTCCATTGATATGTTTCGGATGTGGTGAGGTTGGGAATTTCGTAGTAAAATTTCTGAACAGAAGTGTTGGAAACTCAAAAGGAAAGAAAGGCTTTATGAAATTTTACAAGAAAGGATCCAAAAGGAACTTTCTCTCTAAAGAAGACAACTCATCATTTGATGAAGACATTGATAGCGAAGAAGCCAATGAGAGAGTATTGTTTATGGCCAAGCACATTAAACAAGAGGTATAAAACAATGAAGAAGAAGGGATGATGATAGAAGAATTTTATAAGGAAGAAATCAAGCTTATAAAAGAGCTCAAGGAAGAGAATATTCGTTCCAATACTCTTGAAGAACAAGTTCAAGGTCTCAAAATTGAAGTTGTAGAACACAAATGCATTGAAGAGTCACTTCAAAAGAAATTGGAAGAAAGCAACCAAGAAAGGGAAGAATTAGAAGCCAAAGTAATCTCGCTGCATAAGGAAGTGAAGAAGGGAAAAACTATCCAGAACTATGCCAACAGCTGAAGGGCATTGGAAGAAATCAACAACAGTCAACGATCTTACAACGAAAGAACTGGCATCACTTACAGAGAAGAAGCAGGACATTCTACAACAAAATACGATGAACCTATGAAATCTAACATGCATGTAGACTTCATTGGACAAGATTATTAAGAAGAGCCTTGGAAGAGAATTTGTTACACTAAAAAATGTCACCCTGACATTCTGCTGACTGTATGAGCTCATTGACACTCATACATGCCTCCTTTGCAAGTCTTACAACCTTTGTTCCTCATTCCATGCCCTGAAACTGGAGGAAAAACCCTTAAAACTCAAAAAAGCCTTGGGTACGCAGGTAACATGAAGCCTGCCTACGTTCCTAGCTAGGGTACGCAGGTAATGTGAAGAGGAACTACATTCTAGAATGCAATTTTCCAGTGTTATGCCTACGGACTTCCTGTAAAGTCAAAAAGGCGCGAAATCAAAGTGAAAAAGTTGATTTTTGGTCAATTTTGGAAGGTTCTAGATGAGATTTTTTGGGGATGAGTATGCTTTAGTAAGGTGCATGTATCCCACACCTTAAGGAACTAATCCCTTGATGTGAGGAGCCTATCCCTTTGAAGGAGGATTCTATCCCTTTAAAGGTGGAATCCTAACCTCCTCATCTGCTCTATAAAAGGAGGCATTGGGTAGCCTCAAAGGGTTAAGAAAAATAATGGAGGATTGAAGAGTTCAAGCTTAAGAAGTTTTTTGAGCTGAAGTGCTATTAAGATTTAGACTTCTTTCTGCTGAGCTTTTGACAGGAAAGATAACATACCTCTTTATGCTCCTGGAGGAAGAGTGCAAGAATTATCAAAGTAGAGGAGATTCCTGCTTCGGACCCCGGGAAGGCCTTTCGAACATCAAGGCTAAGGTTGTAAGGTTCTTCTGTATATTTTAGTATTAATACAATCAAGTTCTGTTTTTCTCAATAAATTATCGTTCGATTGTTTATTTCAATAAGCTGTCGTTTGATCGTTTATTTCATATATTCCTTGATCACTATGATAGGTATGTTTTATAATTATTTGTTATACAGGTGCTATTGATATTTTCTTGTTTGTGATTGCAGATCAACGAAAGATGATACTTTCTTGCGACAAAAGAGCTCTTGTTGCGACGAAGGATTATTGATGCGATGGAAGCACTATGACTGCAAATAAGCATTTGGATCCAAGGTAGGATCAACACCTTCATAGCATTTATTTGTAAAACGAATATATTTAGAGAAAGAAAAACTTAGTTGTTCGTTTGTTGCTAGATTGTCTTCTTACACTAGGGAGATCAGTCTTGTCCGCAAGAACGATTTATCCGACCAACAAATTGGCGACTCCGCTGGGGAAAGAACTTGTTGTTTTTTGTTCTCTTTTAATTTTAGTTTTAAATTGTTAATAAAATTCACTGAAGTTGAATATAATGGCAACTGTTCCGGAATTTACCAACCAAGGAACTCCTCTTAATGAGAATCCTAGTACTTTTCCTTGCTTTGGAAATGTTGGTCCTCCTTATATGGCTACTTTGTCATTACCTGGATTTACAACAGGTTTACCGATATGGTTATTTTCAACTTCGTTGGCCCCGAATACTCCAATTGTTCCACCTCAACCGGATGCTTCACCTCAACAGAGTTCACCATCTCAACATCACCAACCTTCTGTTGACCCTTTACCTTCATCGCCTAATATTTCTTCCTCCATTTCTTCCTCTTCACCTGGTAAAAGCCTTGACACTAGTAACCAGGTGGCTAAGAAGATGAAGAAAGGGAAGAAGAAGAAGAAGAAGCAAGATAAGAAATAAGTCAACCAACCAACCGTGGCTGTAAGTGTTAGTTGGGTTGAGGAAACCTCCAACATGCATCATAAACCCAAATACCCTTGCAGGCTTTCTAAGGGTGACCACTTCCTTATCAATTGTCCTGGTATTCCTAAGGTCTTGGAAGTATGGTCAGAAACATCTCATCAACTTTCCGTTGATCCATGAAACAGTGATAGTCAAGTTCCTAGGAAAAAGGGTAAAGTTAGGTTTCCTTGTAGGTTATGCAAAGGGAGTCATCAAACTCACATTTTCCCTCACATGGATGAAGCCTCAAAATTGTTGGAAAAACTTGCTATTCCACAGCAAGAATTTCTAACTGGTTACCGTAAAATTTCTCCCAACCTACCGTCAACTGAAGGAGTGATTGATCTAATTTAAAATACGATCGATCCCACTCTTCCATTGGAGAGTGAAACTCATATCACTCAGGTTGATGATCCATTATTTGATCAAGTGGTCGATTCAATTTCACATTCAGTCGATCCCATTCTCCCTGTAGAGAATGAACTTCATACTTCTCATGTTCTTCTTGTTACATCAGATTCTTCTACGCCGGGGGGCATTTCACCTATTTCTACAGAACCCCCTCCAAGTACTGAGGTATTTTCCTTTGATTGGAATAGATTGACAAAACCTCGGCTTCCTTCCTCCATCCCTTTCCAAATCATTGTGAATTTTGGTGGTAGGGACATACATCACACACAGGTAGATGAAGGTGCTTCTGTTAGTATTTTATCCTCAACTGCTTGGAAAGCTTTGGGTTCCCCTCAGCTTATGCCTATTACGCAGAATCTGAAAGCTTTTAAAAGAACCATTAGTGAACCTTTAGGGATCCTTCCTAAGTTTTCTATTACTTTGGAAGGTAAAAATGTTTGTATTGATCTTATGGTAGTTCGAGGTCCCTTGGATTTCAATTTACTCCTTGGGCGATACTATGTCTATGCAATGAAAGCTGTCATATCGACACTCTTTCACGTGATGTCTTTCCCTCACAATGGAAATATTGTGACTGTAGACCAGCTTTCATTCCCTAGTCTTGTTTTGACTACCAATAATATGACACCCCTAAATGTTCCTATTTCTAAAGTGGTATCTACCTCGCCACGGGTTAATTATGTGGCAACTAGTCCCATGTTTTCAGTTACCGATGGAAGCGAGCCTCTCACTGTTTGCTCGACTTCCTATGACTTAGATCTGGTAATTGACATGGAAAACAATATGGGATTATTTGAACGCAATGTTCTTATCCCTTTTGAGTCCCTTGACATGTGTTCCTTCCAAGAAAACTATTCTTCCTTCTGATGAAGACCTTTTGGAAGCTATGATCAAGGTGTGTCCATTGACATGTGTTTCTTCCAGTTGGAAGCCATGATCAGTTAGTCCGAGGATGGTTCTTGTTACTGTGTTAACCTTGTTAAAAAATGAATCAGTTGGTCCGAGGAAAGTTCCTGTTACTGTGTCAACCTCTTTAAAAAAAAATGAAACATGTCTTTGAGGATAGTTCCTTTTATTGTGTCAAACTCGTTAAAAAATGAATCAGTCAGCGATGAGGACAGTTCTTTTCCTGTGTCAACCTCATTAAAAAATGAATCAGTAGGTAGATTGTAGAGAGTAGATTGGTAGATTAGAATAAATAGTTTCTGAGGACGGTTCTTTTCCTGTGTCAACCTCGTTAAAAAATGAATCAGTTGGTCAGAGAATAGTTCTTGTTACTGAGTCAACCTCGTTAAAAAATGAATCAGGTATGAGGACAGTTCTTTTCCTATGTCAACCTCATTAAAAAATGAATCAGTAGGTTATATAGGTAGATTGTAGAGTGTAGGTTTGAGGACAGTTCTTTTCCTGTGTCAACCTCGTTAAAAAATGAATCAGTTGGTTAGAGGATAGTTCCTTCTACTAAGTCAACCTCATTAAAAAATGAATTAGGTATGAGGACAGTTCTTTTCCTGTGTCAAACTCATTAAAAAACAAATCAGTAGGTTATGTAGGTAGATTAGAAATAAGTAGTTTCTGAGGATAGTTCCTTTTACTGTGTCAACCTCGTTAAAAAATGAAACACGTTGCCATGAGCATAGTTCTTTTCTTGTGTCGAGCTCGTTAAAAAATGAAACAAATCCTCCCCTAATTGAGTCGAGTCTTTGAATAGACCTCGTAAATGTTAAGTCATATATTTAGGTTAGTTTTTAGGTTGGGTCTTTCATATGATCTCGTAAATGAACCTTCATTCCATCCAGCTATTAATTACCAGCAGTGTACTTAGTTGAATGAAATGAAGCTGGGGGGGCATGCGCTCTAGCAGTTACGCTTAGGGGGCATCAAGCACAGTTTTCTCTCTGTTTCAAGCTTGTGTAAAAATGAAACCACTATGAAGCATAATTTTTCTCTGTTTCAAGCTTTTGTAAAAATGAAACCTATCTTGAGTCAATTTCGGTTATTTTCAAGACTCGTTAAACTCATGAAAATCTCGAGATTATTTTGCTATATTTCATTCTATTAAAACACATGAAAATGTCGAGTTCTTTCCATGTTTTCCTGCTCGTTAATTAAATTGAAATTCGGCCACAGGAGTACATTTTTATCCCTTTTTCGAACTCGTTAAAACTTACGAAAAAGTGAAAACCATGAGTACATTTTTATCCTTTTTTTGAACTCGTTAAAATTTACAGAAAAAGAGAAACTACTGAGTATAATTTTATCACTTTTTCGGACTCGTGAAAATTACGAAAAAGCGAAACCCTGGAATTCTCTTTTAAGCCCTTTTCAGACTCTCTAAAAATGAAAAGATTGCTGAGCATTTGATTATTCGAACTCATTAAAGTAAATGAATGATCGTCCCTTCAGTATAATTTTACCCATTTTACGGACTGAAATGGACTATTTACGAAAAAGGTATACATTGACTAAATACGGTCAATAGAGTTCTCTCCCACATTATTTTATACTTTTTCGGGCTCGAGAGATTAAATTTACGAAAAAGTACACCCATGGAGTTTTCTTAAGTTTTTTCTTCTGACTCCCTAAAATTGAAAAACACCGAGTTTCTCCTATAATGGACTCATTAAAACTTAACAGTAAATGACCTGTTCAATTTTAAACAGGAACAAACCACTCCTTCTTAGGGTTCAAATCTTAAACTAAGTTGGACTCATCCGAAGGATGAGCTTATAAACAAGCAAATGTTATCCTCCTCAAGCTTGTCAAAAATAAAGAGGTACTTGCCAGAAATGGTGGGGGAAAAGAGAGAAAAACGAACCTGTTTGTTACATTTTGATTATTCGGAAAACCGTTAACCACTCTTGAACACGACACTTTCATTCACCTGGGTTGGGAAATCCTTTGCCTAACAGTTAATCAAAACACATTGAAAGTCTTCAGCTAGTTTCTAGGTATTAACTTTGGGTCAATTGTTACCAAGCCATCTGCAGTGTTGTTATGTGTTCAAGAGGACAGTTCAAATAAACCAGTCATCTGCAAAATATCTGTCATCCATTTTGACTATCCCTGAGTCAGTCCTTGCCAATATATTTCTTCAAAACTTGATCTATGATTTCGTGTTGTGGGCTTGCCTACAACGGATCACTTTCTATCGATGACAGCTCCTTATCTAGGAAGTTTATCCAAAAATCGTTAGTACCTTGAAATCTGCATGCCTCAATGGCAGGTTTCTCGCCTTCGACAACAGGTTGCATTATTGACCTTCGATCAAATGATTCCGTGACATGTTTAACTTCAAATCATTCATTTACATTTCATGGATTGTACTGGGTACTTTGAGAGCCATTGACATTATTGGTGGTTACTCTCACACTTGTTAAAAGTTTACATCATTGACTGGTAATCAAGTGGTTTCTACCATGTTCGACTTCAACACATTTATTCACATGGATAGAATCGTACTAGTTCGAGATGCAGAAATCAAGACCATGGATCTAGTTTCTACCATCCAGGCTGCAAGGAATTTTGTTATCATTTATACAGTAGACTATTTATAAACAGATGGCTGCATCCATACTGTGTCTACACATGTCTATGTTGTGATGTATTCAAAATCATTCCTGTATCATAACGATTTAAGTTAGTTCTAGATATTTTTGATCTGAGTATGGGAATGCCTACCTCAGTGATGATATGTATCCATATATATATTTTGCATTGAATGTTTTTACAGGTTCCGACTGGGGTGTCCACAGGATGATCCTTGAAATGATAAAGTACTTCACTCTTCATATATGACAGACTTCATCTTCATCTATTTCAGACTTCGCACTTTAGGGGGCAATATGTTACACTAAAAATTTCACCCTGACATTCTGTTGACTGTATGAGCTCATTGACACTCATACATGCCTCCTTTGCAAGTCTTACAACCTTTGTTCCTCATTCCATGCCCTGAAACTGGAGGAAAAACCCTTAAAACTCAAAAAAGCCTTGGGTATGCAGGTAACATGAAGCCTGCCTGCGTTCCTAGCTAGGGTACGCAGGTAATGTGAAGAGGAACTGCGTTCTAGAACGCAATTTTCCAGTGTTATGCCTGCGGACTTCCTGTAAAGTCAAAAAAGTGCGAAATCAAAGTGAAAAAGTTGATTTTTAGTCAATTCTAGAAGGTTCTAGATGAGATTTTTTGGGGATGAGTACGCTTTAGTAAGGTGGATGTATCCCACACCTTAAGGAACTAATCCCTTGATGTGAGGAGCCTATCCCTTTGAAGGAGGGTTCTATCCCTTTAAAGGTGGAATCCTAACCTCCTCATCTGCTCTATAAAAGGAGGCATTGGGTAGCCTCAAAGGGTTAAGAAAAATAATGGAGGATTGAAGAGTTCAAGCTTAAGAAGTTTTTTGAGCTGAAGTGTTGTTAAGATTTAGACTTCTTTTTGCTGAGCTTTTGAGAGGAAAGATAACATACCTCTTTATGCTCCTGGAGGAAGAGTGCAAGAATTATCAAAGTAGAGGAGATTCCTGCTTCGGACCTCGGGAAGGCCTTTCGAACATCAAGGCTAAGGTTGTAAGGTTCTTCTGTATATTTTAAGATTAATACAATCAAGTTCTGTTTTTCTCAATAAATTGTCGTTCGATTGTTTATTTCAATAAGCTGTCATTTGATCGTTTATTTCATAGATTCCTTGATCACTATGATAGGTATGTTTTATAATTATTTGTTATACAGATGCTATTGATATTTTCTTGTTTGTGATTGTAGATCGATGAAAGATGATACTTTCTTGCGACAAAAGAGCTCTTGTTGCGATGAAGGATTATTGATGCGATGGAAGCACTACGACTGCAAATAAACATTTGGATCGAAGGTAGGATCGACACCTTCATAGAATTTATTTGTAAAACGAATATATTTAGAGAAAGACAAACTTAGTTGTTCGTTTGTTGCTATATTATCTTCTGACACTAGGGAGATCGGTCTTGTCCGCAAGAACGATTTATCTGGCCAACAGAATTCCTCGACGAAGATTTCCATCAAGGTACTAACATATTTTTTATGGCTACTATTATTCATGTGGAAAATTTGTTCATAAAGTTATAGAATGTCACACATACCCTAGGAATGAATACAATTCCAGGAGATCTGTCAAATTTGAACCTCTCAGGGCTCAGCTAAACATCAATAGATTTGAACATTTAGTAAATAATATTGAATGTTACAAATGTTGAAACTTTGGACACATAGCCAGAGACTACAGACTTGAAAATCCTCTAGAAGAATCGTCGAAGCCACAGAACGAACAAACATGGAAGAAAAAGAATACTTGTAATTGTGCTCTCACTCTGAAGGCTCAAAAAAACAAAGATGTGTGGTATGTTGATAGTGGTTGCTTAATGCATATGACTGGAGATAGAAGGAAATTTGTATCTCTGAAAGAGAAGAAGGATGGAACCGTGTCCTTTGGAAATGATGGATTTTCATATGTTACAGGATCAGGTATCGTCACTCTCAGAAGGAAAGATGCTCTAGCCAAGAATTCTCTATTGGTTGAAAACATGAATCAAAATTTGCTCAGTGTTGGACAAATGTGTGATCAAGGACATACAATACTATTCATCTCCACAAAATGTGAAATCAAGAAAGGAAGGTATGGTGAAATTGTGGCTACAGCATGTCAAGGTTCAAATGACATATATGTTTTGGATGAAGCCACTAAAGCATGTATAATACCTAAAGAGGATGATATAATATTTGGTAGAAATGATGATCGAATAAGTAATAAGTTTGCTACAAAGATGCAAAGCGATTTTGAGATGTCTTTACTTGGTGAGCTGACATACTTCTTAGGGCTTCAAATATCTCAGCAAGAGGAATATTTATATGTCAAGCCAAGTACATCAAGGAAATGCTCAAGAAATTCCAAATTGAATATTGCAAACCCATCCTTACTATGATGGTAACAGGTTTCAAACTGAGCATAGACAACTCATCTATATATGTGGATCAAAGGTTGTACAAATCTATGATTGGTAGTCTTCTATATGTAACAGTCTCCCAGCCACATGTTATGCAAGTAGTTGGACAAGTAGCAAGATTCCAAGCGGCACCGAAAGAATCACATATTATTGCCATCAAAAGAATTATTTTACATCTAAAGGGAACAACAAAATATGGCTTGTGGTATCCCTAGGGTAACAATTTCATTATTCATGCCTCTACAGATGCAGATTAGATAGGAATCTCTGATGAAGCAAGAAACTCCCCCAGAAACTCTGATACCACAAACAATTCTTGTCTCCTATCTACAAGCTAAGAACTTATAGTGACTTGTAATGTCTGGGAGAGGTCGAACAAGGCTCTCATGTGTCTCGGTGATGAATAAGATATTTGACAGGAAAAGGGGATCATATAATAGACATGGTGATGCCCGAAAATACCTATTCCCATTCCAACAACTGATGGAAGTAGATGCCCCTTGTTGCCTCCCCCAACGAGCATGTCACGTGGAGGACCCATAATGGGGCTTCCACCCAGGTGGAAAAGTGTCTCGAATCACTGCTTTGAGGTTCCAGATAACTGTCCATTTCCCTGCCTAACATGTTGTTGTAACCAACTCCCTAGAGCATTTGAGACCAAAAAGCTGTGTTTTAGTGAGATATTCATCAAGAAAGATCTGACTAGGAAGTGAGAATAGATTTCTCTTAGCTCTAAGAGCCTACAGGTGATCAGCCGCCGACCTGAACCAAAGAAAGATAGTGGAATCGTACCCAAGCCAAGCTCTATCAAGGGTTACATTCTCGAGATCTAGTTTTTCATTGAGGAAAAGGGTCCCAACCACCATGGGGTCTGATGATGTGAGAAGCAAAGGAAGCTATCTCACTTTGAGGTTCAATTCTCACGCTTGTCTAGTGTGTTCTTCCATGAGTTTAAATTTTACCACCTCCTCAACTGCGGCTAGAGGGGGAGCGAGGGGGGTATCCCTCCCTATAGAAACCTATGCCCATGAGTTGATGTGTGTTTCTACTTCTTGTTTAAAGGCCGCTTGCTAAGCTTTGATCTTCTCCTCTTAGTTTTTTAGATCAAGAAGTTCAGTGTGTAGAGTGTCACTAGAGGGGAGGTGGTGAACTGCTTGCTCCTTGTTGTCGCTCAACAACTGCTTCAGTGAAACATTCTCGACTTCCATTACAACTAATATGATCCTGAGTTCATCGACCTCTCTTTTTAGTGCTTGGTTAGAGGATTCAAGGGTTTCAAATCTCCTAAATAGTTCCTTAAAAGCCTTGTTGACACATTAAAATCCATAATCGGGCAAAGGTGATGGTTCCGAAGAGATTTGAAAGAAGTCTTCGACACCTATGTTTATGTCGGTAATATTTCCTGAAAGCGTCGTCACCTGCGATTGATCTTGTTATTGTGGTTGGGTTCCGAGGATCTAGGAGTCATGGTTTGCATCTATGTATGGTTAAGTTATGTTCTTTGAGCATATTACATTATGTATTATTTGCAACTTCAAGCGAGCAGGTAACAAGCGAGCCTGTATCTCCATGTTTATGATGGATATTCTCTTGTATATATGATGATCCCTTATTAGTTTCTCCACTTTTTTCAATGTAGCTTGAATCATAAAAGGACCGGTCTAGCAAGTTTTCCTGAAAGCAGTCTACTACAAGATGTATAGTCTTTTCTTATGGAGTTGTGACTTACTTAAGCGAGCCTGTACAACACATTAGGCATGATCCTGGATTTGTTCGTTTGTGCTAGGAACCTTTTCTAGAATACATCGTATCTCATAGGCTTAACACTTGGTTTTGTTTATGTCATTAGTCTTTACTGGTGGTAATATGGCCCGGTTATTTTCATGGTTGGAACAACATTGTTTTCAACTCTTAATGTCTGTTTATGTTTTGAACTTTGTTTATGTATTGAGAAACAAAAATGTTGGACTCTGCATCATTTTTTATTAGTGACAGCTATATTCGAGGCTTTTCACTCTGTTTAGTAGGATGGAAGAATGTAATTAGAATTATGATGTAATCTATCCAGTCTTGAGGAGTCTCTCCAAAAATTGGACATGATGGTTGATATTTACTATTTACTTATATAATAAACAATGTTTTTTTCCTTCTGAATAATAATAATAATAATAATGTTCTTAATAACATTGGTAGAGGCACCTCGAGGGGAAAATCAAGAAATGGACTCAGGTGATCAAGATTGCCATGAGGGTTTTGTTTCATGGTGATAAAATTTCTGCAATCAAATCTTCCAGGGAACGGGTTTAGTGGAACATGTTTTCTTGTTAGAAACCTATGAATTAAGCATGATGCAAGAACTCATCGGCCTCTGCTTCTTGAGTCAAATTTCTTTTGCTACTTCAATAATTCTAGAATTCAAGAATTTCTCTCTAGTTTTCAAGAAAGAATTCAAGAATTAAGATTGAACAAGAAAAAAAAGCATGGGAGGAAGCTCAGCGGAAGTAAGAGGCTCTTGATGCAGAATGATAGGCACGAAGGGTTGAAGCTACGAAGCAAGATACTTCAATTTTACACAGTGAATTTAAGAATCCTAGCAATTTATAGTCAATCAACATCTGAGCTTTAACCAAAGGGAAAATAAATCCAAAAACTACGTCGAATCAAGAAACTTCAGTGAATTTATGTTGGTGTACATGCACGTATTTTATCTTTAGTTCAACTCTAGATATTTCATGTGATGTGAACTTGACTTAGCTATTTAACTTACTGCTTGCATACGATGTGCACTTTGATTAGTTAGTTAACTTGCTGCTTTCATGTGGTGTGTGTGCACATTAGCAGAACATAAAGCACACTTAGCTTCAGTTAGCTTTAACTATCCATAGTTATTGCATGTACAACTAAGCTTAACCTAGTTGCTTTTATGTATTGATTCCAAACTAATATTGAAGAATCAATTTCATTCTTTTCTCTATTCTTGCTCACTCCTTCCTTCTCGTGCAGGGTTTTTCATTCTTTTGCAAATCTATATCTTTGTATCTTAAAATATCACATGGTATCAGGGTGTAGGGATTTGTAATCAGTGCACAAGAAATTTTTATTTGCAGGGTCAGAAGATTGGAGCAACAACAAAGAATGGAGTCTAAATTGGAGTTTCCACAATTGGAAATTCTTACTCCATATAATTACTTGGAATGGAATCCAAATATTCTAGTTCATCTCAGAGTAGAGGATTATTTTGAGTAACCATGGAAACAGAAGTTGAACCAACATCGACAATGGAGAAAACAAGATATTCCAATCGCATGGATGAGGCCTTCGACATCCTATTTTTATCTATCTGTCCAGAAATTCTATTTCATGTTGAATCATGTTCAAATCCAAATAAAGTATGGAAAACTTTGGAAGGATTATTTGGAAAACAGGATGAAATGCAAGGTCACATTCTCTAAAATGAGTTAAACTCATTAGATCTGAGAAATTTTGAGAACATTCAAGATTTTTTCACAAGGTATAAATCCTTGTTTCTTCAGCTGAAAGGATGAGGGATCGATAAATCCAAGCAAGAAAATCAGTTGCTTCTTTCGATTTTATCAAAACTGGGTCCAGAGTATGAAGTATTCATCTCTACATTCCACACAGTAAGATCTGCAACCGGTGCATCTTGGAAGATTCCCTTACTGGATTCTTTTATTCAGTATTTGATGCATGAGCAAGATAAGCTCATCAAAATGGGCACACTTAAATATTTCAAAGCACACGCACTTACTGTGAATGCAAAAGGAAATAAAAATTCCAAAGACCACAGAAAGGAAAAGGGAAGAAGGATCATGATCCAAGAAAGGGAGGAAATTCCAAACCCCCTAATGGATCATTTGGCTCAAATGAAACGAAAGGAATGAAAGGGAAATCAATGTGCAATTATTGCCACCATGGTTTTCACCCTCAATTTGAATGCATGAAGAAGACTATAGGTCTTATGGTGCATACATTCCAGCAACACAATCTTCGAGACCACCTTCCTGAGAATGCCAAGAATAATTCTGGATAAAAAGCATCATATCCAAGAGGTAATGGGCATGCTTTGATTTCTCGTCATTCTGCACCGTAAGAATGGATCATCGATTAAGGAGCTTCACATCATATGGATTCTTCAAAGGAATCCTTTTCTTCTCTACATGCATACTCAGGACCTCCTATTCTCATGGGGGATAATTCTGCAGTTGCAGCAAATGGACAAGGAAGAGTTCAATTCGAAGATGGAATTTTTGAAAATGTCTTGCATATTCCATGGCTTTCTGTGAATCTTCTCTCAGTGTATCAGATGACACACACAGGCAGCAGAAGGAACCTGGAATTTACCCCGGATTCCGTGGGCATTTATGACATGAAAACCAACTTAGAGATTGCATCTGGCAAGGTTAATAATCAATCTCGTCTGTATACATTTTCTGATTTTGTTCCTCAATCAGATTTTATTTAGCTACTTATGCATTCAAATGAAGAAAGTAGGATTTGGCACGAGAAACTTGGGCACTTGAATTTCAGATATATGCAACATCTTAGCAAGCAAGGGATGGTCAAAGTATTTATGACCATTGAATTTTCAAATGGTGTTTGTAATGGATGTGCTCTTGTAAAGCATCCACAAGACAGATTCGAGGAGGGGCATTCATGGAGAGCCTCTTCACCTTTGGAACTTGTACACAATGATATCATGGGTCCATTTCCAGTGCTTTCAATGCGTAAAGAAAGATATGTGTTGTCATTTATAAATGATTACATGAGATTCACTTGGGTTTACCTCTTTAAACTCGAGTCTGAAGTTTTTCAACATATAAAATTTTTCAAAGTGCATGCAGAAAATCAGTCTGAAAATCACATCAAGATACTATGCATAGATAAAGGGACGGAATATGTCAACGAAAATATCAAGAATATTTGTAATGAAGCAGGCATACAATTGTAGCATACAATTCCTGACACTCCACAGCAAAATGATGTGGCTGAAAGGAAGAATCAATCTTTGAAAGAGATGGCCAATTGCATGTTGCATGCAAGATCTCTTACATCAAAATTGTGGGCTGAAGTTATCAATTGTGCATCATACATCCAGAATAGATCTCCTCATAAATATGTTACTGGAAAAACACCTTTTGAGGCTTGGACTGGCATGCAACCTGAAGTCAGTCATTTCTGCACTTTTAGATCTCGAGCATGGGCCCACATTCCTAGAGAGAAGAGAAAGGCTTTGGAGCCTCAAAGTAAAGCATGCATGTTTGTTGGATATTCTGATGAAGTCAAAGGGTACAGATTGCTTGATATCAACACTGAAGAGCTCTTTAATGAAAGAACTGTAAATTTTGACGAACATATTTTGCATGCACCAGCGAATGAACTTGTTACCAAGTTTCCATCCCCACTAATTGATGAGTATGCAGATGAAACTTCAGATCAGAATTTTGATGAAAATAAGTCTTTTCCTGTGACGCCTATTGGACCACTAGTTTTTGAACATCGATATCATACTTCCGCATGTAGTTCAAAAGATTCTCGACCACCTTCAACACAAAAATGGCGCAACATGAGTGATATCCTTGATGATCCTGGCTCTACACCTCTGTTTGAGGAAGATCTCCAAGCACTCTTATCTATGGAGCCATGCATGTCCATGCATGCTTATATGATGCATGCATCTAATTGATAAACTTATGCAAAAGTAACTGGGCATCCTAAATGGGAAGCCACAATGGATGAGGAATATAACTTTCTTATTGAGAACCAGACTTGGGATTTGGTTCTGCTACCTTCCAATCATAAAATTGTGAGGTGCAAGTGGGTTTACCAGACCAAGAAAGAAGAAAATAGCCAAGTTAGTCAATATAAGGTACGGTTGGTAGCAAAAGGTTTTCAGCAAGTACATGTTGTTTACTATAATGAGACTTTTGCTCCAGTGGCAAAAATGGATTCCATTCGGCTAGCTCTCTCCATTGCAGCAATAAGAGGATGGGAGGTGCATCATATGGATGTGAAGAATGCCTTTCTTCATGGTGATCTTGAGGAGGAAATATTAATGGAGTAGCCACAGGGGTACATGCACAATTCATATATGGTATGCAAACTAAAGAAGTCTCTCTATGGCCTCAAGCATGCACCTAGAGCATGGTATGCAAAGATGGATTGTTATTTTTTATCTCAAAATTTTGTACGTGACAAATCTAATTCCAATGTTTATTTTTTGAAGAAAATTGACTCCTTGTTGATCATAGTGCTCTATGTAGATGATCTTTTGATAACATGTAGTTCAACTTATGTCATTACTAATATTAAAACTGAATTGCATAAGCAATTTTCTATGACAGACATGGGCTTGCTAAATTTCTTCCTTGGACTAGAGATCAATCAGAGTGATTCTGGGGTTGCCATTTCTCAAACAAAGTATGCTAGATCTTTTGGCACAATTTCACATGAGTGACTACAAGCCAACAACCACACCTTTCTTATCAGGGATAAAACTTGAGAATGAAAAAGACACGCCATTGGTTGATTTCACATTGTACCGTTAGCTTCTGGGAAGTCTTCTTTATCTCACTAACGCCTATCATGATATCTCATATGTTGTAGTAGCAATTACTAGATACATGCAGGAGCCACATGAGTTACACTGGAACGCTGCAAAGTGCATCCTTCAATATGTCTAGGGGACAATCACCTATGGGAGTCATTATGCAGCCAATTGTTCTTTGAATCTCATTGGGTTTACAGATTTATATTGGGCTGGAAAAAACATTGATTGCAAGTCCACCTCCAGTTATGTACTTAGTTTAGGATCTAGCCCAAGTTGTTGGTCAAGCAAGATGCAAGCTACCATTTCTTTATCATCAGCAGAGGTTGAGCATAGAGGAGCAGTTAATGCTACTAGTCAGGCCATTTCCGTCAAAAATTTCCTATCTGAGCTTGGGATCAATGTCCATCGTCCAAATGTCATCTAGTGCGATAATCAAAGTGTGCTAAAGTTTCGCAAAGGTGCAGTGCATCGAAAGAGGACCAAAAACATCAAGATCCACATGCATTTCATTAGAGAACTCATTCATGATGGGGTCATATTTCTTTAGTACTGTCCTAGTTCTGACCAGACTACTGATATCTTCACGAGGACTTTCATTGACCAAAAGTTTCGATTCCTAAGAGATCATCTCAGGGTGAAGGACACGACTTCCTAACAGTTGTATTTTCTCTACTTTTACATTATATTTGAGGGGGGGTTTTCTTCCCATTGGGTTTTCCCTCTTTCCTGCTTTTTATGTGTTGTATATGGGTACCTAAAATGGCCATGTTTCTGGGACTCATTCATTTTGCATCACACTCACATAAGTTATGGTTAAGGGGGGTGTTGGTTTACATGTAACTAGATTAGCTCTAGTTCAACTCTAGATATTGCATGTGATGTGCACTTGGCTTAGTTAGTTAACTTACTGCTTGCATGTGATGTGCACTTGGCTTAGTTAGTTAACTTACTACTTGCATGTGGTGCGTGTGCACATTAGCAGAACATAAAGCACACTTAGCTTCAGTTAGCTTTAAATATCCATCTTTATTGCATGTACAACTAAGCTTAACTTAGTTTCTTTTATGTATTGATTCCAAAACTCATATTGAAGAATTAATTTCATTCTTTTCTCTATTCTTGCTCACTCCTTCCTTCTCTTGCATTTTTGTTCATTGTTTTCCAAATCTAGATCTTTGTATCTCAAAATCATACAATTTCTAATCAATTTAGAGTCAACATCATCTTAAGCTAGTAAATTTCAGCTAGGCAAAGAAATGGATGAGAGCTTTCGGTTGCGGAGGTAGCATTAAAGACGTGAAAAGTACAATAGGGACCAATTTGCACATCGATAGTAAAGTGACTTAATGAGGGAAAGGCAATTGTATGCTGTTTTATTTCAAAAAAAGAGGGATTTCAAGGGAAATTCCCACTGGGCAAAGACTTTGTAGCCATTATCGAATGGAAAACACATGACTTGGGCAAACCAAACTTCTTTTCATTGTGGTTTCTTAGATCATTTTAGCACCATGTCAGCTAAAAGGAACTAACATTACCACAACTCAAAAACCTTCAAACAGGCTTCCTAATTTTACATAACCTGAAATACAGACTTCAACATGTTTAGACATACTTTTCATAAAATAATTCTGCTAAAGGTTCAAGAGTACAACAGAAAAAAAAAAGAGTGTGACTAAGTTCATCAGAAATAGTTATTCATAACAAAAATTGGGATAAACCCACTTGTGGGAAATTTTCGAAAACATCATGTACATTATGTTTAGCAAATATTAATGAAACTTGTATCTTCCTGATTTAATTTAAGAAATCTAGCTTTAATGTGGAGAATTTTTGGGGCTAGCCTCATAATGACCTTAGAATCTTGAATGATGTCCTTGGAATATTGAATGAAAAGGACACCAGTGTGATTGAAATCATGATGTCTTTTCAATCCTAGAAGTACTACTCTTTAGCCTAGTTATTGCAATCATGATGTATTTTCAATATTGAAAGTATCACTCTTTACCCTAGTTATTGGTGAGATAACCTTGTTAAATATAAAAGCACCAATGTTCCCCATTTAAGTAGATATCCCCCTATCTACCACTCCAGCTGTAATGTTCCAAATTTTTCTTCAATAAATTGGAACATTAATTTTTGTCTAAATTCATTTAGGAGATGAATAATTGGGTAAGGAGACCCAATAACAATAAAACATAAATAAAATCCCTCTAGTATGGAAAGGGATCAGCCATGGAACCAGATTTCACACCCTTATGTGTGAAAGGAGATATTTGCAAAGAGGTTTGACCAAGTCAACTAGCACAGGATATGAGGTGGAAAGCACTACATGGGATCGTGTAGGAGGGAAGCTTCTAGAGGAAGGAAAACCCTAATTCAAAGTAGGGCCCATGGAGAGCCTTCATTTTATATATATGGAGAGGAGAAGAGCCATTGTTATTCATGCATATGTTTATGATTTCATGTCTATTCAGACATTGAGCATTCTTTGCTGCTTAGCAAGAATTGCCGGGAAACTCCGGTTTAGGATTTCCTCACCTTTCTTAGAGGCCTATTGAAGGTTGGTTCTTCATTCGCCACATTTCTTGGCTCAAGGCCAAAGCATCCTCCTCTAGGACAGTGTTATTGCTACAGCAACATAATACTATGTTGTAGGGTGTTGCAGTGGAGACTCCACAACACCTCTTCCATTGCTTGTTTTTCAAAGGAAGAGTCTTTCTTGCCTTTGGAGGATCAATTGGGAAGCCTTGGATCTTATTTGTAGATCTTGGCATCAGACCAACTCATATTCTTGCCCCTACTGTGCAGTTTGCTCCAGTAACTGCGTTATTTTCATAGTACATTTGCTGTGGGGTTTTGCAGATTGATTGGAGAGTGAGATATCAAGTGTAAAGATCAACCTTCCACTTAGGAGGTCCATTGGAGAAGGTATAATTCATTTTTCTCATCATATTCAGCCTTCTTCTTCAGTTCTAGATTTGAGTTGCAGTAGCTGCCCAGCAACTCCGCCATTTTTTCCATTTTTCATATTTCAACCAATCCTTTAGAGGATTGATGTATTTTTGCTTCTAAGGGTTAGAGCTTTTCTCCCCTAGTGTATTTGAGCCATATATTATCATATATTTTAGTTATTATGTGATATGGAGCAGTTCCTCTTATAATCAACGTCCTCATAGCCAAGGGTTTCATATTTGCAGCTGTATTTGTACATTTCCATGTACATGTATTATTGAGGCTTGCATTGCCTTTCTTGAGTTGATGTTTCCTCAAGAACTTGTACTCCTTTTGCTTCTATAACATTATTCATTTGCTATACATATCTTCTTGTCTCACAACTATTAAAATAATGTTGTTGATCTATTGTATGTTCATACATTTGTTGAAGCCCCATTCTTTGGGCAATTCCTGAGGAATGAATTCTCACATATCTATAGACAGAGTCTTTGAAGGGCCAGGTAGCCTCTATATCTCATCCTTTGTTCAAAGGTGACATATCCAGAAAATTTCCCCACGGTCTATCTCTAGAATAGTCTTGTGATATTTTCGAAAAACGAACATTCCAGTGGTATCAAAGCAAATTTCTTGGCTCAGCCTGTGAGTCTTCGTTAAGAAGATCAGAATTTCAAAGAAGATGAGTTTATTCTCATCTATGTTCAGATGCAGAGGAGACCTCTCCAAGGAGGTCAAGAAGATTGAAGAAGAAGAAGAGGAAGTACAATGCACTTCCTATTCTCATCAAGAAGAAGACATTGAGCATGGAAGACACTTGGATTATCAGATTCAAAGTGATTACCTTGTTGAGTATAGATCTCAAACTAGAGGCTTCTAGGAGGCTCTAGAGTTTCCTCATTTCATCCAACTGAAGGAAGAGAAGAGACCATGTAACAAAAGAGAAATCAAAGGCAATAGGTTTTTGTTGCCTACTTTTGATGCGTTATCTACAACAAAAGATTGGGTGAGAAATTTGGAGGCATTTTTCTTACTACATCTTGTAGTAGAGAAAGAAGCTATTGAAATATTAGTGCTGCACTTGGAGGGTGAAGCCTATGTATGGTGGTTCAGCCACTTGAGCCATGCAAGGGTGAAAATTTTTGCAGAGTTCACTCAAAGGTTGATCAAAACCTTTGATGAAGAAATAACAAAAGAAGAGAAGCTCACACCACCATTTGAAAATCCTTGTGATAACACTATCACACTCATAGAGGAGCAGCCACATGCATCAACAGTTGGGGCAACCAACATTTTGGAGGAAGGAACCCTTGCAGCCCTAAAAGAAGTTCCAAATGCACATCAAGGTATGAAAGGATTTCCACAATCTATTGTTGCAGCAACTTCTTTTGAAAATTGTGGAATTTTACTTTTGGATGAACAAGGGTCAAATCACATTGCTATCATAGAGCAACTTGGTTGCACTACGCTGTGTAACATGGAAAAAATTAAGAAGGAATCAAACCATCATTCTCATGAGCCATTGTTGGGTTATACATTACATTGGATGTTGGGGTTTGAAGCCTTAAAGGATGATGGTGGACATCTTGCAATGAGATGCCCTTTCTCCCTTCAAGATGAAACTTTCTCAATGAGCTCCTCTCAGCTCAAAGAGAAACCTCTAATTTCAGATCCAAGACCTTATTGGTTTTGGAAGACTATTGTTGAGAGGGAGGTCTCAAGGAGAGATCTCATTGGACGTGCACTTCAACACACCATGGAGTGCAATGTTTTTGTTCCTTTCTCACAAGAAAAGATAGAAGATGGAGGACATCTTAGGATGGATAACATCTCTCATGCTTGTGTTGGAAATTCCTTGAGCCATACACATCGTGATGGGAGATTTTTACCTACCACCTATTTGGGTCTTGATAGGGTCTCATTGATCCTTGAGAAGATTGCATTTCAACATCCCATGAAGTGAAAAGACAGGAATCTGATATGGGAGGATGGTAGCCCTCATGGGAGGAGTACCAAGATGAAGAGAAGGAGAAAACATCCACAACTAGTTTAGTGGATGTGGTTGATGAGAAAGGAGCTGGGAGGCTACTTGTAGATTTATGATACCGGGTAGCAGGAGGCTTAGCTACGCTGGTTTCTTTTGAAAGAGTTTGGCCATCACTTGGCAAACACTCTTCTTAAGAGTAAGAAGATGGATACTTGCATCATTGAGCAGCATATATTATGGATGCATGGTGTTGATATGATACTCATATTATTCATTATGTCTTCATCACATGATTGGTATGATGGAGGTATGGGGAGGCAGCAAAATATTTTTTTGCTTTTCATGTTTCTGGGAGAGCAAGAGCAGATTTGCTCTCACACTTTGCATGATGTTGCAGGAGGAGGAGATGGATTTATCTCCTAGGTATTTGATGATTTGGAAGCTCTTCCATCTTGGGGAGTATTGCATATTTGTTGCAGCATTATTGGAGGAATCTTTGACAAGGAGCATGTCAAAGAACAGAGTTTTGTATTGACAGGGGCTTATTTTCATAAGCTCACAGTGCTGTCACCTTGGAGCAGAGACTTCTGGATGAAATGTGCCCAACAGAAATGTGGTGAATCCATAACCCACAAGTCCTAGGATCATTTCATATATTTTTCACTTTATGAGAAAAGAGGAGGTAATTATGATAGAGACATCTATCACTATGGCATATTCTTCTTAACTTGGATTTCCATGCATGAGGAGGAACAATTCCAGACTTATGAAACCTTTTAGATATTGCAATCCTTAAAGAAACAGAACAATCACCTAAACCAAGAAAATTGCTAGCATCCTTCAATAAGACGTTCAAGCATCGATGGGGTCCGTTTGATTCTTAGTGATGTTTCGATGCCAAATGCTGCAGAATTACATTAGTTAAAGCATGTAAAACCACTTTTGAACATTCGTTCAGAAATAAGTTAAAATTTTATGTAGCAAATTTAAATCATAATAAAATCGAACTATTTCCATAAATCATTAGAGCGGTCAAGCTTATAAGGCATCCATTCACTGTATAAGGGTTTTATGATTATGTAAAGTGCCAATAATTTCATGATACTTAGAGTTCATATCTCTTAGTATTTTAACTTATATGTAGTATACAAGCTCGAATTAAAACATTTTCACATACATAAATGTCCAACATCAAAATTCATATAAAATAGTACTTCATATGAATTCGTATCATCACCAAACCCCAAATGAAAGTCTTCGATCTAAAAATATTTGGGTTTAAATGAATGGACATGAGACAGATGGACAACATTGAATAATCAAATAAAGAGCAACAAAATTTTACATATTGAAGAAATTTTTTCAAGGAGAAGAAACACAACATTTTGTCATGACAGAGAAAATGTTTTACATATGCTTGATTCCAATTATCAATTTTTTACTGTACAACATGTAAAAATATATGGAAATTTTATATAGTGGCAAAAAAACCCATGTGGTAAAGAATAAATAATAATGTATACCCACAGGAATGTTGGAATTTATGATAATTCCAAGAACAAATACTAAGAGAATAATACTCTCCTAACACATAGAATAAAAATAAATTTTCTTACTGCTGGACAGAGATGGCATAAAATGGCTTTCTATTTCATTAACAGAACTAAAACTATTACAAAATGATAGATTTATTCCTCCTCTAAGGGATTTACAAAAACTGGATTGACTGTTGCAGACGCAGTGCTTACTAATCCTCTCTCTGTGTCTCTCACAATGCACAAAATAGTGCTCTCTGGTCTTCACTGTGTTTTTCTCTGCCTGCGGGCTTACACAACAATACAACACAACTATTACATGCTACAACGCAATACAAAAATGCAATTAGCCTACATGCTTTTTCACTTTTTATATGGTGCGACGTAACATAAAAAAAAATAAAAAATTACAATGAAAATACATTATCGGAACATAAACTTTGACCTAAAATTTCTTTGGCACGATATACGAGTGGAGCCCACATCACAATTGGCGATCGACAAAACAATTAGTTTGGCGGAATGAACTTTGAACTTGTGATTTGTGATTTACGATCAGTGGAACATCAGAAATTGGACTTTGCGATTGTGATGAGAAATATGCGATGGACCACACAACAAAGATCACATCGGTGCATCGCATCGCAATGAAAACATAAGCAGAAAACATATTGGCGATGTTGCGATTGCGATTGCGAAAATCACATCACAAATATTCAATCGGTGGTTTAAAAACTTCGGATGGGTGGAACATTTGTGACGAGCGATTGTGATTAGCGATTGTGGTGGGACCACATCGCATCACATCACAAACTTTAAATCGGTGGAACACATTGCGATGGTGGAAAATTACATCATTCCTTTTCGATGTGTGATTGAGACAATCACATCGAAACTTCTTCATATCAACAAGACACTTAAACACACTACTACTGTGATTTGCGATTGCGACATAAAAATGTCTGGTGGGGACCACAGATGATGTGGCCCATTCAAAACTTAAAAGGACTTGGCATGTTTGAACATAAGTTCTTCCTGTTTGGTTTTTGAGGGCTCAAGAGCCCAAAAAGACTGTCTTTAATAAAACTCCGCTATTTTGTGGTTAAACCACGAAAGTCTTCATTTCTTCTGCAAATTCGGCTACGCCCATTAAACATAAATTCATCTCTGCAATGGTGGCTGCTTCCCATCAACATTTAATTTCTCCTTACGGTTTTTCTCCATTCCTCTTGAATGCACAAAAGTGTACACTCAACCTTCTATTGCTGTCTCTGTTGTACTCTGTGTCTACCTGCACAGGGTATGCAGGTGACTCTAATATTTTCAACACTCCCCCTTAAAGTCAGTTGCTGGGTTATTAGTCATACCCAAAAATTTTCTTAAATATTCAAAACTCTTCTGCCCCAATGGCTTTGTCAATATGTCTGCAAACTGCTCTTTTGTTTTACAATGCTGTAAAATGATTTCTCCATTGTTCACCAATTCTCTAGTATAGTGAAACTTGGTATCTATGTGCTTCGTTCTTTTGTGAAACACAAAATTATTTGATAATGCAATAGCTGAGCTATTGTCAAAATAAATCACTTTTCCCTTTACCTATTCTTGACACAAATTCCTCAACATTCTTCTCATCCATACTACTTGACACATTGTTGTTGTAGCTGCCACATACTCTACCTCCGCTATAGATAATGCTACAATAGGATGCTTCTTAGAATACCATGAAATGGCTCCTGAACCCGTATGAAAAACATAACCAGATGTTCTTTTACGATCATCTAAACTTCCAACCCAATCACTATCAGTGTAACCAATTAACTCAAAATTTTCTGAAGTAGTATATAAAATACCATACCTCTTAGTTCCTTTCACATACCTCAGAATTCTCTTCACTTCTTGCCAATGTGCTTATTTTGGCCTTTCCATAAATCTGGAAATCAAACTAATAGCATGCATAATATCTGGCCTAGTTGCAGTCAAATACATGAGGCTGCCAACTATGCTTTTATACAAACTTGGATCAAAATCCTTGCGGCTGTCATCTTTACTCAACTTCAATCCCATTACTATGGGAGTAATTGTTGCTTTGCACTCCTGCATATTAAATCTTGCCAATAATTCATTGACATATTTTGCTTGTGAGATAAAAATCCCATTTTCATTCTGTTCTACTTCTATTCCTAAGAAGTATCTCAACAATCCCATGTCAGTCATTTCAAATTCTTCTTTCATGACTGTTTTAAAATTTTCAATGAGGTAATCATCATTACCTGTAAGTATCACATCATCAACATCTAACACAACAATGAGCATCTTACCATCCTTTTCTTTGATGTATAATGTGGGTTCTCCTTCACATTTTCAAACCCATTTTCCAGTAGATAGGAATCTATCTTACTATACCATGCTCTTGGTGTTTGTTTTAGCCCATAAAGAGATTTCTTCAACTTGCAAACTTTATGCTCTTGGCCCTTTTTCTCATAGCCTAGAGGTTGTTCCACATAAACCTCTTCCATTAAAACTCCATTTAAGAATGTTTATTTTACATCCATTTGGTAAACCTTCCATTTTTTGTTTGTTTCAATGGACAACACTACTTTCACGGTTTCCATTCTTGCAACTGCTACAAAAGTTTCTTCACAATCTCTTCCATGTTGCTGCTTATATCCTTTGACAAAAAGTTTGGACTTGTGCCTTTCTATCTTACCTTTAGCATTTCTTTTGGTCTTGTAGACCCATTTAACTCCAATGACTTCTTTACCTTCTAGGAGATCAACCAACTCCCACGTTTTATTCTTCTCTATGGCATTAATTTCATCATCCATAGCTTCTATCCATTTTCTATCTTTTATTGTATCTTCAAAATGAAAAGGATCATCAAATGACAATACAAAGAAAATAAGGAGTTCATACCTTCATTTTTTGTCTCTTCCTCATGAATTTCATTAATATTTCTGAATCTGGTTCCTCTTTCATTTGGTGTAGTTTTTCTTAAATAAGCACTCAAATCTGCTCCATGTGGTGTGCTTGGAGAAGCACTCTCATTTCTTCTCAAGGGTGCTCTTACTCCTGCTTGAGGTGTCCCTTGTTGTCCTTGTGTTGGTGGAGGTTGTGCTACTGATGAGGTGTTATTTTCAACCATATCTTTCTCATCTTCATCATGAAACAAACAGCTTTTGACATTTACTGTTTTCTCAATGCTTCCATCCCATGCTTCTTCTTCAATGAATTGCACATCTCTGCATATAAAAAATTTCTTAGTGGATGGGTTATATAATCTATATCCTTTGGAATCTTCACAATATCCAAGGAAGATGCACTTCTCCCCCTTACTATCCAACTTCTTTCTCAACTGATCTGGAGTGTGTGCATATGCCACACATCCAAAAACTCTCATGTGGGTGAATCCCTGATTTTTTCCACTCCATGCTTCTTCTGGAACTATGTTCATTACAATTTTTTTTGGGCATCTATTCAAGATGTATGTTGCAAAATTTGCAGCTTCTGCCCAATATTCATTCGACAAGTGTTTTTCCTTCAGCATACTTCTCACCATTTCCATTATGGTTCGATTCTTCCTTTATGCAAAAACGCAAAAACTCTTTTGAGATGTACTCACCTCCTCTATCAGTTCTATGAAATTTTATATGCTGCCCACGCTATTTCTCTACAAGAGCTTTAAAATGGAAGAAAATTTCAAAGAATTCACTCTTATATTTCAGGAAGTAAACCCATACTTTCCTTGTGAAATCATCAATGAAGGTTATCATGTAATTACTGCCTGAAACTGATGTTGTTTGCATCGGCCCACATAAATCTAAATGAATAATTTCTAAGGGTGCTTTTTCCCATATGCTCTTTCTTGATGGAAATTTTTCTCTGTGTTGTTTTCCTAAGATGCAGCCTTCACATAGGCTGTTCGGTTTCTTAATCAATGGTAGACCTCTTACCATTCCTTTTCTATGCAACAAATTTAATCCTCTGAAATTGAGATGTCCAAATCTCAAGTGCCATAACCAGTTCTCATCTTTCACTACCTTTTGAAAGACCTCTTGAGTTACAATTGCTACATTCTTTCCTTTTCCCTTCAAGTCGGTATTGAGCTTGAGTGGAAACATTCTATTGCTGGTCATTTTTATTTCAGAAATGATCTTCTTGCTTAGAGGTATATCCATTATTGTGCACACATCATTTTTGAAAAGTACTTTGTAACCTTTTTTTATGAGCTTCCCAACGCTCAAAAGATTACAATTCAAGCCAGGAACATAGTACACATCTGGCAGAAATTTCTGCTCACCATTTCTTGCACAGATACTAATCTGCCTTTTCCTTTGATAGAAATATTAGTATCAGTTCCTATGGTTACTTCTGATTTAACTTCTTCATCAATATTGGAACACATTGCTATGTTTCCAGTCATGTGATTACTACAGCCTAAATATAAGAACCATACATCATGTTGTCTATCTTGTGCTATATTACTCGTTAACAACACATTACTTGGGTTCTTTTCTTCTCTTGCTACATTAGCATTCTGCCTATTATTCATTTCATTTTGCTTTTTCCTAAACTCATTGGCATAGTGCCCATATTTTTTGCAATAATGACATTGGACATTGGGCTTTTCATACCTTTTTCCATGAGCATGTTGGTGTCCACCTTGTTGGCTGTTGCATTGGCCATGGCTTTGATTCTGATTGCTGCTTCTTCCATGTGAATGTGAAGGGCTATTCCTTCCTCTGTTTTGGCTTCTGCCTCTTCCTCTTCCTCTGCCTTGACCTCTTCCTCTTCCAAAAGGCATCTGGGTCTTGAAAGCATGCTCTAAAGATGGTTTCCTGATCTTTCCAATCTCTGTTCATGAGTCATTAGCGATGCATGAAGTTCATCTACTATGAACTTTGAGAGATCTTTAGTCTCTTCAATGGTGGTAACAATAACATCAAACCTTGAGGGTAGGCTCCTCAAAATTTTCTCCACTATCCTTCTTTCTTCAAGTGTTTCTCCATGGGACCTTATCTGTGTGACCATCCCAGTCACATGTTTGAAGAATGAGTCTATGTTATCAAACTATTTCATACAGAGAGTTTCAAAATATCTCCTCAGCAATTGTAGTTTTGTTGTCTTCACTTTCTCCATACATGCATCCTTGGATTTCTTAGCTGCTGTTATCCTTGGAAACACACTCTCATGTACTGCTTGATAGAGATAGAAGAGGGCTTTAGAGTCCTTCTTTCTATTACTCTTCAATAAATCCTTCTTTGCCTGTGTTAAGGCATTGAAGGCCTGCTCATTAATCGGTTAATCAAAACCATATTATACAATTTATCATAAGTCTTGTCAGGCAAATAGGGGTCTCATGGTAATGGCCCAATAATCATAGTTTTTCCCATTAAATTGTGGAAGCTGAGTATTTTCAATACTCATACTAGTGCTTGGTCCAGCCATTGCTTATAAACTGAACTCTTAAATAAACTTGACTGTGTTTTTCTAAAAAAACTGTCTTTCCTTCTTTAAAATACAAACTCTGTCTCTGAGGACTTCTCTTTTAAACAAAACAACAACTCTATTTTTTTTAGAAATACCTGGACTTAATCTTCTGCTGAGCCTTCACGCTGCTGGAGAACTACTGCAACAAATCTTCCTTCTTCCTTCAGTTTCTTTGACACCTTCAAAGAGCCTGGATTAGCTTTGATACCATGTTGGAATTTCTGATAATTCCAGAACAAAAACTGAGAGAATAATACTCTCCTTATAACACATAGAATAAAAATAAATTTTCTTACTTCTGGACAGAGATGGCATAAAATGGCTTTCTATTTCATTAACAGAACTAAAAATATTACAAAATGATAGATTTATTCCTCCTCTGAGGGATTTCCAAAAACTGGACTGACTGCTATAGACGCAGTGCTTACTAATCCTCTCTCTTTGTCTCTCAAAACGCACAAAACAGTGCTCTATGGTCTTCATTGTGTTTTTCTCTGCCTACGGGTTTACACAGTAATACAACACAACTATTACATGCTACAATGTAATAAAAAAATGCAATGAGCCTACGGGATTTTTCACTTCTTATATGGTGCGGTGTAGCATAAAACATAAAAAAAAATTACAATGAAAATACATTGCCGAAACATAAACTTTAACCTAAAATTTCTTTGGTGCGATATATGAGTGGAGCCAATATCACAATCGACGATCGACGATCGGCGAAACAATTGGTCTGGCGGAATGAACTTTGAACTTGCAATTTGCGATTTGTGATTGGCGAAACAACAGAACTTGGACTTTGTGATTGCGATGAGCGATATGCAATGGACCCCACGGGGGAGATCGAATCGGCACATCACATCGCAATGAAAACATAAGCAGAAAAAATATTTGTGATGTTGCGATTGCGATTGCGACAATCACATTGCAAATATTCAATCGACGGTTTAAGAACTTCGGATGGGCGGAACATTTGTGACGAGCGATTTTTATTAGTGATTGTGGTGGGACCACAACACATCGCATCGCAAACTTTCAATCAGTGGAACACACTGCGATGGTGGAAAATTACATCGTTCCTTTGCGATGTGCGATTGCGACAATCGCGTCAGAACTTCTTCATATGAAAAAGACACTTAAACACTCTGCTGCTGCGAATTGCGATTGCGACATAGAAATGTTTGGTGGGGACCATAGATGATGTGGCCCATTCAAAACTTAAAAGGACTTGGCGTGTTTGAACAAAACTTCTTCCCGTTTGGTTGTCGAGGGCTTAAGAGCTCAAAAATTTTGTCTTTAATAAAACTCTATTGTTCTGTGGTTTAACCTCGAAAGTCTTCATTTCTTTTGGAAATTTGGTTACGCCCATCAAACATAAATTCATCTCTACAATGGTGGTTGCTACCCATCAACATTTAATTTCTCCTTGTGGTTTTTCTCCATTCCTCTTGAATGCACAGAAGTGTACACTCAACCTTCTGCTGCTGCCCCTATTGTACTCTGTTTCTACCAGCATAGGGTACACATGTGACTTTAATATTTTCAACAAGAAGGGCGCCAAGACATAAGATGCAGGGGAGGAATAAAAAACAAGAACATAAAACACAGAAAAACTACCAAAACCAATAGGGTGTATGGGAGGAAAAATCAATAGGGTGTAGGGTGTATGGGAGGAAAAACTAATTATATCTCAAAGGAGCTAGAAATTTAAGTTCACTCATATGTTCGAGCGACAAGCATGAAGGATTGAAGCTGTTCAAGAATTCAAGAATTTCTCTCCACTTTGCAAGAAAGAATTCAAGAAAATGAGCTCAACAAGGTTGTAGACTCACTCTCTAGAAAGGGACATGATGTGAGGGCGAGTTACCTCTCGAGTGTACAGTTTTTACGAAGCAATAACGAAAGAACACATCAAAATATCAAATATTATTGCAAGAATGAAATTCATCTCTTCAAAAAATTAAACAGACTATATTCTTGAATTTTCAATGATCAAGAAACAAATCCTATGAATTCTTTAATTTTGACAGTGAAATGGCACCAAAACTTACAAAAATTTCAGTGATCAAGAAGTAAAGCCTAATAATTCTTCAATTTTGACAGTGAAATTACACGAAAATTTACACAAATTCCTTTGAATTTGACGGTGAAAATGGTGGCAAAGACTCTTGCAAATAGCTGTGTGCATTTGAACCCTTGGGCCTTGACATGAAAATGACAATTACAGTAGAAGAATTCCGCGTATATAATGATCTCAAGCACGTGATTTATCATCGATGCAGTTTGGGGTAGTCGGCATTCTCATCGGTGATTTCTCAACCTTCCAAAAAGTTGAAAAGAAATTAAATAGTCAACAACATTAACTGATCTTTTACCAAATGGAAACGAAATTCAACAATTGCGAAGAAAGATAATTCAATTTTACACAGTGAATTTTTTAAGCCTAGAAATTTACAGTCAATTAGCATCTGAGCTTCAACCAAAGGGAAAATAAGTCCAGCAACTACATCGAATCAAGAAAATTCAGCAAATTTCTAATAAATTTATAGTCAACGGCATCTTAAGCGTCTGCTAAATTTCAGCCAGGCAAAGAAATGGATGAGAGCTTTAGGTTGCGGAGGCAGAATTAAAGATAATTGAAAGTTGAAACATGATCTTCAATGATTGCGTGCTTTCTTTAAATAATCACATCACTATAAAATTGTGTTGCTATTTTACTATTGTTTTTCAGATAGGGGAAGCATTCATTTTTTCCAACAAAGTCTACCTCTCATTTTTTACAGCTGTAACTTTGAGGACTTCCATGCTCTTTCGCTGTTTGTCGACATATAGGGGAATGTTGAAAATTTAAATCCATTTGTAAAGTCTGCACAGAGGACACACAACTTCTTGCTATCTTTGTTTGAATAATTTATGACTGCAACTGCTTTCCAAATTTGTTGCACAGTCGTTTTCAGTTCAAGAACTTGCAGCCTTTGTACATTAAAAAAATAGAGTGTTAAATTGAAACAGAGCAATTTTGATTTATGTTTGTATGCGTAGGAGTTTTTTGTTTAAAGTTTTGGTGGTCCCACAGACCACGTCAACAGTCCATGGGAGCAGTGGTCCCACAGACCACGCGACAACATTCTATTGGAGCGGGTTATTTTTGGAGCCCATTCGCGGTTCTCAAACGCAGACCCGAAATTTTATTAACCACAACCTAAAGATTTTTCAGATCACATTTTATGCCTATGTCAGCAGCTTTATTTCGGACTCGATGAGTGATTATAGGATGGATTTTATAATCCATTGCACGTCCATAAGCCTCTGTGACGTCATGCAATTTGTAACGTGAATTTTCCATTGCAATTTGGTTTATCGCTTTTGAAGTCGGAGCAAAGGAGTTAGTTAATGTTTTGATAAGGTTTTGTTTAAATGTTTTTGTTATTTTTAATCGCGCGAAAAATGTTATATACTTTTACTTATGTTGTAACATATATATGTTTTGATATATGTTATATACATATGCACGTTTGTAATTTGTGGGCCCAATATTTTTAGAATATATTTAGTTTTTATTTAAATATAGTTGTTTTTATGTTTGATATGTGCTGCGCCACATAAAATGCCTGAGAGGCAATGTAATTGTATTGAATTGCATAGCAGTGTGTATTGTTTTTACACAGCAGTGTATTGTTTTGAATAGAGACAGAGTACTTTGTTTTTGAATAGAGACAGTAGAGTTTTAGCATTGTGTTATTGAACCAGTCTAAGTTTTTTGTAATCCCTCAACAGAGGAAGAAGTTTTTGTAATAGTTTTACAAGTTAATGAAATAGATTTTGTTGTGTGCAAACTTTGTCTATCTCAAAAGAAATTTTTTATTCTAATTTCTCTGTGTTTAGAGGAGAGCATTATTCTCTCTATTTTGTTATGGAATTCTTAGAAATTCCAACGTGGTATCAAAGCTAGTCCAAACTCTTTGAAGGTGTCAAAGAAGCTGAAGGAAGGATTTTTTGTTGCAGCAGCTTCTCCATCAAAGTGAAGACTCAGTCAGAATAATCCAAGGTATTTCTCAAGACAGCTTTATTTGTGTTATTGTTTGAAGACAGTCAGTTTATTTTAAATACACAGTCAAGTATTTGAAGCATAGTTTAGAGTGCAAACATGGCAAGAGCCAGCACTAGCATGATTATTGGTAATGCTCGGCTCCCACAATTTAATGGGAAAAATTATGATTATTGGGCAATCACCATGAGAGCCCTGTTTGCCTCTCAAAACTTATGGAAACTTTTTGAGGATGGCTTTGAAGAGCCAGTAGATGAAAATGATTTTAATACCTTAACTCAGGCAGAGAAGGAACTGTTGAAGAGAAATAAGAAGAAGGACTCTAAAGCCCTCTTATATTTGTATCAAGCAGTACATGAGAGTTTGTTTCCAAGGATAGCAGCAGCTAAGAGATCCAAAGAAGCATGGGAAACTCCCAAGACAGCCTATCAAGGCATGGAGAAAGTGAAGACAGCAAAACTACAATTGTTGAGGAGAGATTTTGAGGCTCTCTGCATGAAGGAGTCCGATAATATAAACTCATTCTTCACACATGTGATTGGAATGGTGACACAGATAAGGTCTCATGGAGAGACACTTGAAGAAAGGAGGATTGTGGAGAAAATACTGAGGAGCCTATCCTCAAGGTTTGATGTTATAGTTACCACCATAGAAGAGACAAAGGAACTCGCAAACTTTTCAGTTGATGAGCTTCATGCATCACTGATGACACATGAGCAAAGATTGGGTAGAAATGAAAAATCATCTCTGGAGCATGCCTTAAAGACCCAGATGTCCTTTGAAAGAGGAAGAGGTCAAGGCAGAGGAAACAAGAGAGGAAGAGGCAGAAGCCAAAATAGAGGTGGAAGAAACAGTCCAAAACATGCTCAAGGAAGGGGTAGCAATCAAAATCAGAACCAAGGCCAAAGCAACAACCAACAAGGTGGACAACAACATGCTCATGGACAAAGGTATGATAAATCCAATGTCCCATATCATTATTGTAAAAAATATGGGCATTATGCAAATGAATGTAGGAACAAGCAGCATGATATGGGTAATGGACACAGTGCAAATTTCACTAGGGATAATATCAGCGAAAATAAATTGTTTTTAGCTTGTAATATGGCTGAGGAAAAGGGTGAAGATTTATGGTTTTTAGACTCAGGTTGTAGTAACCATATGAGAAGAAACATAGCCATATTTTCTATGTTAGATGAAAATGTGAATTCACAAGTCACATTAGGGACAGATAGTAAAGTTTCTGTTATGGGAAAAGGAGATGTAAATGTCTTAACAAGGAAAGGAGAAAAGAAATCCATAGTAGATGTTTATTATGTTCCTGGAATGAAATGTAACCTCTTAAGTATTGGAAAGCTTGTTCAAAATGGGTACAATGTTTTCTTTGGGGACGATGTATGCACCATCATGGATAAACCACCAAGAAAAAAATGTATTGTTGAAGTGAAGATGACAAGGAACGGAATGTTCCCTCTCAAGATGAGAGAAGATTTGAAGAATGGAGAAGAAATGGCAACAATGTCACAAGAGGCTTTCCAAAGAGAAACAAAAGATGAGAATTGGTTATGGCACTTGAGATTTGAACATATCAACTTTGGAGGTCTTAAATTGTTGCACAAAAAAGGAATGGTAAGAAGATTACCATTGATTGAGAAACTAGACAGCCTTTGTGAAGTTTGTATCTTGGGTAAACAACACAGAGAAAATTTTCCATCTGGGAAAAGCATAACAGCAAAGGCACCCTTAGAAATCGTCCACTCAGATTTATGTGGACCGATGCAAACACCATCACTTGCAAGCAACCACTATATTTTAACTTTTATAGATGATTTTATAAGAAAAACTTGGGTTTACTTTTTGAAAAATAAAAGTGAAGTGCTTGAAAGATTCTAAAATTTCAAAGCACTTGTGAAGAACCAAAGTGGGTTGCATATCAAAGTCCTAAGAACTGATAGAGGAGGTGAGTACATCTCTAAATAATTTCTGTGTTTTTGCAGAGAAAATGGCATACACAAGCAATTTACAGTAAGGTACACTCCACAGCAAAATGGAGTTACCGAAAGGAAAAATAGGACAATCTTGGATATGGTAAGGAGTATGCTAAAGGAAAAACATTTGTAGAATGATTGTTGGGCTGAAGCTCTACATTGTACAGCATATATCTTGAATAGATACCCAAAAAAATCAGTCATGAACAAAGCTCTAGAAGAAGCATGGAGTGGGACAAAGCAGGGAGTCACCCACATGAAATTTTTTGGCCGTGTGTCTTATGCACACATTCTAGATCAGCTAAGAAAGAAGTTGGACAGCAAGGGGGAGAAATGTATTTTTATTGGATAGAGTGAGGAATCCAAAGCTTATAGGTTGTATAACCCATCCACCAAGAAGTTTATTGTGAGTAGAGATGTTTAGTTTATTGAAGAGGAAGCTTGGGATGGAAGCATAGAGAAAACAGTGAATGTTAAAAACTGTTTGTCTCATGATGAATATGATGAAGGGATGGATGAAATACATCCCTCAATAACAACACCAACACAAGGACAACAAGGGACACATTTGAGGAGAAATGAATGTTCTTCTCCAAGCACACCACAAGGAGGAGATTTGAGTGCTACTTCAAACACTTGTACACCAAATGAAAGGGGAACAAAGTTCAGAAATTTAAATGACATTTATGAGCAAGATGCAACAAATGAAGGTATGAACTCTTTATTTGCTTTATATTTTCATGTTGATGATCCTATTCATTTTTAGGAAGCTATTAAAGATATAAAATGGATAAAAGCTATGGATGAAGAGATTAATGCCATAGAAAGAAATAAGACATGGGATTTGGTCGAACTCCCAAAAGGTAAAGAAGTGACTAGAGTTAAATGGGTCTACAAGACGAAAAGTAATGCTGAAGGCAAAATTGAAAGATATAAGGCCAGATTTGTTGTCAAAGGGTATAAGCAGCAGCATGGGAGAGAATATGAGGAAAATTTTGCACCGGTTTCAAGAATGGAAACCGTGAGAGCATTGTTGTCCATAATAGCACAAAACAAGTGGAAAGTTTACCAAATGGATGTAAAGTCATAATTCCTAAATGGAGTGTTAACGGAAGAGGTTTATATTGAACAATCTCTAGGCTATGAGAAGAAAGGCCAAGAACACAAAGTGTGCAGATTGAAAAAAGCTCTGTATGGGCTGAAAAAAGCACCAAGAGCATGGTACAATGGGATAGATTCCTATCTACTGGAAAATGGATTTGAAAAATGTGAGGGATAACCCACCCTATACATCAAAGGAAAAGATGGTAAGATGGTGATTGTTGTTTTATATGTTGATGATGTGATATTTACAGGTAATGATGATTATCTTGTTGAAAATTTTAAAACTGTCATGAAAGATGAATTTGAAATGACTGATATGGGTTTGCTAAAATACTTCTTAGGAATAGAAGTAAAGAAAGATGAGAATAAAATTTTTATTTCTCAAGAAAAGTATGCTAATAAAGTGTTGGAGAGATTTAACATACAGAATTGCAAGGTAGCAATTACTCCTACAGTGATGAGATTAAAACAGCATCAACATGTCAAGCAATTTGGATGAGGAGGATGTTGAGAAGTTTATGCCAAGATCAAGTAAAAGGCACAGTAATTATTATGACAATAGCTCAGCTATTCTATTATCTAAGAATTTTGTGTTTAACAAGAGAATGAAACACATAGATACAAAGCTTCACTACATCAGGGAATCGATGAACAATGGAGAAATTGTTTTAGAACATTGCAGAACTCGGGAGCAATTTGCAGACATTCTGACCAAGCCATTGGTGCAGAAGAGTGTTGAGTTTTTAAGGAAATTTCTGGGTATGACTGATAACCCAGCAGCTGAATTTAAGGGGGAGTGTTGAAAATGTAAATCCATCTGCAAAGTCTGTGCAGAGGACACACAACCGCTTGCTATCTTTTTTTGAAAAGTTTCTAACTATAGACGCTTTCCAAATTTGTTGCACAGTCGTTTTCAGTTCAAGAACCTGCAGCCTCTATACATTAAAAAAAACAGAGCGTTAAATTGAAACAGAGCAATTTTGATTTATGTCTGTATGCACGAGAGTTTTTTGTTTAAAGTTTTGGCAGTCCCACAGACCACGTCAATAGTCCACGGGAGCAGTGATCCCATAGACCACGCGACAACATTCTATTGGAGTGGGTTATTTTTAGAGCCCGTCCGCGGTTCTCAAACGCAGACTCGAAACATTATTAACCACAACCTAAAGAGGTTTTGGATCACATTTTACGCCTACGTCAGTAGCTCCATTTCGGACCCGATGAGTGATTATAGGACAGATTCCATAATCCATCACGTGTCGATAAGCCTCTGTGACATCATGCAATTTGTAACGCAAATTTTCCATTGCAATTTGGTTTATCGCTTTTGAAGTCCGAGCCGAGAAGTTTGTTAATGTTTTGATAAGGTTTTGTTTAAATGTTTTTGTTATGTTTTATCGCGCGACAAACGTTATAAACTTTGACTTATGTGGTAACATATATATGTTTTGATATATGTTATATACATATGCACGTTTGTAATTTGTGGGATCGAGAATTTTAGAATAGATTTAGTTTTTATTTTAATATATTTGTTTTTATGTTTGATATGTGCTACGCCACATAAAAGGCCCGAGAGGCAATGTAATTGTATTGAATTGCACAACAGTGCATATTGTTTTTACACACAGAGACAAAGTATTTTATTTTTGAACAGAGACAATAGAGTTTTAGCACTATGTTATTGAAGCAGTCTAAGTTTTTTGTAATCCCTCAATAAAGGAAGTTTTTGTAATAGTTTTACAAGAAATGAAATAGATTTTGTTGTGTGCAAACTCTGTCTATCTCAGAAGCAAATTTTTATTGTAATTTCTCTGTGTTTAGAGGAGAGCATTATTCTCTCTGTTTTGTTCTAGAATTCTCAGAAATTCCAACAGAGAAGTCTTCCTCTCATTTTTTCTAGTGATAAGAAGTTTTTCTACGAAACCTAAAAATAGAAAAACTTGTTATGACTGGAAAATACAAGACGAGACTGTTTTTTCTGCATTGCATGGAATGGAGAATTCTCTGGCCTTCTGGAGCTTTCGGGGTTTGAGGTTTCGCTATTTGTCGACATATAGGGGAAGCATTCCTCTCATTTTTTTCTAGTGATAACAAGTTATTCTACTTTCTCAAACTTGTTAAAATACGAGACGAGACTGGGGAAACGGAAAAATAGAAAGACTTGTTATGACTGGAAAAGACAAGACGAGACTGGGGAAATGGAAAAATAGAAAGACTTGTTATGACTGGAAAAGACGAGACGAGACTGTTGTTCTGCATTGTATAGAATGGAGAATTCCTGGGTCGAAAGCCGCTCTTTACGTTAGGTGGTAACCACCCTATTCGAGGATCCTTCTTATTACGTGCGGTGTAAAAACAGTTTTCTTTGTCCATCATCATTGACAAGAAATTGAGATTAACTGTCTCTGAAAAACCTAGTCGAATAGATAAAAATTTATTTGAACTTAAAATTCGCTAACAGAACTAATGGTTTTAACGTCCGAAAATTTTAGAAAGAAGTTTAATAATTTTACATTTTTAATATTACAATTTTAATTTAGGTTTTTGTTGCGCATTTTTTCTTTATATATTATTATTTATTATTTCTCCAAAAATAGTGAAAGATTAAAAAATATATATACTAGAAACCTAAAAATACTTTTATAGTATTGAATTAAAATTATTATTTAATTTAAATTCGTTAACTGTTAGATTGTTTTTTGCTTTTAAAATTTACACGTATTATAATGTTTCTGATTTTGTGAAATTAAAATTTGAATTTTTTTGATATATGAGTTATTTAATATAACCATTATTTATATTAAATATATTATATAATAATATATGCAAATCTATTATTATTTGAGTATATATATGGCAATTATTAAGTTATTTGTTTATAATTAAAAATTATTTTGAATACATTTTTTTTCTGATTTAACTTTCATCAAATGTAATGTTAACTAATTTAATTTAAATAAAAAGTATATATTTTTTAATTTCTTTAATCTAATTATTTAATATGTAGGTTTATAAATAATAAAAATATGTTAATATGACCATATTAACCTCATATAAAGTAGGTATTTACAATTATTTAATATAAAAAGTTAATAAATAAAAAGGGCGTAGTCTATAGATGTTACGAATTGGACTTCAAGGAACCATTTTTTTTGGATCATATGACACCTTGACCCCTACAGCCGAAGTCCAGCGTCGTTTTCAATTAGTCTCTGTCTCCCTCAGTAGTCGTTCTCTGTTAAGGCTTTCTACCTCCACAATGCACTTCACTAGCACTGCAACTGCAGTTTTCAGTGTGTGTAACATACACCGAAAAGAAAAAATATCTTTACTCTACTGGTAAATATACGTTCCAAATTGTGTCACATCTAATCAAATTTAGAGACACCGATAGTTAGTCTTATCCCCTAAATTCAAAGACAAAACTAAAGCTTATATGAAAGTTCTAACCTTTAATGTTTATAAGATTTATTATAGATTTCCAAAACTATTCCTGTTTACCTTGAAATACCTTGTCGTATTAACTATATTAATTGAATGGTCTATATATATATATATATATATATATATATATATATATATATATCACCCGTGCTACTTTAACGTTATACCACAGCTAACGTTTACCAACCCACATAATTGTTTAAACCATAGCTTTGGTTCTTTCGAGGGTAAAGCTGGCATGATTATGGATATTAAATGCAGTGAGTACTGGAAATTAAATTCTTTTGAAAGTTGTCAGATCTTCCAGGATTCAATGCGAGTTTCAATGGTCCTTTTCGTAGATCTTCACCGTTGGCTCCCTGGAGATCGACGGTGAACACTTCGGGTAGGAAATGACATACATAACCATGCAACCCTAGCTAGCACCATCATTTTCTTCTGCAAATGTGTCAAGAAGTTTCCTTCAGCATTGAGGGATTTTTCCGTGATTGTCTTCGACCTTTGGCTCTGCCATCATTGAGTTTCCATGAAGCTTGCGAGGTTCTCAAAGGTATAGCCCCCATGGTATTGCAACATAAAGGAGAGGAGGTGCTGTAATAAACTGTGATGAGTTTTTGGACTAAACTGTCCTCTACCATCATGGTAACTTCTTCAGTACTGGTTCCACTTATTCACAGTTCAAGTAATTAGTCTTTTTGCAATTATAGAATTCTTCTCGATACATTTCCAAAATTTTCAGAGTTTATCTCCGGTTTCCTTGTTTAATTTTTCTCTTATCTCTCGGTGTTCTTTTTTTTTTTGAAGACTTCTGGTGCAATGCTCAGAATGTTGGGACGAATCTATTTCTCAAGTAATCTCCCATCAGTTCCTTGATTCTTTAACACACTTATTCATTTTGAGTAAGATTACGTCTAGCAACTTAAAAATTTTCTCACATGTTTGTCTTTTATGGTTATTAATGCAAGTCAGCACTTTCACCAATTGGCAGGTTCTTCTATAAATAATTATATATTTTGAAATACCATCTTTCATGGCTAATATTCCTAATTCTCCTTCTAGGTACTTCTAACACTTGCACTCAGACACAGAGGTCTTATTTGTCTCAGGCGGGCTTCTAGTCTTCATGGGAGTTTATGAACCCAAATCTTAGCTTTGTCTGTCGGCCTAGTTTAGGCCTTGTTATTTTTTTATATAAATTTTAAAGTTAAAGACAATTTCCGGCCAGAATCCTTGAGGACTCAGATAGTCTCTCTCACACTTATATTTTTGTAAACGTATTAACTGTGCATTTGTTATAGAAGTTCTACTCTAGAGTTCATTTCTAGAATTCGATCCTTGCATAGTTTGCAGTCTTGTAAAAGGCAATGGATGATAAATAATTTTGGAATAGTTTTATTCGTCATTTGGACTGTATGTATTATTTCTAAATACAGTGGCCTACTCACTATTTTAATGGAATGAAAAGCCTATTTTTTTGGTAAAGTTAGAAAGTGCTCCCGTTCTATTTTTCTATATGTTTTCATTTCTTGGTTCGTTCGAATGGATACTATGTAGGTATGCTCGTCAGATGAGTCGTAACCCAGTTTTCTTGGAAATAATTGCTCACTTTATTTACAATAGCTTTTTTTAATCTCCAGTCTTAGTTTCTGTTCTAAAGATACATATTTCTTAGACTATTTCTTTTACCTTTAGGGTGTATCTCGGTGACTAGACAACTATACAATTTGTCTGTGTACAGTTAGATAGAGGAGGCAACGAGTACTGCACTGGGGTTCATTCCCGCGCTGGGAATAAAAAGCTCACCTTGTACTAGATATTTGGACCATAATTTTTCTAAAATTCTATCTTCCTTTCACAACAATTTATAAGTTTTAATAAATGTTTATTTATCATTATGTCTCTCTATCCTAGAGAATTGGTTTACATCTAGACAGATAAATGATCTTTTCAGAAAGAAAACATTCTATGTTCAATTATCTAATATTCTTGGTTCTGATTTTACTTTTGATAATTATCTGTTGTAGTTTTCAAGAAATTCATAGATAATAATTGTTTTCTGTTATATAAATGCACACAGATTCTTCCCGTATTTTACTGAGTTGTTTTAAAATAATATATTATCACTTTTCCATTAGAAAGAAATTCTCAACAAATAAACAACTCTCTCATGCAATTAAAGAACACTTAATTCAGGACAAATAACTTATAAACGACCTTTCTGTCAAATTAATTCTAAGATAATAGTCACTTATTTGAAATTTTATTTGGTTGTTAGTGTCAACCCAACCTTCAAGAGAGGTGATTACTTCCTCCTCTTTCCCCCATGATCCCCTCCTGAAGAGGTACATGGTGACAGTAGATTTTCTACTGTGACCTCAGGAATCCAATTCTAGTCAATGCTAGAAAACTTAAGGAATTTCTGAGTGATTTCCACTGGTCTCTACCAACTCAGGAAAATCTCCACTCCTTCCTTATCCCATGAACAAAACCCTCATTCCTCACTGGGATGAGTCCCTTCTCCCAAGAGGAGTAGGTAACTTTTCAAATTGTCCAACCACCTTTTTAGTTCTTGGAAAAGATTTACCACTAGCCTTTTTTACTTTTTATGGAATTACTTTCCATAAATAATTTTATTATTAACAATTAAAAATAAAATAATTTTTCCAGAAAAACATTAATTGTCTTAGTCGTTTTCCTTAAACAAATAATAAAATGTCATTTAACTAGTTAATATTAAATATAGTTGTAACAACTTCCCCCTTGGAAGTAACATCGTCCTTGGTGTTTCACTCTAGCTCAGAGAAGAGCTTTGGGTAAACCTCACACACAAATCATTCTTCCTTACAAGTAGCCTCATTCAGGCTAAACTGCTTCCATTTCAGTTTGACCTGGGTGATAACTCGCTTTTGGAGAATAATGTCCCTCCGGGCAAGTATGCGTTGTGGCTTGACCAAAAACTTGTCATCTAGCTCTACCTGCAAACATCAAAGTTCTTTGTCAAATTTTCATAAAGAAATCATATTTCAATTTAGGATTTTCAATTCTATCCTACATGTATATTCTGCCAATGAATTACATGCTTAAAATCATGCACATATCGCTTTAACAGGGACACATGAAACACATTGTGTACCTGGATGTGACTAGCTAAAGCCAGTTGATAGGTCACAGCTCATACCCTTTCCAAAATTTGGAATGGTCCACAGAACTTGGGATCCAACTTGGCACAAGAGGTCCACCGCAAGGTACTCTTCTTGGGTTTGATCCTTACATACACATTGTCTTCCACTTCGAATTTCCAATAAGTCTTTTTCTTATCTGCGTAGATCTTCTGCCAATCTTGTGAAATCTTCAAATTTGTCTTATCTTCTTTACTTATGATTCCATTTCAGCCAGATTTTTGGTCCCAACATTATTTTTGTTTCGGGGCTACCCCAATTTATGGGTGTGCAACACTTCCTCCCATACAGGGCCTCGAAAGGACTCATCTTAAGGGACTTCTGATAACCATTGTTGTAAGAAAATTCTACCAGATGCGGGTAGACTTCCCATTTGGTTGGCTACTGCAGCCCGCACATCTACAACAAGTCTTCCAAAACTTGGTTTACCCACTCTGTTTGACCATCTATCTGGAGATGATAAGCAGTGCTAAGGTTTATTTGGGTCCCCAGACCTGTAAACAAAGTCTTCTAAAATTCAGAAGTAAATTTAACATCTATGTCCAAAATAATAGTTTTTTGAATACTGTCTAGTTTGAATATTTCTCTCATGAAAATATCTTCTATCTATACAGTCTTGTAAGTAGATTGTATAGGTATAAAATGTGCAGATTTACTCAATCTTTCAACTACCACCATGATGGAGTGATTGTGCCTCTTTGACCGTGGTAAACCTGTAATGAAGTCTATGGATATAACATCCCACTTCCATTCAAGTACCGGTATGGGCTGCAACAATCCTACAGGATATCATTGTTCCACCTTGACCTGTTGACACTCCAAAAATTTATTTAAATATTCAATAATAATTTTACACATACCAGGCCAGAAATATACTGTTCTAGCGGTAGTTAAAATTTTCTTGTATCTTGTGTGACCCAAATAATTACTTCGATGGTATTCATCCATGATTAGCTCTTTTAGGGCCACACAGTTTGGTAGATACACATTTCCTCTAAAGGTTAGCGTTTGATATTTATTAACTCCATATTCTAAAGTACTTCCTTTTTTTTTTGGTCTCTTCCATTTGCTGCCATAGGAATTGATATTCTGGATCTTTTGGTGCTACTTCTTTTATTTGACCTAAGAATTTACTTTCAAGCTGATTGTAGTAAAGCTCATAAACACAATGCAAATTTCTACTTAAAGCATCAGCCACCCCGTTTTCCTCACCTTTCACGTGATGGATGTCCATATCAAACTCACTTAGAAAGACATTCAATCTTGCTTGTCTGGAGTTGAAATCAACTTATTTTAAATAACTAGTCAAGCTGCCATGATCTGCTTTTAACAAAAACTTTTTACCCAACAAGTAGTGTCTCCATACCAAGAGCACGTGTACTACTGTTGTTAATTTTATATCATAGGCTAAGTACCTTTTTTCATGTTCTTTCAACTTTCATCATTCATATGCCACTACTTTTCCTTCTTGAGATAAAAATGCCCCAACATCCTCTTTAATAGCATCTGTACAAACTTCAAATTCTTTGTTATGGTCAACTACCTCAACACTAGTGCAGTGGTCAATAATTTCTTTAGCCTCTCAAAACTGTTCTAGTAGTCAATAGTCCACTTAAAGAGTTTTAATTTTCTCTACAAGTAGGTAATGGCAAAAGAAATTCTGGAAAATGCCTCAATAAATCTTTGATAGTACCCAACTAATAAAATATCAAATATCTGCCACATTTTGAGGTACTTCCCATTCCATTATTGTATTGATTTTCTCTGGATCAACAACAATCCCTTATGCTGAAATGACATGGCCTAAGTATTGGATTTATGTTTTGAAGAAATCACACTTGCTGAACTTAGCGTACAACTGATGTTTTCATAACATTTCCAACACAATCCTTAAATGTTCTTTATGTTCTTCCTAGTTTTTAGAATAGATTAAAATGTCATCTATGAATATTAATATAAAATTATCGAAGAAAGGATGGAATATACCATGCATTAACCTCATAAAGGTTGCTAGTGCATTTGTTAGCCCGAAGGGTACCACCACAAGTTCATAATGCTTGTACCTAATATAGAAAGCAGTCTTGCAATGTCTTCATCCTTGATTTGGATCTAGCGATATCCAGATCTTAAATCTATCTTTGAAAATATTGTGGCCTCCTTCACTTGATCAAATAGATCATCAATCCTTGGTAGAGGATATTTACTGTTAACTGTTAACTTATTTATCTGTCTATAGTCCATCCACATTCGCATGGTTTTGTCCTTCTTCTTAACGAAAAACACTAGTGCTCCCCACGGGGACACACTTGGACGAATATAACCTTTGTCTAGAAGTTCTTATAAATTCATTTTCAATTCAGTTAATTCTGGAACACTCATTATGTAAGGAGCCCTTGACACAGGAGATGCTCTTGGAATTAATTCTATCGTGAAATCAATATCTCGCCTTGGTGGTAATCGAGGGATATTTTTTGGAAAAACATCCATGAAATCTTGTACCACTGGTATGTTTTCCATCATAGGTTATTTTTCCTTGGAATTAGCATATCCCACCTAAGAAGAATATATATGACATCCCTTCCTCATACATTTATGTATTTGGGATGCTGTAATTGGACGTAGTTGTAGTGGCTTCTTGATTTCATGAATTTCCTTACATTTTCCATCTTGCATTCTATAATAAATGATCTTTTTTTTGCAGCCCACTAAGGTCCAATGTTTTTCTAGCCAATCCATTCCCATGGAAACAGGATAGGACCCTAATGGAATTTTTTTCAGGTCCACATTTAACTGTTGTTCTGCAATTTCTAAAGTGCAGTTTGGAATTTTAGCAGTTACCTTTCTTTTTGCTCCTATGGCTTGTTATACTAGCCAAGGGTTTTTGAATTTTTTTGATGCAGGAGCATCCAGCACAATATTATCATTGTATTTTAGTAGAAATAGGGGTCTCATATTTTTTGAGAATTTATAAATTCCATGTAAATATTAATATTAGTTTGAGTGATTAATTATGTTTTTAATTAATTATTTGTGAGAATTTGTAAATGTCTCCAACCAACTGGAAACATGAGAGAAATTAGCCTTAAGATAATTAGAATTAGTTGAAGGGTTTTAGGGATAAAGATCTATCCTTTAGGGATGTTGAGAGATTTAGGGGTTTGTTGAGGAATTGAAGGAATTGAGCATTTAATTAAAAGATTTTTAAAAATTGTATAAATAGGAAGGGTTTTGAGAGAAAGACACTTGAGTAGTGGGAGTGAGAGTGTGAGCAGTGAAGGAGTTTCTGCTTGCAAGCCTTCAGGCAACTGTAAAGGGGCCAAAGTTGGAAATCAGGCCGACGAAGGAGATGTATGTAAGTATTTTGGATGTTTAATATAGAATTTAATTTCTGACTTTCATACCATTATTGAATTTATGAAGCATTGATTGATATATGTGTTGAATTCACATCTACTTGTGTGAAAATCGCTATGTATAACCATTGAATGTACAAGACATTAAATCTCTGCGTAAAAAAAAGTTGTATTTTAATCCTCGGGTTGTATCGAACCTTGGTATAAGATTGTTCTTTTGGATTCGGTTTGCTATTAATGTAAACTTCTGTCAAGAATGCTGTGAATCCATGTTGATTTCATATTTTAAAACCAATTCAAATTGTAAGTCGAATGCTGAAGGCGCTGCTTAAATTGGTTAAATAGGCATCAAATTAATTCGATAAAGCAACAGTAGATTGATATCAAACTGTTGGGTGAATATTGGCCTGTTTGATGAATTCATAATACACCAGACGGAGGAGACAGGGTTTCAAAATTTGGGTTTTGTATATAAGTTATCCCCCAGCGAATTTATAATTGCAATTATATAAAAGGAATACGAGTCATCAAATTCTTAAAACCTGGCAAAGTAATTAGTTTATAAGCAATGAAGGATTGCGATCTGAATGAAATCGCTGTGTTAGGAGCAGAGCTAGCATTTGGAATTTATATGGTGAAGAATTGCATGTTTATTCTACAGATTTGAAGTAGAGCTAGCGTTTGGAATTTGTATGGTGAAGAATTGCAGGTTTAATCCACAAATTTTGGATACAGAGAACGTTTCAGATATTTATATCTGATTTGATTATAGTCTGCGTTGACATTTTGTGATAAATGCAGGGCAGAAGTAACGCAGAGAATGATGGAACACTGATCGAAACAGTGATTCTTAAAATCAATTCGATTATCCAATCGAATACAGTGTGTTAAAGGCAGGTTTGAAATTAAATGATGAAAGTCGAAGTACAGAAATCCAATGCGTACTTTCCAAAGAAGGAATCGATGGCATAAAACGATTTTGGTGTGTGTTGGAATCTCCATACAGGAAATCAAAGGCAGAATAGTTGTGGAAAGCGCAGAGATACAGGTAAGTGAAATAAGTTTTCAATTGTGGATTGATGGCATTAAGGTAAGAACGAAGTCCAAGTTTTGTGATTCAATATTGATTTGATTATGTCAAGTTTGTTTTTAAGGGAAGAAAGGGCGTAGTCCACAGATGTGGAAAAGGAAAAAATGTATTACTGGTGATCTTCCGAGTAAGGTATGAGTTTAATGTGAATTGCTATTATGAGAGCGCATATGGAATTGAATTCTAGATGTCCTGAGTATATAGCAGAACGCTGGTATTAAAATGGATAATTCCGAGTCTTATTTATATAGTGGTAGCATTTGTCATGGACGCATTTCTTGAAGATCTGGTATATAAAATACATATGTGGAGGTCGGTATTTGATTGAGGAGTTTAAATCCTGTGTTTTGATAAGTTGCCGCATGATAATATGTGAAATGAAATTGACATTAAAAGCCCTATACAAATGAAAATGGGAATAATGTTTATTGGGTGTGAAAGCTTTTGAGCTTGATTGCAAATGCACATTGAAGTTTTGTAATGAGTATTTGGGGTTAATAGCATGACAAATGATTTGAATTTGGCATTTGGGGGTTTCTCAAGGTTGGGGCTTATGAATTTGTTATGAAATGATTTTATAAAATGGTTTTAAACCATATGTTTGGAAAAGCTTCCGCATGCAAATAATGAGTTGTGAAATTGCCAGAGGTGAAGTTTTATTTTGGGTGAGATGTATGCTTATATGTATAGCAATGTGTGAAGATTCTGGGCTGCAGGTTTAGGCCTGCATCATTTTTCCCTTTTAATTTACAAATTTCCACTACTTTGGGACTAACATAGCTTATACTTGCACCTGGGTCTACCAAAATAGAAACAGATTGAGACAGTAATTTACCTTTCAACTCAACCATTGTTACTTGATAATCTGCATGTCGATCCTCTAATGCTGCGTTGATACGAGTAATGTTTCGCACCACATCGCATATTGTATAAGGCTCTTGAAAATTTGCAACCGTTTCACTTCTTGCTCGCTATCAACAGTTTTTATAATAATGTGCCTCACCACACCCCCAACAGTGTAGAGGTGGTTTGGTCACCTAACCTTGCTCAAGTTTGATAGATGCCTCTGTAGGCTTCTCTTCCACTAGTCATCGAGTTCTTTGATGATTTCTGCCAAATTTTTTACTCACGAAACTTCGTGCAGAATTCTTAAAGTTATTGTTTTTGGCGCCTTTGAAATTTGAGTAATTTTTCTGTCCTTTCCTTGGCTGCCAACTTTTTCCAACCTCCCCTTTTTCCTCTGACTTCAGATAGCACATTCGTGCCCTACAAATGGCTTCATCCATAGTTATGGGATTTACAAATTCAATTCGCTCCTTCATATGTGTTGGCAAGCTACTTAGAAATATTTGTACCTTAGCCTTTACATCTCGTAGGTATGGAAAATATCTTAACAGTGAGGTAAACTTGGTGATATACTTGTCCATACTCATCTCTCGTAGCTTTAAGTCATGAAAATATTTAGATTTCTCACCGTAGAAATTTTATGTTAAATACTTGTATTTAAAATATTTCTGGAACGATTTTGAGTTAACATCTTGGTCCTTAATGCTATGAAAATTCTTTACTTCTTCCCACCACGGAGTGGCTTTCTCTCTTAACTGATATATGGCTAATTTGGCCTTCAGGTTGTTGTTGTACTCGTACGCCTAAAAATATTTGTTCATGTTTATCAACCATGCCTCTGCCACTTCGTCAGCTTCACCATCAAATGTTGGTGGTTTTATTTTTCGAAACTCCCCCTGAAGCTCCACTTTTTATTTCTTAACTTCTTGTTGATCTGACAAATTTCCAGATTCTGCTTCATTATATTTTTTGTTCTTATTGCTTCGCTAGGATGGGCTTCTTTCCACTCTGTCAGTGGTGTGGTTCGTTGTTTGTTTCTCATCACCTTCTTGCATGTCCCTATCACCACTGGGGTGTTCCATTCCCTAATTTTTCTAGTTTGACAGTCTCAAGTATCTTTTCTTGCTCTTACATCAAATGCTCGTTATCACTTGGAACTCGCAGCATTTCTTCCTATAGTTTTGTATTCAAAAGTATGTTGGTTTGATGCTATTGCTCCTCCATTAGTATACTTTGTTAGATGATCCAAATATCATAATTTCAAATTAGGAGAAAATATTTATTAAATTAGAATATTTAATAAATAATAGAGACACTTAGAAATATAATATTGTTAGCAAAGATAGGACTCTAGAATAGAGTTGTATCTTAGGCTCTAAAATATGAATAAAGTTAGTAGATTGGATAGAAGACCATTTATTGTAAATGGAAACTTGTTGTTTTATCAAGTGGTCCATAACTAAATTAAGTTAGGACATATAGCTTATAAATAGGTTAGTTTTCTAATTGCAAATGGGTGGAAGTTTACGTTTGTAAACTCTTGCAATTTTTTATGTAATTTCTTTTCCATTATTAATAAAATTACGAGTCTGAGGACACTTCTGTATTAATGTGGTATCATAGCTACACTAATGCAAATGATGTGAATGTGGAAATTTCGGCTATGCAGGATTTGAAAATTCTACTAAGGAATTAATTGGTATGCAATTTATTCAATTTATTTTTTCCAGAAAATAAATTTACTTATAGTTTGGATTCTAAACTATTTGATTCATTCCTTAAAAAAAAAAAATTACGCTACCCTCCAAATCTGCAACAGCACGCACTCCTTTGAAAGAAATTTACAACCCTTCTCCTCCACTATGTGTAAAACAATCTACATCCCTTGGGACTTTGGCCAAGCAATCAAAACAGATTGATGTCCGATGACTCTCCATCGCTATCCTTACATTATTCTTGAGCTCTTATTCTCTACCTCCCGCTGCACGTTCACAAGACAGATTAATCCATTACCAACACCCTTTTCTTGTTAGTGTACGTGGATATATTGGCAACAGCTATTAGCTGAATCTAATTATACACTTTCAGTGTATGTAATTTTTTGGAATATAATAATGTCGGTAATGAAATTACTTTATCAGTTTGATTTTTTTAATTAATAGTGCAGAATTTTGCCACGAGGAGGCAGAACTATAGAATGCATTATTAACATGTTATAGCTTCTGCAATAATTATATTTAACCATAAAACATCAGTGAGCTTCTCTAAACATTAGTGAGCTCCATGGAGGACGACTTTTATCATTTGGAGATTTTATGAGGGGATGTGGGTGAGATGGTGTTCCTACAACATATTCTCTACGCCGAGGATGATTTTGCAATCATCATTTGATTCTCCAATCCTCTTTTTCATGGACCCATCCTTTTCAACCAACCACGTTGACAGAGAAAGAAAAACTAGATTCCATTGGGGACTCACGTCGACAGAGTAATGCTGCTGAAAATTCCATTAGTTTACTTGTTTCATCTACCAAATCCCTTTTGAGTCTCCAAGCCAATGTGTTAGTTGGGTTCTGATTGATGCAAATTCAGTCAAAATACATGCAAAATTACATTCTTGAATCCAAGAACCCTAAGCACCGACATTTTTGTTTCAAGAATAAAATATATCGTAATATTTTATGCTAGCATCAAATCGAACAAGTTGTAGACAATTGTTGAAAAGATTATAACAATCTTTCAGTTGTTGACTGTCTTCTGTTCCACAGCTGAAAATGCATTTGGAATAATAAAACTAAACAATTTTCTGAAGAAATGCTTCTGCATCGGCTATGGTTGCTTAAGGTTGAATCTCGGCGTCCCTTGGCAGCCTAAATTTCCTTTTCCATAGCTCATATTGAGTGCATTGTAGGAAATCATTTTCTATATAGATTTTTCACCTTCCAAGGTAGACCCTCATGCCCAACAGGCCCTTGAAGAGAGACTGGTCTTATTGCTCACAAAAGTAGCATAATGATTGAAGGATAAATGATGATGGGATAAAGTGTGGTTTTCAAGGTTAATATTGAAGGATAAATAAGTGGAGTAAGGGATATATATTTCATGTAATTTTTTTTATTATTTTATTTTTTGGAGGGAAAAGGAATATTGTAATTTTTTGTAAAATTTCGAGTTATAAGGGAGAATTGGAATTTTTTTTGTGGAGCAATAAGGTGAAGTGAAAAAAAAAGTGAAAATTTTGTCGTTGTTTTTGGAGGAATAAGTAGATTTTTTTATTTTGGAGAAATAAGGGTTATTATTTGTAACTCAAAGTACCTTTTACTTTGAGGGAAGGTAGATTTTTTTTTAAGAAATTTTTAAGGGCATTGTCAAGTGGTCAAATTTTCCAAATATTTCATTGTAAACACTCAATGAGAAATTAACTAGAGCCAAGTGCAAAGCTCAGTCGTTTTTCTCCTTTTTCAACAACTATACGAGGGTCAAAGCCAAGCCCCGATAGATCATTTTTTATTTGTGTGGCATGTGTCATTTTTTTCATGGTGTGTTTTGTGTGATGATTTGGTCATTCTTTATTGTTCTTGATTCCTTTGGTGCACTGCTTCAACACTACAATGTGAAATTTAATTAATCCGTTCTCTGATTCTGATAAGCTAGAAGGGGTGAAATATTATAAGACATGGAGACGTCTAATTGAAATAACTCTCATATATAATGAATTTTTGCATGAAATATGCAATGGTGACATTAAGCCTAATAGACCAACATATGCAGCTTCACTTGAAAAATGGGAAATAAAAAATTCCAAGCCATTAGCTCTTATAAAGGCTTCAGTTAATAATGAAATGTACATTCATATTGAAAATGCCTCAGATGAATGGAATGCTTTGCATACATTCAAAGATCACTTTGATACACAACCTAAATCAAATAAGGTTGATATTCACTTAAAATTGCTTCAACATAAATTAAGTGAAGGTGGTGATGTCCTTGAATATATTTCATGGCTTAAAAATATCAAGCAAGAAATAATAAATGTTGGTTTTCAAGTTGTCGATGAAAGTTTCTTGACTACCATTTTAATTGGTGGATTGCCATCATGTTACACACATTTTTTGGAAACTTTTCAAGTCACTGGAAAGTTATATAAGATAAATTTTGATGAATTGAGCGATATGTTAGCCCAACATGATAAAATTTTTGGGAAGAAGAAACAGATTGGGGAAGATGTCTTCTTCACCGAAGCCAGCTTAAGTAACTCCTCAGCTGGATCTTAAAGAAATGGAGGAAGAGGAAATTTCAATCAAAGTCAAGGTTGTGGTCACAGTCAAAGAAGAGGAAACAATTTCAACAGAGGCTACAATTCAGGAAGGAGCAATTTTCAAGGAAGAGACAACAATCAAAGTAGAGGATATATTCAAGGCAGAGGACAAAGTCCAGGGTGAGGAAAAAGTCCAGGTAGACGACAAGATCAGAATAGAGGCCAAAGTAGAGACAAAGGATAGTATCAAGGCAGAGGATAGTCTGAAGGCAGAGGCAGAGATTTCGGTCAAATTGTTTGTAGGAGATGTAACAAAGTTTTACATTATGCAGAAAATTGTAGAACCTCTATTGGTAAAATTCCCAAGTTTCATCCAAACTCTGCACAGTTTTCAAATGATGAAGATGATCCTGATGGTTCAAAATATGTCTTCAACAACACAAAGTCAACAATTTTATAGGTTTTATGCTTTCTTAGAAGTGATTATGAAGATCGATGGATTATGGATGTAGGCGCAACTCAACACATGAATTTTTGACGGGATTTCCTTTGGAGATTCCAACAATGCCATCTCAATTCAATCTACCTGTCTAATAAAACAAAAAATAATCCTTCTAGAAAAGGAGTAGTTAAATTTTTTTTACCTGGCATTGGAGAAATAATGATTTCAAATGTATGGTATGTCACAATTTGACAAGCAGGACATATAGTGATTATGTAAGATGGCTTACTTAAAATTAACTCAATAGAAAAGAACATGAAAACAATAATGATAGGTTATGAAGATGGAAATATTTTAAGGATGAAAGGGACAATTATTCCAGGAAGTTTTGACTTTGCAGGAGGAGCAAGTATAAACATTTCACCAATCAGATTGTGGCATGTAAGATATGGCCATGTCAACTTTGAGAGTCTCTCTTAGTTACAAAAATATGGAATGGTTAAGGGACTTCCAACCTTAGAAAGAGAAAATGAAAAATGTGAAGCTTTTATTTATGGAAAACAACATCTAGATACTTTTCCCACAAGTTCATGCCGCGCAAGCAGGCGTTTGCAATTGATTCACAATGATATTTGTGGACCCATACCAACTTCGATAGGAGGATGCAGATATTTATTACTCTTTGTTGATGATTCTAGCAAGATGACTTGGGTATATTCTTTGAAGCAAAAGTCATAAGCATTTGAAACGTTCAAAACTTTTCATCAGCTTATTGAAAATTAAGTAAAGGAGAAGATTGGCACTCTTAGAACCAACAATTGTGGAGAATTCAAAATGTATTGCATGGATAACGGCATAAAAAGACATATTACCAATTTCTACACTCCACAACAAAATGGAGTAGTAGAAATAATGAACAGTACCTTGTTAGGAATGGCAAGATCTATGTTAACTTTCAAAAATTTAAGTCCTATATATTAGGTCGAAGCAATTCATACCACTGTCTACTTAAGGAACATATCTCCCACTACTTATTTAGATGAAATCACACCTTATGAAGCTTGGTTTGGCTTCAAACCTCGAGTTAAACATCTCAGAATTTTTGGATCAATATGTTATGCCTTAGTTTCGAAGGAAAACCGAACTAGACTTGACTCACGAAGCTTGAACTGCACAATGATTGGGTATTCTGATGAGAAGAAAGGGTACCGAATTTTGTCGAATGGGAAATTTATTGTAAGCAGAGATGTGATTTTTGATGAAAACGAGAGTTAGAGTGTTGAAGAAGTAGAAATTCTTCTTCAAAATTTAGAAACAAAAGGTGATAAAAGAAATGGAAATCTACAAAGTCAACCAAATTCACACAATTGGTATGAACTTGAGTTTACTTCATCTAAAAATGATTCGTCAAATATGTCTTCTTCACCAGTGCCATCTGGGTCTTCTAGCACTTCATTTAAATCTCCTAGAAGTAGCAATTCTTCTGACAATGAATCTTCACCCCCAGAACCTGTGAAGTATCAACAAACATTAGTTTACATCAACCTTCTTTTCAATGATGGTGATTTTTTACAATCGCAAAACAATGAACATCAGTTGCCAAAATGGGTAGTTCAACTTTTGAAAGATGTGAGGCCTAATGAACAGAATAAAACATGAACAAGGGATCACAAAGAAATGAAGGAAATTTTTCCTTGATAACAAATGATTTTACTGAACCTTCTACTTATCAAGAGGCAGTAAAACATAAAGAATGGCAACAAGCTATGGTTAATGAACATCAGGCAGTTCTCAACAACAACACTTGGAAACTTGTTTATTGTCCCTAGAATGTTAAACCCATCGGATGCAAATGGGTTTACATAATTAGGTACAATAAAAATGGTGATATCGACAAGTATAAAGCAAGACTTGTTGCTAAGAGTTTTGTGCAGCAGGAAGGGATAGATTATGAGGAAACATTTTCTCCTACAGTTAAATAGAACACCATTCAACTCATACTTGCCTTAGCATCTCAGCAAGGATGGAAAGTTCATCAGATGGATGTAGAAAGTGCTTTCCTCAACAGAGATTTACAGGGAGAAGTGTACATGACACAACCACCAGGTTTTGAAATTGAAGGATGGGAACATAAAGTCTACAAACTGATAAAGGATTTATATGGATTAAAACAAACTCCTTGAGCTTGGTATGCCAAAATGGATGAATACCTTCGAAAAGTGGGGTTTCAACGTAGTGAATCTTATGATACCTTGTATGTATGCCAATAAGGTAAAAATCTAGTGATTCTGGTTATGTACGTAGATGATTTGATTATCATTGGAAACAATGATGATCACATTGCACAGGTCAAAAAGGAGTTACATGCAGGTTTTAAGATGACCGAATGGGACTACTTCACTACTATCTTGGAGTTGAAGTATTCCAACGTCCACATCATATCTTGATTTCTCAGAGTAAGTATGCAACATAAATTCTTTAGCAATTTGGAATGTAGGATTGCAAGCCTATTCTTATCCCTATCGAACAACACTTTAAACTTTAAAAATTTGATGATGGGGGGGGGGGGGATTGTGGATAGCACTACTTATCGACAGTTGATTGGTAGTCTGATTTATATGACAACTACTGGACCAGAGATTTCTTGTGCCATCAATATTCTTTCCCAATTTATGAAAGAACCACGAGAAAACCACTGGAATGCAGCCAAAATATTTCTTCGTTATATCCAAGGAACAGAAGATTTTGGTCTTCTTTACAAAAAGACTAAAAAGTTTGTACTTGGTGGATTTTCAGATGCCAACTTTACTGGCAGTATTGATGATAAGGAATCAACCTCAAGTTATTTAATTAACATGGGGTCAACAACAGTATCCTGGAGTTACAAGAGGCAAGCTACAATGGCCACTTCTTTAGCATAAGGAGAGTACATATCAGCATGGGAAGCAACATGTGAGACTGTTTGGTTGCATAGAGTTTTACAGGACTTGGGAATTCCTGCAACAGAAGCTAATTCATTATACATAAACAACCAGTCAGCAATAAAGCTTTCCAAGAATCAAGTTTTTCATTCAAAGGAAAATCATGTGGACATCAAGTATCATCATATCAGATCACTCATTGCAAATGATGTCATCAAGACGATTTATTTTCCTTCAGAAGATCAGACCTCCGATATCTTCACCAAACCTCTTCGTAGAGTAAAATTTACTAAGTTGAGGATATGTTGTAATGTAACTTTGGATCATAGGAGGGAATGTTAGATGAGCCAAATATCATAATGTAAAGTTAGGATAAAATATTTATTAAATTATAATATTTAATAAATATTAGAGACACTTAGAAATAGAATATTGTTAGCAAAGATAGGACTCTATAATAGAGTCATATCTTAGGCTCTAAAATAGGAATAAAGTTAGGAGATTGGATAGAAGATGATTTATTGTAAATGGAAACTTGTTGTTTTATCAAGTGGTCCACAACTAAATTAAGTTAGGACATATAGCCTATAAATAGGTTAGTTTTCTAATTGCAAATGGGAGGAAGTTTACATTTGTAAACTCTTGCAATTTTTATGTAATTTCTCTTCCATTATCAATAAAATTACGTGTCTGAGGACACTTCTATATTGTACTTGTTTGCTAGTGCTGATCCACACTCAGCTGAACCCACATCTTAGGGCTCACTACTGGTTGCGTTTGGCGTTCTCCTCAGTTTTGGGGTGGTTGTTGCGTTGATCCCCTTCTCATGATGTTTCTTGTTATGCTTCTTTTATGTGCATCAGTATAGACATAGCTTAATAGTTAGTTGACCCTTAGGGTCCCAGTGTATGAATGCTTCTTTGATACCACTTGTAACATACACCAATTTTTTTTTTTTAATCTTTACTCTACTGGTAAATATACTTTCCAAATTGTGTCACATCTAATCAAATTTGGAGACACCCATAGTTAGTATTATCCCCTAAATTCGAAGGCCAAACTAAAGCTTATATGAAATTTATAACCTTTAACCTTTATAATATTTATTATAAATTTCCATAACTATTCCTATTTACCTTGAAATACCTTATCGTATTAACTATATTGATTGAATAGTAAATATATATCTATATATATATATATATAGCACTAATTTAATGTTATACCACAGTTGAAATTTACCAATCCACATAATTGTTTAAACCATAGCTTTGGTTCTTTCGAGGGTATAGCTAGCACGATTCTGGATATTAAATGCAATGAGTATCAGAAATTAAATTCTTTTGATAGTTGTGAGATCTACCACAATTCAATGCAAGTTACAATGGTCCTTTCCGTAGCTATTCACCATTGAATCCCTGGAGATCCATGGTGAACACTTCGAGCAGGAAATAACATAGATAACCCCGCAATCCTAGATAGCACCATCATTTACTTTTGCAACTATGTCGAGAATTTTCCTTCAGCACTGAGGGTTTGTTTCGTGGCTATCTTCAAGATTTGGCTCCATCATCATTGAGTTTCCACCAGGCATGTGAGGTTCTCAAAGGTATAGGCCACATGGTATTGCAACATAGAGGAGAGGAGGTGTCGTTATCAACTGCGATGAGTTTCTGGGGTAAACCGTCCTCTACCTCCATGGAAACATCTTCAGTACTGGTTCCACTTATTCACAGTTTAGGTAATTAATCTCGTTTAAATTATAGAATTATTCTTGATACATTTACGGATTTTTCATAGTTTAAATCCTGTTTCATTTTTCTTTTGTCTCTTGGTGTTATTTTTTTTTAAGACTTTTGGTGCGATGCTCAGAATGTCAAGACGAATCTATTTATCAGGTAATCTCCCATCAGTTCCTTTATTCTTTAACGCACTTCTTCATTTTGCGTAGTATTATGTCTAGCAACTTAAAACTTTTCTCACAGGTTTTTATTTTATGGCTATTAATGCAGGTTGATACTTTCACTGATTGGAAGGTTCTTTTGCAAATAATTAGTTATTTTGAAATACCATCCTTCACAGCTAATATGCCTAGTTCTCCTTCCAGGTACTTCTAATACTTGCACTCAGACACAGTGATCTTATTTTTCTCAGGTGAGCTTCTAGTCTTCATGGGGGTTTATGAACCCAAATCTCAGCTTTGTCTGATGGGTTGGTTTAGGCCTTGTTATTTTTCTATATAAATTGTAAAGTTAAAGACAAAATCCAGCGAGAATCCTTGAGGAATCAGATAGTCTCTCTCACACTTATATTTTTTTAAACAAATTGACCGTGCATTTGTTATGGAAGGTCTACTGTAGATTTCATTTCTAGAATTCGACCCTTGCATAGTTTGCAATCTTTGAAAAGGCGACTGCTGATAAATACTTTTGGAATAGTTTTATTTTTCATTTTGACTATATGTATTATTTCTAGATAGAGTGGCCTACTCACTATTTTAATGGAATGAAAAGCCTGTTTTTTTCCTAAAGTCCGAACATGCTCCAGTTCTATTTTTCTATATGTTTTCATTTCGTGGTTCGTTCGAATGGATACTATGTAGGTATGCTCATCAGACAATTTGTAACCCACTTTTCTTGGAAATAATTTCTCACTATCTTTATAGTAGTTTTATTTTAATCTCCAGTTTTGTTCTTAAGATACATATTTTTGTGACTGTTTCTTTTACCTTGAGGGTTTATCTCCGTGACCGGACCACTATACAATTTGTTAGTGTATAGTTAGATAGAGGAGGAAACCAGTACTGGGCTGCAGTTTATCCTTGTGCCCAGAACCAAAAGCTCACCCAGTACTAGATATTTGGACAATAATTTTTCTAGAATGTTATTTTCCTTTCACAGCAGTTTATAAGTTTTAATAGATATTTCTTTATCATTATGTCTCTATGTCCTAGAGAACTGGTTTACATCTTGACTTACCGAGTCTGTGAGAGCCTTAGCCAAATGCATGTAAACATAGAATATTGTGTATGAAGTATATCTTCTGAGCTTTGTTTCCTCAACGACCTTAATGAACTCTCCTGAGCCATTTCCTATTTCATTTAGGGATTCCTCATCCCAATATTCCAGAGGTAGAGAGTACATTCTGATCCAAACAGGGGCCCAACTGAAATCTTCTTTGTCTGGGTTGAATCTTTCTACCCAGTCCCTGAGATACAAACCGCTGAGTTGAAAAAATATGGGCCTCCATCTAAGATATGGTTTTTGTCTTCAATACAGTTAAAGATGGAATTGAATAAGCCTTTTGGACCTAACTGGAGAGTAACATGTCCTTTTGGCTTCCATTTAGAGGAAATCAAGCCATGGAGAGCTTTCTTAGTAGGCCAAAAGCCAACAAATTTGCCTATGAGTGCATGATCTTTCATGTACTGTATTTGTGCATTGATACGATGGCTTGGCAGGTCAATCTTTGGTCATTCTGCAACGATACGAAAATAGGTTGTAGAAGTTGCCTTCAGCTATTCTGTATTGCCTGCGAGCTCCTGAGGCTTGTCGCTTCACAATGTTGTGGTTTCAGTCTATGTGCCTGCAGAATCACAGGACGAAATCTGGGAAGAGTCAGGAATGACAACATCATTATTGCCGGAGGAGGGAGGGGTGCTATCCCCTCCCGCTAGATATTATATTTATATTATGAAATTATATATTATATTTCTAATCAAATTAATATTAATAATAAATGTTTATATATTGGAAAATAAGATATTAGTATAATTAACTTAAAAATTATAATATAATTAATTTTAAACATTAAAAAAATATAAATATATAATATTTTAAATTTAAATTATACTAAATTATAAAAACTCCTAAAAATTAAACATTTAAAAATAAAATAAAAGTAAAAAATATTTATAATTTAAATTAGATTAAAAGAAATCAAAGAAACATACTTTAATAAAGTTATCTAATGTTTTTTTTCAGAATTTTGAGAAAATGTAAAATTCTTGTTTTCCATGCCCAAGAACCTTCTGCAACATCCTCACGCAGGCAACTATGATCTTAGTACCAAACTTAATACACCTAAAAAAGACATATTTCTACCAACCTAAACCATTTAAGTAAGAAATAAATATAAAACCCTCATTAGGATTTCATTTCCCTTTTACCTTTAAAAGTAGCCTCAGAAAGAGTACAAATATCAACCTCTTACTTCAAGTTAAAGTGAAAATATCTCAACTAAGAGCCTCTCACCTCTAGTTAAATTTGCTCTCATTTTTATTTGTCAAACAATTTTAGAAATTACTTGGTATTAATAAATAATAATACATATTTTATCTTTAAAATGAAAATTATAAATTTTATAAATAACTGCATATGATTGAACCTAAAAGATAAGGATAAGTATGATCCTATGTACAATAGCTGGCTATGAGTTCAGCATTGTGCCTTGCTTTGAGACAGCACGTGTACCACCTTGCAAATCTACAACGTTGTCAATGAGCAACAATGAGAAGAAGAGGACCCATTCCTTATGGGAGTAATCAAATGGCAGCGTCATTCATGAAGAAATGGAGGAAAATATGATAGGTGGTAGATATTTTGAGATGAGGAATATTTCCTCCTTTCTAGATGACATTTTCTGAATGAGCATCTCACAGCTCAAAGAGAAACTTCTACCTACAATAGATCCAAAACCTTATTGGTTTTGGGGGGCCATTGATGAGAAGAAGGTCTCATGGAGAGATCTCATTGGAGGTGCACTTCAACATATCATGGAGTGGAAACTTCTTCATTAGCTTGAGGAGGTTGGTGTCCTACAATTGGAGGATGCCATGTTTTTGCAGAATGAGATCCATCATCCACATTGGGATGAATTGTTGATAGTATGGAGCAAGGGGTTTCAAAACCACTTGCAGATCTATGATACAGGGAAACAAGAAGCATGGATGTGCTGGTTTCTCTTGGGTGAGTATGGTTACCACTAAATGGGACATATTTTTCTGATCCATCCCTTTCACATCACTGGAAGAATGCAGAAAAAAATGCATGGTTACTTTGGTTGTTTGATTCGGATTTATGCAGGAACGCAACAGAATAAACACATAACCATAAATAAGAGATGCAGTGGAAATAACACTTCATTTCATTAATATCAAAGAACTGAAATTTTCTTACAGACAGAATGGAAATAAAACTAGCTAGGGCACTGGTAGCTATCTCTGAGAAGAGATGTGGCGGCTACAGGCCTTTGAACTGCGTTACAATGAGGCTCAAGGGCCTATTTATTATTGAGAAACAATGGAGAACCCTAAACATCCAAAAAACATAACCCTAGGAGATGAAGCGCCAAAACTATGGGCCCCGTTTGGGTAAATTAGTGTTTCAACTTCCCAGGGACGTAACTTTGGCATACTATCTCAGTTTGACACACATGATACATCATTAGAAAGCTCTATCCGAGGACTAAAACTTTTGAGATGAATTTGATGATCAAATTTGCTGGTGCTTTGATACCCAAAAAACGTCGTTTAGGGCCTCAAAACGGCTCCGGAAGTTCAGGACTCGAAAAACTGCTAAAAATAGTAAGTTATGCCGAAACTGAAAAACTGAAAGAGACAATGGTGGGGGGCCAAGTGGAATAGGTGGGTGGCCACCAATATCCACCTGGATCATTTTTGATGAGAGAATTTGGACATCACATGATATATCTAATGTCCTTTTATTTACTCTTGTTTGGGATACATCTCATGTCTTTACATGTTTTTCTATTTGGGATGTACCTCATGTTGATGTATGTCCTTGGGTTTGGGAGAAAGTATAGCTCTCACATGATGTGGCATAAGGGAGCTTGTTTATATTATGTTGATGGGAGATTTCACATGTCCATTACTATATTGTTGCTCCATGACTTGCATCATGATGATGTAAGGTGGAAGTAAGAATCCTTGTTGCTATGGTTACTATTGGGAGAGTATGGACTAAATTATTCTAATAGATTGCATGAAATTGTTGGAGGATGGGAACAAGAGGTCTTACAACATTGGCTTCTGTTAGGGGATTATAGTCATTTTCCAGGTATGATGATGATGTGATGGGGTAGCAATATGCCTTGTTAAGGTGGCTTCTCTTGAGAGAATATGGCCACTATGTTTGGTACAATGCTGATATGGTATGGCAGTAAGAGGTATTGTTGCGGTGGCTTCTATTGAGAGAGTATGGATCTCGGATCTATATTGATGCATATTCGACATGGAAACAAGAAGCATTGTTGTGGTGGCTTCTTTTGAGAGAGTATGGCTCTCTTGTTTGTTTTCATTATGATCTAGCATGGCAGGAGAAGGCTTTGTTGTGTTGGTTTTTATTAGGAGAATATGGTTTGACATTGTTCATGTTCATCAATTTTTCTCTACTTCTTATTTTTCACTATGTTGATGTGATGTTTGGATCCTTCATGGCCAACAAGGCTAACAATGTGAGCATTGATAAATGAAATCTACTCTATGTATCATGGGTTGGAAAGATAGTTCATGAATTGGGACTTATCACTTTGGGAATGAACCATTTCATTTTGCGTATATCATGTGTAGAGGAGATCATTGGTCATAATATGGTTGCCACTTGGAGATTAATTGATGAGGAAGGGTATCTAGCTTCTCAGTTGAAGGCCATTCTACACATTCTAGAGAGGCAGCTTTGGAGCTGGACATGCATGACACATTGTGACATATGGGGAGGCCTTCCACATGAGGACGCCATTCGGAGGGAGGATGTTTGTTGTAGCATCCACTTTTACAATTTCTTGAGGTCAAGAAACATTTTTTCTGGGGAGGACTGTAATATTCCCAATTTTTTCACAAGATGATTGGAATATTAGATTTCTTAATTTTCATACTTAATTAAGTAAATAAGAGGGTGGAGGGATCCACAAACCCAAAAATATAAATAAGATCCACTTTTTATGTGTTTATGTGGATATTTCAGATCTATATCTACATAATGGAGTAGTGGAGCAACTACTTAATGTGGAAGGAGAGGAGATCATGTCTCATTAATGAAAAAGATCATGGAGGTTGAAGAAGTCAACTAAGATCATGAAAGGAATCAAATGTAAGATCAGAGAGAATTAATGATGAGATGATGGAGGAGTAGTGAATTTAATGCACACATGATCGAGAGGGTGATCATTACATTCATACATGATGGAGATCATGGAGAGAAAACACAATCAACATGGAGAGCTATGTCCACATGTACAATGCAATTATGAGGTGGGCCAAGGCATGGGAAGGTTCAAAAAATATATAATGAAGATGAAGGAAAAATTAGAGGAGGCTTTTGGATTATTGATTTGTGATCTGTTTAGATATGGATTTTTCATTTGACATTCCATGCACTCTTATGTTGTTTAGCTAAGTCTGCAATGTTTTTTAGCATAAGGTGTTCTCGAGTGGGAATCCCACATCTTTCCTTGAGTGACCTATAAGGAAGAGTGTTTGCACTACATTCATCATTAGGAATTAGTTCCATGTTTCTCCTACTTTTTACAAAATATCCACATTCAGAAATTGCACATTTCTGAAGATCAGTTTGGGAGGAGGAGGTTGTCCTTCAATATTTCATTTCAGGAACCACTGAAGGATTCATCCTTTCACCTTGAGCTTCAAGATCAGCCCTCCAGTGCTTCAAATATATATCAAGCATCAGGCCATCTATTATTCATCTCCTAGGAGTAGCACTTCCATCAGGAATTGCACATTCTGTTCTTGTAGATCCAAGGGAGAAGGGAAGTTGCTAGCATTTTAGCTAGTAATCTAGTGGAGGACCATTCCTTCACATTGTATTCATTCTTTCCATAATTTATAAGCTACATTGCATATCTTAGCAGTAGGCTAAAGATCCTCCTTCCTTTATAGAACATTTTTTGTGAGCAATTGTTTAGTGGCAGTTGCAATCTTCAAAGGAGGATTGAGGAGTTAGATATTGAGCTTCTAGCTTGAGGATCTAGTGAAGGAATCAACCCTTCAAGCTTAGATATGATCTTCTGACATATTGCAGCCATCTATTTGTCAAATCCAACTTCAAATATGCATACCTAGCAGTTGTATAGTTAAATCCCAAGAGGATGATTTTCTTAGATTGACAGATCTGAGAAATTCTTTCTGGGTTATCTTGGGTTGCCATCATAGTGCACAGATCTAGAATCTTGGAATCATTAGAGCTCCATATTTCCATATATCTGAATTTCCCTTTTCATCCAACAACTATATTTACATCATCATCTGAAGGGACAATGCAATATTGCTTCTTGTAGCTCTCTAGTTACGCAGTGCATTCTTTGGCATGTTTTTAGGGCCATTCTAGCGTATGTATTTGGCTTGAGTGCATATTTTGGAGCACGGTTGTACTATTTTTCCAACTCCAATGATAATAAAAGGCTCACCTATTTTGTATATTCTATGATTGTTGAATATTTACATGTACATTTTTGGAGTTACAAATATTGTGTTTGTGTATCAATGCATTATTCCATTTTGGGATATTACATCGGAATAACTATTCCCCATTCGACACTAGAGGAAAAGAATAAGGTAAAATGTAATATTAGGAGCTTTAACCATAAAAATAGTATGACAATTTAGTCGCATAATGAGGGTATGTATAAGGGTATAAACTTAGAATCCTAGGCACTAAGAATTATATTATCATTATCCAAAATGGTAACCAAGGGGGAAAATTGGAATTCACTCGAGGGTACCTTTGTTAAAAATTTTACTAGATATTTATTATTCGGTTGCTTTTCTTCCTTTGAGATAATAAATGATCTTAAAATGACGGGGGCAAGGAATAGAGGGGGGAGAAGGTTGGGGGCTTCAAAAGGAAAAGAAAAGGATTGGAAAAGAAACTTGCATAAGACGTTGTGGGGTAAGTTAGGATGTTGCCTGAGCCATTCCTGAGCTTGATAGAGAGACAATGGAAGCCTCAAGTTCAATATATGTTTCAGGTTTAGCCTTATATGGTTTTGTTGCCTATAGATGAACCATGTTAGGGTATTTGAGTGAGAACTATTCTAGTACGAAGATGCTCGAGGAAGAGAAAGTTACGTAATCACTTTTATCAAGATTGGGTGTCATGCTCACTTAGTTAATCCCTAGGCACTCTGCCATACCAGATAAGTATTATAGTAGTTTCTTTAGATAATATTTATTGTAGGAATTTACACGATAAGTTTCGTAGATCAAGAACCAAAAGTCACCACTCACAAACAGATCACAAATCAGTACACCAATATAATCACGTGGTTAAAACCCTCAAAGAGGGAAACAGTCCATGGCCTGAGCCAATGTGGCCACTTCAGGAAATGTATTAATGTAAAAAGAAAAGTTACATATGTTTCTCTCATAAACGGTTACCAGAAAAATGACCCTCCATGCTCTTTAAATAGATATCATGGACCAATCTGGTTTTAAGCCACGGATCAAGTGTCGTTAATACCCAGGAGAGAGATAACCATCAAATCACTACAAATCGTGACCATCAGATTATAAGTTACAAATTTACATGGTAAAGAAACACACTTTACCTAACTCTACACTAGACTAAGTTATTATTAACTATTTCGTATGTGTCAGAATATCCTAACATACCCCCTTAAGAACAAATTGGGATAGGATTGAAGCATTTAAAAATGTGACACAAAAGGAGCCTATTTCCTATGTGTTGAAATATCCTGACATCCCCCCTTAAAAAATAATTGAGATAGGATTGAAGGATTTACAAAAGTGACATAATAGGAGAAGGAAGGAGACATTAGAGCCTATCCCCCCTTAAAAAATAATTGAGATAGGATTGAAGGATTTACAAAAGTGACATAATAGGAGAAGGAAGGAGACATTAGAGCCTATCCCCCCTTAATGACAAATTTCTTGAACTCCAAGCATGGATCGAATTTTGGTAAACTTTGCTTCTGTGAGAGCCTTTGTAAAGATATCGGCTACTTGATCATTGGTTAGACAGTACTGCACTTCAAGAACATGATCATGAATGAGCTTTCTGATGAAGTGTATGTGGAGTTCAATGTGTTTCATACGCTGATGCTGAACTGGATATTTACATAGCTAAATGGCACTCTGATTATCACACCAAAGTGTAGTTGGATGCTGCAGATGAAGACCAAATTTAGAAATAATATGATGAAGCCACATGGCTCCCTTGCTGGCTTCAGCTGCACCACGATACTCTGCTTCTACTGAAGAAAGAGAGATGGCACTTTGTTTCTTACAAGACCAAGAAATACGTCCTAAACCAAGAGTGAATACATATCCTGTAGTAGAATTTTTATCATCAGGGTCACCAGCCCAATCAGAATCAGTGAAACCAATCAACAATGGAGATGCTCCTACACTGTAATGAACCCTGAACTAAACTGTACCTCGAATATATCGAAGTATTCTTTTAGATTCTTTCCAGTGACTTTCATGAGGTTGGTGCATAAACCGAGCAACAAGGCCAACGGCAAAGGAAAGGTCAGGATGGGTATGGGTTAGATACAGAAATTTACCAACAAGTTGACGATATAAGGTAGCATCAACTTCAGGGGTAGTACAAGTGACTGAAATCTTGACTCCAGACTGAAAGGGAGAAGGGGCTGGCTTACAGTCTTCCATGTGAAAGTGGTGTAGAAGATCACAGGCATCCTTGGACTAAGAGAGGGTATGCCTTCCTTAGATTTCAAGACTTGAAGGCCAAGGAAATAATGTAAGTGTCCTAAGTCTGTCATTTCAAACTTATTTTTGAGGCTGGACTTCACATGTTTTATATGGTTTGGATCACTACCAGTAAGGATAAGATTATCAACATAAATAACAAGGATGGTGAAGGACTTACCCACTTTCTTAGTGTAGATAGTGTTGTGAGAATGACACCTAGAAAAGCCATTATCTAATAGAAATCTATCCATTTTGGCATACCAAGCCCGAGGAGCTTGTTTGAGACCATAGAGAGACTTGCTAACGCAACAAACAAGGCTGGAGACTTTTTGGATAACGCCAGGGGTTTGTTCCATGTAGATTTCTTCATGTAAATCTCCATTTAAGAAGGAAGATTTAACATCCATATGATGGACTTCCCATTTAAAGGAGGCAGCAAGGGAAAGAACAAGGCGGATAGAATTCATTTTGGCAACAAGGGAGAAGGTTTCAGTATAGTCAATGCCTTCAACTTGTGAAAATCCTTTAGAAACAAGACGAGCTTTATGTCTATCCACTTTTCCATCTGGTCTAAACTTTGTTTTGTAAACCCATCTACATCTAACAAGTTTTCTTCCTTTTGGAAGAGGAACCAGATCCCAAGTATCGTTTGCCAATAAGGAACGATACTCTTCATTCATAGCTTCATCCCAATCTGGATTACCGGAGGCTTCTTCAAAGGTTTCTGGATCAATTTTTTCTTGAACTTGAGCCATTAAGGAAGAGGCTCTTTCGAACTGAAAACGTGTACGTCGTCGATCGGCAGAGTCACTTGCAAAAACCTACTGCATCTCAAGTAGAGCAGACCCATCTTGGAAGCAGTGGAGTATAAGGAACAATTCCAAGAGGTGGAGGAGGATTTTCATCCTCGCTTTCATCGTCTGAACTAGAAGGAATGCTATTAAAAATAGAAGAGAGAGGGAGAGGTGGCACATATGCCGAATTAGGCTCGAAAACCAAAGGTGGCACACTTTCCGAGCTATGCTCATAGGCCGATATATTTTCATCAAATTTTACATCTCTTCTAATGATAATATTTTTGGATTTTGGTTGAAGAAGTCTATGTCCTTTGACATCTTCAGAATATCCAACAAAAAATCATTTTTCACTCTTAGGTTCTAAGGCTTTATGTTTCACATTTGGAGTATGGGCCCAAGCATCACTTCTAAAAACACAAAAGTGACTTACATTTGGTTTGATTGAGCTCCAAGATTCTTCTGGATTTATATTCTTTAAAACCTTAGTAGCAGTGATATTTACTATGTAATTTTCACAGTTAATGGCTTCTGCCCAAAAATTGAGACCAAGTCCTTTAGATTGAAGCATACAATTATCCATTTCTTTTAAGGTGCGATTCTTCCCTTCAGCTACACCATTTTTTTGTGGAGTATATGCAACAGTATGTTGCAATGGAATGTTATGCTCAGTGTAGAAGTTAATAAATTTGTTGTTAACATATTCTCCGCCATTTTCTGATCTTAACTTAAGAATTTGATGTCCACATTGTTTCTCAATAAAGGCCTTAAAGGCTAAGAACATATTAAAAACTTCACTCTTGAGTTTCAATAAATATACCCAAGTGTGTCTGGAAAAATAATCAATGAAAGTTAAGAAGTACATGCAACCAGAGAAAGAAACAACAGGAAGTGGACCACATAAGTCACTGTGCACAAGTTGCAAAGGGGCTAAAGCGTGCCAAGAGGCACGTTTTTCAAAACTATCTCGATGATTTTTTCTGAGTACACATCCGGAGCAAACACCATCTTGGCAAGATATCATAGGAAGGCCCATCACCATCTCTTCCTTACATAGAGTTTGAAGAGACCGATAGTTTAAGTGACCAAATCACTCATGCCAAAGTTTGCTCTCATCATCATTATGAGCAACAAAAACAGAGGGAAGACATGATGACCAAAAGTTGTCAAAATTATACAAGCTTGTGGAATCATCAGCAATGCCAGTAGCTAAATTATATTTAGGATATTTGAGGTCCTTGATTACAACATCATGAGGTGAGAATTCTGCTATTTTCCCTTCACCTGAATGAGTTATTTGATAAACAGATAGAAGGTTGCATGACAAGGTAGGAACGCATAGTACATCATTAAACTGACCATTATCTAGATGAATGGTTCCAGATCCTACAAAAAAAAGAGATCTATCATCACCAACATAAATATGTTTGGTGTTACAATCATTTAAAGAAGAAAACATGGATTTATTTTTAGCCATGTGGTAAGAAGTTACAGAATCAATGAGCCACTCATGAGAAGGATAAGAAGAAGATACATTTAATGCATAACCAAATATTGATGCTTGACAACCACAAGCAAGAAGTGCCATGCCTGAAGATGAAGGTGAAGAGTGCTCCAAATTGATGTTTTGCTTCTTCATTGCTGCTTCTAAGGCTTCCATCTTCTTAAAACAGTTGGACTTTATATGGCCATCCTAATTGCAAAATTTGCAATGTCTATCTGTCTTCTTCCGATTTTTTTTATTTGCCTTATTATTTTGGTGATTTGATTTTTCAGTTTGTGGCTAAAATTGCTTAGGGCCCTTGTTTGGTTTAGGACCATATTTTTTGGATATTGCTTCTTGGGATTCTTTTGATATGGTTGTTGCTGGGCTACTGTTATGAATATTTTGTTAATTATTAGTTAGATATAGTTATATTAGGTTTTATTAACTGAAAGGGCATGATCAAAGATCATGCCTCTTCGCCAAGGGACACCTTGAGGCTATTTAAAGCCTAGGCGATCCCTCATTGTAATCATCTCATCTTTCATCATTAATAATATATATTTATCAAGTTTACCAGAGTTTTTACACTCCATTGGTATCAGAGCCATCGCTCTTTTGGGATCTGTGTGATCACCCCGGAATTACGGAATTCCAGAACTGCAAATTCCAGAATTGCAGATTTTTTCAATATCGTGAACATAAAAAAATTTCGGTGAAGATTTCAAAGATACAGGACAGAAGGCCAAGGAGGATTTTTTAAATCATTGTTTGGGCTGAAAAGATTTTTTGTTTTAGGGTTAAAACTTCTTGAGGACAGTCACAGCTTGATGGGTAGCTTGGTTTAACATCTCAGAAATCTGAAAATTGCAGTGTGGACTGGTTGAGGTTTCAGTGGATATACTTTAGCTCTTCTAGAAGCTCGGACAAAAGCTACAGGATCACAGAACATTCCTTAAACTATATAACAGTCACCTCCAAAAGAATTGATGCTTGGACCTTGTGGCAGGTAATACACTAGAACAATCCACCTGTGGGAGGCACCTCTTCTCGGATCTAGGGACACAACTGCGGTGACATTTTTTTATACACAGACCTAACCTCAGACCATTGTTTGGAGCTTGATCATCAATTTCAAAAGACTGTGTAGCAAGATTGGACATCCATCCTTGAGATATTTGGACCTGTGGGAATTCATCAAAAGGACAGCTCGGACCTGTGGCCATTCATCAGAAGATAAGTTGCTGACAGACGGGTGGAATTCACGTTTTTTTTTACAGCGCAGACATACGTGGAATATACATAACAGTTTTAAAAACGACAGCAAATAAAACACGTTTTTTCAGAACTCCGCCCGTAAAATATACATCACAGTTTTAAACGACAACAATTATATTCCATTGGTATTAAAACACGTGTGGTATCAGAAGAAACAGGGCAACGTGTGGTATAATCGAATTGTAAAGTCGTGAACAGGTTTACGTGGTAGCAGTTTCGGTGGCGGGTGCTGTCCACATTTTATTAACCCAGATCAGTTCTCTGCGTGGCCATACAGCGGCAGTGAAATATTCATACCAAATCGAACTTCTCTGATAACATAACATTATACCTACGTGCAAATCGTGAGCGGGTAAATTATCAAACGGTGTGTCATTTAAAGTTAAACCAAACGACACATTTAAAAAAAAAACACGATTTTTTTTTATTATATATAAAATATATATTATATAATTTAATTGATCATTATATATATATATATTATAATTATATAGTTTATTTATATATTATATAATTTCCATTTAACAATTATATATATATATAATTAAATTATATATATTATATAATTTTTAATTAAAAATTATATATATATAATAATTATATAATTTAAAAAAAAAAAAAATTATTAATTAATTAATTAATTAATTCAAAAAAAAATTAATTAATTAATTTTAAAGAAAAAAAGAGGAGAAACTGGCAAAAAGATATTCCCCACCTCATACACGCTCGATGTCTTCGTCAATGTCGATGGCGGAATTCCAGAAGAAATTGGGAGAAATTGAGAAACAAATTAATAATAACTCCGAAGAATTTGGAAGGCGATTAGCCGATCTGGAAGGTACAGTTGCAGGGCATTCCAACGACATCAAAAGGGTTCATGATACAACAAATCGAATAGAAAGACAAATGTGGCTAAATCATCACGAGGCCACAGAAAAGCTGAACGAAGCAATGAACAAGATGACAGAGCATGGCGAAGCAATGAACAATATGACAGAACTCTTCAACAAGCTAAATGATAAAATAGATAAGTTGAGTCAGACACAATCCCCAACATCTCCTAACAGGGAACCAAATCAACAAAACAGTTCCGCAGATTCAGGGAACTCGGAAGAGCATCAGGAAAAAGCCGATTCCCCACATCATCAAGAAGATAGTAATACAGATTTTCAAAACAAGCAGCTCTGGAATGCATTCGCTAATCAATATCCCCTTCTTGTTCCACCATTAGCATATCAGCGCAAAGCCAAGATCGACCTACCCAAATTTGATGGTAATGAAAAGAATAGCGTTGCGTGGCTTAATAAGGCAGAAGAATATTTTGAAATTTATGACATTACTAGTGATGATGAAAAATTAAACATGCTTCCATGAAAATGGAAGGAGAAGAATATAATTGGTATATGTGGTGGAAAAAGACGACGCTCGCTATTAGTTGGAGGAAATTTAAGGATGCGTTCTTCAAAAGGTTTCAAGGCATAAAAGAAGAAAAGTTCTTTTCAACGTTTATCAAATTACGCCAAAAAGGAGATGTGGATGAGTACACGCGAGAATGGGAGACGTTGGCAACACGAGTACCCGGATTGTCGGAATCTCGTCTAATCCAGTCTTACATCTCAGGACTTAAAGTCCACATACAAGAAGAGCTAGAACTACATGAAATCACGTCTGTAGAAGTAGCAAGGCAAAAAGCAAAAGCTGCTGAAAAGAAATTGGAAAGATTATCAAAACCAGAAAAAGTATATTCGAGACGACGATTTCCTCAATCTAAAAATGTAGTTGACACAACATATGTCCCTGTCCATCCTCGTGAAGACGAAAAATCTAGTCTGGAAAAACAAAGAATACGAGAGGGCAAGTGCAAACGTTGCGGTGAAAACTGGGACCCTAAGCACAGATGTGCTAATGGAAAAGCAAAAAATATATACAGTTGTGAAGCAACTAACGACACTAACAGTACTGATTCGTGTATAGAAGGATTAGAAGACAATTTAGAGTTCTCTCCAGAAGTGGAGGGCGAAACTATTACGCAAGTGTCCTTATCAGCTATGACAGGCATATTACAACCTCAAACCCTAAGGTTAAGAGGACATATTAAGAACAACAATGTAATGGTTCTAATAAACACAGGTAGCACGCACAATTTTCTAGATTCCACCATGGCCAAAAGACTCAACCTCTTTACTTTTCCCATGCCTAATATGAAGGTAATGGTGGCCGATGGTAAGAAGATTGAACAAGTAGGAAAATGCCATAAAGTCAAATTGCAGATTAAAGACTTTCATTTAGAATCTCCGTTCTACACCGTTCCATTACGAGGAGTAGATGTGGTCTTAGGAATTCAATGGCTACGAACTCTAGGTACTTATTCTGCCAACCATCAGAAGCAATTTATAAGTTTTAAGTGGAAAGGGCAGAAATACAAGTTGTATGGATTCCAAGCCCCAGAAAATCAAGTCGTATCTTCCTCTCTGATGACGAAGATGATTCAAATAGGAGCGCCAACATCTACAGTACAATGTCATCAGTTAGAAATGTTATCTTCAAAAGAGAGCCACGAAGAGTCACCAGAAGTCAAGACAGGATCCGACCCTGTCGATATCAGATATTTTCACTATCCAGATCAACAAAAGATTGAACTCGAGAATATGCTCCACGATCTTTTTAAAATGTGGGAAGCAAGAGCTCATCGCTTGAGAAAACCAGACATTCGTCAACATTGTCCATCATTACGTATGCTTTGAGGACAAAGCATCTTAAGAGAGGGGCAATGTTATGAATATTTTATTAATTAGTAGTTAGATATAGTTATATTAGGCTTTATTAACTGAAAGGGCATGATCAAAGATCATGCCTCTTCAACAAGGGACACCTTGAGGCTATTTAAAGCCTAGGCGATCCCTCATTGTAATCATCTCATCTTTCATCATTAATAATATATATTTATCAAGTTTACCAGAGTTTTTACACTCCAGCTACTAAGGCTTTCTTAGAAGCGTTTCCAATAGTGATAAGACCAAGGTGTAATTTTTTTTCTTGTTTTCTTATCAAAGAATCGTAAAAGGAATCAAAAGAGGAATTCTTGTAGGTGGTTCCTAAAGAAATGATGGCTTCTCTAGTGGAATGGAAGGTGGAAACAAATATAGAGTATGGAGGGCCAAGCTTAGCAAGAATGCAATAGATGAGGCTATCGTCATCTGTTTTGATCTTACAACCTTCTAAAAGAATTATGAGGATCTTGAATTTGGACAAAAAATATTCAATGGAGGAGAAGTTATTGGGGTCCAAAGTAAGCAACTCATTTTCAAGCTGGTGGGCCCTGATTTGATTTTGAATCCCAAAAACAATTTTTAGCTTTTCCAGGGCTTCATCAGGGGTGTTAATGTCAAGGATATGAAATCGAAGATCTTGAGCAATGGACATTCCTATCAACCCTCATGCTTGATCTTGTTTATTTTTCCCATTTAGCAGCTTTATCATCATCAAAAGTTTTAGTTTCTTGTCCTATGGCTATTCTATAAATTCTTTTACTTCTAAGTATATCTACCATGTGAGGTATCCATTGGAAATAATTGGTGTTGTTAAGAATAACCAGGCATGAAATTTCCATTTTTTTTAAAAACTGAAGATGAGAAAAGCAAAAACTAATTGCTCCAATGGAAAGATCTCAAAAAATTGGGCCATTTCAAAAACAACGGCTTGAAAAATGGCCTCCAGATGAAGAATTTATGCCTTTTGAAAAATCTAAGTTGTAGATGCAGAATATGTACGGGAACGGGATGAAGTGCGGCCTTTTAAAAAAAAATTCCGCCCCTTTGAACAAATTTTTTTACAAAAGAAGCTTGAGAAGGAGACATGAACCCAAGACCTCTATTCTCATAAACTAACTCCTCACCAAGTGAGATAGTAAAAGGATCGCGTTATTGTTTGAAAGGAGGAAGGAGGTTTTTTTTTTTTTTTTTTTTCGTCGGTCTGCTTGCCTTTTCCTGCACAAAAAACACAAAAAACCGAGCAAAAAAAACACAATGCACAGCCTTACAGTAGAATATTAGAATTTTGGTTAGCCTTACCAACCACTATCCTTTCTTCACTGTTTCTGATTTCCTGAGATCGCATAAAGACGCGGGGAAAGAGCATACGTAGCAAAAAAAAACCTTTTTCCTATTTCTGATTTGCTGAGATCACACACAGCACACAACAAAGAGCATATGCAGAGAAGAGGGTATAGATATGGAAAATAAATAAAACCTAAAAACCGAAAATAAAAAAAGGGAAACGAAATAATCATAACTATTAACAAATATAACTGCAAAACAGATTCTTTATACCTCCAGATCTAAACAGTCCATGGCCTTAGCCAACACGACCACTTCATGAAATTTCTTAATATAAAAAGAAAAGTTACATATGTTTCTCTCATAAACGGTTATCGGAAAAATGAACCCCCATGCTTTTTAAATAGAGATCATGGACCAATCGGGTGTTAAGCCACGGATCAAGTGTCGTTAATACTGAGGTGAGAGATAACCGTCGGACCACTACAAATCGTGACCATCAGATTATAAGTTACAAATGTACATGGTAAAGAAACACACTTTACCTAACTCTACACTAGACTAAGTTATTCTTAACTATTTCCTATGTGTCAGAATATCCTAATAGTTCTATGAATCACTGTGGATGAATTTATGTAGCGCAAATTAAGATACTATGAATTAAAGAAAATAATATAAATACTGGTGTAGGATTGCATTAATGTTGGAAATTAGTTTATTTTTGTTGTTATTTTTAATTTTTTAAAGAAGAAAGAGACTGAAGCTGAAAGTTTCACGATTCTAAGCTCCAATTTTTTGCAGTAAAAATTGATGGGTCAACAAGTCCAAGATCTAATTAAAAAGAAAAGCAAGAAACAAATGAACAAGTGGGAAGGGTCAATTTCATTCTGGAAAACCACCAAGGAAATCAGGAAGAATTTAAGAAACAAAATTTGGTGGTCGAGGGTTTGGCCAAGTTAGCCCCTTCGCGAGGCCAGAATTAACCAACCACTCATGAGCGGTCTTGGGAAAAAACCATCTCGACATTTAAAAAAAAAATCTTTTAGAAATTAAACCCTGGTTGTCAAACTGTGTCAAGGAAAAAAGCACGTAAAATATCAACAAGAACACAACATGCAAAATATATCTCTTATTTAAAGAATGAAATCCCTGTATTAATAATTGGGTGAAAAAAATAGTAATTTCCTTATCATTACAAAAGTAATATGGTTCCAAAGAAAAAAATAATATTGTTATTTGTAAAGAAACATAAGCTTGCACTTTTCTGTGAATATAAGAATAATTTTTCAAAAACATAGAAAAAGGCAATCAATTGTTTCATACCCTTTTTACATAAGAATGTTAAGAAAAAATGAAATCAAGGGTGCAAACATGTAAATTCATAATGCTTCCTTGATATACAAATAAGGAAGAGAAAAAAGTATAGCTTAAATTTCATAAGAAAAACTAAATACCAAAGGGAACAAACCTTGTTTTGGCTTCTAGAATTAACAAAAAGAAATATTGATAAGCCTCTGTTGTGTGGGAGTGAATTTTTCAGATTACCCTATACAATTTTCTTCTTTGAACTCAAAAAAAAATAGGAAAAGCTACAATTTGTACATATTATTCAACGAGAAATATTCTGGGATTATAAGAAAGATCTCGACTTTAAAAAGACTCCTTGAAAGGGTGTGAGACCGAATAACACACCTTAACAAAGTTACCCAATATTTTTCCTCATGATGAGGTAAAACATTTCCATATGAAGAACCTTCTAGGAAAAACTACCATCCCAAGAAACTTCTTTGACATCCTGAAGCAAGAAACTATGATCTTGGCACTGAAATCCATACACATGAACACCTCTTACCTCTCGTTAAAGTGAAAGAAGCTAGACTAGGAGCCTTTCACCTCTAGTGAAATATGTCATCATTTCTATTTGTATAAAAAATTTAAAAATTACTTGGTATTAATAAATAATAATATTTATTTTATTTTTATCCACGGGGGCTTTGATAGACATGATTGTGAATTCACTAGTTCGATTCCCCAGCTCGATCGTGCTGATACATTGGATATGGTGAAGATCTAGTCCTACCAAACATAGAAAAAACATATATTTATTTTATTTTTAAAATGAAAATAATATTTTATTTTTAAAATGAAAGTAAATGAAAATAAAACATTTACATGTTAGAATTCTATAAAGAACTACATATAATTGAACTTACTTTAATTTGAAAATATTTTGAAGAAGGGAAGTTATTTTTTTGTATTTGTTCATATTTATTACGTTTTGAAATATTATCAAAACTTATATTTAAAATAAAGATAACTAGAATATAAATGTATATGTGAGTTTAAAGTAAATTAAAAATTCAATATATTAGATTAGTTAACCGGTTAAAAATTTGTAAATAATTTTAAAAATAAATAATTTTACCTAGTGTTATTATAAGATGATTAATAATAATAATAATAATAATAATATATTACTATTATTATTATTATAAAATTTAGTAATAAAACCTATATTATTATAAGCCTATTAAAACCTAATATTATTACTATTATATTTTGTCTTCATTAAAATTTAATAATAATATTATATTTTATCTTAATTAAATTTTAATAATTATTATTAGGTTTATAATAACCATAAAAATATTACCTTAATAATTATAAAAAACGAATTATATTATATTAAAAACTCATAATTATTATAATAAAACCTAAATTCACATATATTATATTAAAACATAATAAAGCGTAAAACCCTAAACTTATATATATAAAAACTAAGCACACATAATAAATTGAACATACATTGAAACTTAAATGCACATATCTTATATTATAAAATATTAAAACTCACACATATATTATATTTAAACATAAAAAATCCTAAACTTAAAAGTATTTACTATTATGGCCAAGAAGCCATTGGGCACATACAAAGGAATCTTTCATAGGCATGGCGCAATTTGAATTGTAACACAAAATATTAACAAACAGTTTCAATGTAATTTCCATTTTTAATTTCATTTTTCTCAGTTGTAACACATAGATGTTCATGGACATTAAGTTTCAATGTGATTTTCTATTTTTAGTTTCATTTTCTTCTAATCTTAATATGTGTTTTCATTTTTCTCTAATTGTCATACTTTGTAACAAACAATAACCAATGGGAGAATATACTAACATCTTTCAACTCTAAAATTAAAATTTATAATTAAAAAATAATCTACCCAATTCTAGTGGGAGATGTCTATCAATATAAAATTAATTTACCGACCTTCCTAGCCTTTTAACATGTCAAAAATATAGTCAGCTCGGGACGCTTCTCTCCAAGCTCTTTGAGCATAGGAGTACAATTTTAAAACAAACTAAATAATCTCTTTCTTTAGATCCGATAAACCAAAATTTGGTCTCAATGGATAATAACCATCATCATCATCAGCATATGAAAAAATTTAATAAATAATTACAAAAATTCTAATATTATATTAGTTAAGAAGGAAAAAAATTACAAATAATTTTGCATAATTTAATTTAACTTAATTGAAATATTTTGAAATATTTTAAAGCCAACCAATAGATTTGTTAAACATGGTAATGTCCATTAAGTTTTGAGATATTTTCAAACTTTACCATTAAAAATTAAATAAAAATTACGCGGACATAAAATCTGAGAGGACATTAGTAATTAAAATATTGACACTCCATGAAAAATGTGTTGTGCACTGCCACAATGAAATTTTGTCTGTTGGAAAGTAATATCGTTGATGTCATACAATCATGAACTTTAACTTCTACATCACTAATAACTAATCCTTTTAAAATTTAGAAAAAATTTACAAAATTTTAAACAAGTAAAATACTATACCATATTTATATTGAAAATACAGTTATTTATTTGCAAAATACTTTACCATATTTATATTTAGAATACAGTGATTTATTTTATACAAATATTAGTACATCAATTAAAATTATAGCATACAATCAAAAAAATATAATATATTTATAACACATTGTTTTAATTTATTTATGTAGATGTTAGCTCATGCAATTATAACTTTTTAACACCCGGATGTGGGTGGCACATTCAGAGCGTGTGATGAAAGATCCTCCCATGCTCAAGTTTATGCTGCCTACAATGCCAGCTCTAACATGATGCGAAAACTCATCTCGACAATCATTCATAACGGTGCTCTGCCAAACCTGACCTCTTGCCATACTTCGTGTCACATGCAGTCACACTCAGACCATCCCTCGCCACATCTATGCTCGTGCCACAATCCCTCTCGGCATCTGCGCGTGTGCCAGAGGTCTTCAAAAGGCATTGAAGCTATTATTTTAGCCATCATTTTTATTCCCTCACCGTCACGTCGCTACTCTAGCTTTCATCATGCATCTCCTCTGCCTCTGCCCTTCCAGCTGTGCACTCCCCCTACTGCTCGCCCCCTGTCACGTGCTCCTCCCTTTGAGATCCTCCTTGCTCTATGCCCCTTGATGTGCACCTCCCTATTGAAATCCCATCCTCCTATGCTTCTCTTTGTTGTGAGCTATTTGCGGCGAGCTCACCTGGTGCGCACTGTTAGGACTCTATAATGTATCTTCTTGACCATACATTTTGCTATCATTCCATTCTTTTCCAGTCCATATTTAAAGCCTATACTATCATTTTCATCCATTCTTTCAAAGGTATAAAACATTCTTCTCTTTACTATATGTTTAATTTTTTTTACATGTAATTTTACATTACTTTCATATTTAATCATTAATCGAAAATATAAAGTTGCTAAGATATTTGTTTGAAGATCAAGTTGTTGAAATAGTCCACATCCCGTTGCTGAAACAGTCAATAGTACGCAAATCCCATTGCTGAAAGAAGCAGTGATTTATGATTTTGAAGTAGTATTTTAGGCACGACAATAACAGGAAAATAAAAGTAAGGAAGCTGTTACACTGGCCGCAACAACTACACCATGAAGCTAGTACCATCGTAACCATTGTAACAACATTTTTCTATCGAAGAACAAAAGGTCCTATTTCAGTATAAAAGATCAGATTGGGTTAAAAATAGGATTTATATAATGTAATCAACTATGTAATAGATGTCTCCTCTTTAAAAAGAGGAGACATCAACATTAGAGGGGGGATTAGGGAGATTATGGAAGGTTTATTTCGAAAACAGACTTAGAGAGAAGGAACGTGAATCCTTTGTAATATGTTACTTTCGACAGATGAATAAAAGCTTGTTCTGAGCACTTCATTTTAATTCCTTCTTCTGTGGAATCTTGTGAGAAGGAAAGGGCCCACCTTCTTCACAAGATTCACCCATTTATTTCCGTAGTTTGTTAACTGTTCTTTTTATTTATGCCTTGTTAAACTATGTTTGCTGAAATCATTTATGTAGTGTTGGAACTCTGTTATCTATTGCTGAAACTCTGTTTCCATTACTTGTTGCATTTTTTTCATACAATTCATTCCTAGGTAATTGTGGATTATTTTAATTGGTAATCTTGTTTACAGAATGAGTTTGTGAAAGCTTGGTAATCAGAAACAGGTGCTGAAGATTCCTACTTGGGGAATAGGGTCCTGTTCTCTGTTATAACATAATTGGTCTTTCCTTCTGCAGATTGGTTTCATTTCCTAGATTGTTGTCTTTCTAATGTAATCCAAGATTATTTTGGTGATTTTCTGCAATAGAAAGATTACCTTTGATGTAACTCAAGTAGATTTCAGTTTGTTGAAGCGAGGTGTGATTAGTGTAATTTTTACTACAAATTTTCATTGCTTTTGAGATTGAGCATATACAGTGTGTGATTTCCTTTGAAATAAACAGACTTCCCTGGGTTGACAATTTATGTAGCACTTGATTTTTTAAATTAATAAGCAATTAAAGTGACCAACATTTTGGCGCCGTTTCCGGGGAAGGCAATTATAGATTTCAAAATCATTGATGTTTTTATTTTAGATGTGCAGATTGCATGAGAGGACGCGAAACCCATAAGAAAACTAACCCTACAGGTGGAAAGGGAAAAGGAAGGGGAGGAAGAAAGACCTTTATCAACGAGATTATATCAAAAGTTGAATCTTCTTAGAGGCTAAGCTCTAGAAGGCCCAAGCCTCAACATTTTTCCCAATCAAATTACGAAACAAAAGAAGTTGTGAGCCCTGAAAACGTCGAGGAGCCAGCGAGCCAGCAGAAAGCGTTGAAGAGCTAGCAGAAAGCGTTGAAGAGCCAACAGAAAGCGTTGAAAATCCAGTAAGAAGTGTCGAAGAGCCAGCAGAAAACGTCAGAAAGCCAGCAGAAAACATTGAGGAGCTAGTAGAAAATATTGAGGATCGAGCAAGTGCAGTAGGAGATCAAGCATTGGAGGAGAACAATGAAGGATTCTTTGGCAGAGGACAAGTAGATCCTGAAGGAGAGGGAAAAGATGAGAATTCTCTCTCTACCTTGGGATTCCCTATTGGTGATCTCCCTAGAGGTGCAACTCCTATGAATAATATCCCACTTTCAGCTTCACCTAACTTTCATGGTTTATCTTCTGAAGATCCTGATGAGTTTCTTTTCGAGTTTGATATATTATGCAGAAGTTATGACTATGTTAGAAATGCCCAAAAACTGAAGCTATTTCCAGCAACACTAAAATGAAATGCACTAAGGTGTTTCATGAGTCTTGGAGGCCATGTAATCACAACATGGGAACAGATGAAACAGAAGTTTTTGCTTAAATATCAAGACTACTGCCAGACAAGAGAAAAAAGAGAGGAACTATTTAAGATGGTACAAAAGGAGGATGAAAATCTGGAGGACTTTGTAGAAAGACTACAATATAATTTGCAGAGATCCAATCACCTCGATGTAAGTAAATATATTCTTAAAACAATATTATTAAAAGGAGTAAGGGGTGACTGTATAGATATGCTGAATATGTTTCGTAAAGGGGAAATATCTAAAGAATCATATGATGAAATTTTTAACCTCTATAAAAGATGTTCAAGAGGAGCTGCAACGAACAGTTCAAACAACAGGGATACCACATATTCAAGAGTTCAAAAATCAGCCAGTGGTGGAGCAACAAGAGCTGAAATAGGTAATTTACTTGAGGAATTTAAAACTGAAATGTTAAGTTCTTTTTCTTCACAGATTGACACCTTGCAGGTTAAGAAGAAACAAGCCGAAGCAGAAGCAACCTTGTCTGTCTTTTTCCCCAGATGCAAAGATAAACACTCACTAAGGGAATTCCCATTGGACAAGATACCAATTTTCACCCTTTGTGAGAAGGATCATGAAACACAACAATGCCCTTCTTTACCAGGAATAAAAGAAGCATTGCAACCAATTGAAGAAGAAGCTGAAGCAGCCTATCTGCTGACACAAAGAAGGCAATGGCAACCACGAGGACAAAGTATGAACTCTAATATGCCATTTACATATTCTAATCGTTGGAACAATTATCCTTATTTTAGTTAAGAAAATTACCCTCCCTTTAACCAAATGCAATACCCGCCATTCAATCAAATGAATTACCCACCCATGCAACAAACAAACCCTCCCTTTGTAGATCCTGCAATGTGGACTCCTTAGCCTCCACAACAAAAATCTTACTTTAACCAATGGAATCCAAATTGGAGGGGTCAACAACTCCTGCTTCCAAATCAATTTCCTCAACTTTAGCAACCAATCCCTCTACCATCAGGTGCTCCACCAAATAATCAAATGATGAGACCCCAGTTACTTGTACAACCAAATCCTAACCCCAATAATAAAGCTATGCAAGTTATTGATATTCAGAACTAGCCTATACTTCATGTTTTCCCTGCACAATGTGATGACATTCATTTACGATCTAGGAAAATAGTTGAACCCATTATTGATGATGTTACCTCTTCTGATTCTGATAAATAAGAGACTGAAAAACATGATTCACATAAAGAGGTACAACCATCCTTTAATAAGAGTTTTGAAACAGCAGAACCACCATTCCCTAAGCATTTAGTTCTAACTAAAATGCATGAGCCACCTACTTTTAATCTTTTAGGGGAATTACAAAATCTGTATGTTAAAATTCCACTTTTACAATCGCTAAGAGATGTACCAATTTATGCCAGAACTATGAGAGATATTTGTGTTAAGAAACCCAGTAGGAAAGCTAAAGATCCCCTTACAGTTCATGTTATGGGTGATCTATCTGCATTAATGTCTGGTAAAACTCTCCCAATTAAATATGGTGATCCTGGCCATCCTACGGTCACAGTGAAAATTGGAAAAACAATAATCCCTCAAGTTTTGGTAGATTTAGATGTTGCTATAAAGATTATGACTCTTGACACTTCACAGTTGTTACAGCTGAAAAACTTAATCAGTGATACACCAAACATTCTAGAGTTAGCTAACCATTCTATAATCAAACCAGAAGGAGTTATTGAAGACCTAGTTATCTCAGTTGAATCTTGGAATTACCCAGCTGACCTTGTGGTGTTACAGACTAAAACACAGTTGGGGGGACATCCTCTAATTCGGGGAAGGCCTTGGTTAGCCACAGCTGATGCCTTTATCAGCTGTAGATCTGGCTCAATGACAATTTTCAATGGATATGAAACTAAGCAGCTTACTCTCTACCCTCATGCTACACCCATGATTAATAATGATAATTCTTTATGGATGCTAATTCAACCTATTTTGTTTATATGATCATGTTATTCAACCTATTTTGACTATTGGACAAGATTTAAGCTTTAAGGATACCACTGAAGATGAGGTAATTAATAATTTCATTTGTGAACCCTCCTCTGTGACTCTTGAAACACATAATCAGCTTGCTGCACTTTTGAAATCAGATACCCAGGAAAAGCTTAAATCTGAAGATCTACCTCAAACATCAACCACCATCTCTTCTAAAAGTATAACAGTAGAAATCGAACCTGGCAAAACACTGAACATAAACCCCGACTTGACAGTTGCTGAAACACAAAAATTAATGAATTTACTGCTTGAAAATAAGGAAGCATTCGCATGGGAATATATAGATATGATTGGAATATCTCCTGAATTATGTACTCACCACATCTATATCAAGGAAGGTTGTCAACCAATCTGTCAACCCCAACAGTGAATGAACCCTAACTTAAGAGAAATTGTCAAAGAGGAACTTCAAAAACTGCTTAATGCAGGGTTTATATATCATATATCTGACAGTGAATGGGTTTCCCCATTAGTAATAGTTCCTAAGAAAAACGGGAAATGGAGAGTGTGTGTAGATTATAGAACCTTAAATAAAGCCACTCAAAAGGATCACTTTCCTTTACCGTTCATTGATCAAGTGTTGGATAGTTTTTCAGGGAATAAATTCTTCTCCTTTTTAGATGGGTTTAGTGGGTATAATCAAATCAGAATTGCACCCCAAGACCAAGATAAGACCACTTTTAGTAGTCCTTGGGGAACTTTTGCCTATATAGTTCTCCCATTTAGACTATGTAATACACCAACAACCTTTCAAAGAGTAGTTATAGGAATCTTTTCTGACATGCTTAATGACTCTGTGGAAATATTTATGGATGACTTTACCCCTTATGGTGTGTCTTTTGAAGATGCATTACAGAATATTGAGAAAGTACTTAAAATATGTATACAGGCTCACCTCTCCTTAAGCACCGAAAAATGTCATATGATGATGAGTGAAGGAATAGTGCTTGGACATTTTATTTCATCTCAAGGAATTCAGGTAGATCCATCCAAAATACAAGTCATTCAGAACCTTCCTTTTCCTAAAACACAAACAGATGTGAGAATTTTGTTAGGACATGCAGGATATTACAGGAGGTTTATTAAAAAAAATTCCAAAATAGCTTCTCCTTTGTTTGTGTTACTAATGAAAAATGTTGAATTTAAGTGGAATAATCTTTGCCAAGACGCCTTTGTAGAACTCATCCATCACTTATCTACAGCTCCTATTTTGAGGGGACCTGATTGGGCACTTCCCTTCATATATCTTCTGATGCTTCAGATACTACAATTGGAGCTGTCTTGGGACAAGATGAAAACCATCTTCCTTATTCCATCTACTTCATTAGTAAGAATATGACTCCTGCTGAGCTTAATTATACAGTTATCGAAAAGGAATTTTTAGCAGTCATTTATGATATTAATAAATTTCGACATTACATTACTGGTTACTCTACTTTTGTCCATACTGACCACTCGGCTATAAAGTATTTAATGAAAATTTTTTTCACAAATGCTCAATTCATCAGATGGTTATTGTTATTACAAGAGTTTGATATTACAATTGTAGATCGACCAGGTAAAGAAAATGTTGTTGCTGATTTCCTTTCTCGGATAAAAGTTGATGATAATACTCTAGTAGATGATTCCTTTCTTGATGAATATTTATTTGCAGTTTCTATTTACTCACCATGGTACGCAAACATTGTGAATTATTTGGTTTCAAGGAAGTTACCATCACACCTATCACATCGAGAGAAAAGAAAAATCATTCAACAAAGTTCTCGGTATAGCTAGATAAGTGGGTATCTTTTCTATACAGGACTTGATCATGAAATCCGAAGATGCATTAGAGAAGATGAGGTGTATGATATAGTAAAATCTTGTCATGATGGCCCTTGTGGAGAGCATTTTGCTAATAAGAGAACAACACATAAAATTCTTGGGATGGGTTACTATTGGCCCTCACTCTTTAACGATGCAAAGAAATATGTCCGGGCTTGTGATAGCTGTCAAAGAATGGGTCAACCTAATCATAGAGATGAAATGCCATTAAACCCCCAGGTAATACTTAAACCATTTGAAAGATGGGCCTTAGATTTTATAGGACCCATTAATCCTCCATCCAACCAAAGATTTTATATATTATTCTGCACAGATTACATGACTAAATAGGTGGAGGCTAAAGCACTCCTTAGAGCTAATGAAGAAGTTGTCCTAGCTTTCCTATTTGAAGAAATCTTTGTTAGATTTGGAGTCCCCAGAGAGCTAGTTACAGATGGAGGACCTCCTTTCACTTCTCATGGTTTCAAAGCCACCCTTCAGAAATATCACATTCATCATAGAATGTCTACACGATACCACCCCCAAGCCAATGGGTAGGTGGAGAGTACAAACAAAGTAATATAAGCCATTCTAACAAAAATAGTGAAGGACAACTGGAAGGATTGGTCTCAAAGGCTCCTTGAAGTGCTATGGGCTTATAGAACTACCTGGAGAAATACTACAGGATTTTCTCCCTATGAATTGGTTTATGGTAAAAGTGTTATTTTTCCTGTGGAATTTGAAATTAAAACCTTAAGGACTGCTTTAGCTGTTAACCTTGATTTGACTGATGCACAGGTAGCTAGGTTGCAGCAGCTTCATGAATTGGATGAAAAAATATTAGATTCCATTCATCAGAAAACCATGATCCAACAACAAAGAACAAAGTGGCATGATAAAAGCATCAAGCATAAGAAGTTCCAAAAAGGTAATTGGGCTTTAGTGTATGATTCTCAGTTTGAAAATTTTCAAGGGAAACTACGTACAAGATGGTTGGGACCTTACAAAATAGATATTGTTTTTCCCAATGGAACGGTAAAGCTCTTGACAATTGATGACTCTAAAACACCACTATTAGTAAATGGTCATCGGCTTCGTCTGTACCAGCACCCTATTTCCAAAGAAGAGTTTAAGGCTACTTGCATGGTAGATGCACATTATCTCTTTTTGGGGGAGCCTTCTGCTCCTCATTGCATTTGATTTTTCTGCATTGTATTTTTAGCATTAGATTAGATTTCTTAAACTAATAATCCCTGTCAAGGGCTGGCATGTTGCAATTGATTATTTTGCAGATTCTTGATTAAGGAAAGGCTTACCAAAGAAGGACAATTTCACCACAAGCAGATCCAAGCTTCATTTTGAGAAGCATTGCTCCCCTCACTTCAACCCATTCATAGCTCATTTTCCTATCTCCCAGTAACATTTCATCGTTCATTCCCTTCACTCATTTTTCCTTTTCATGTCATTTTCCCTATTTTTCCCATTATTGAAACACCATTTTTCAGAAAATATCTTCCCCATTTTTCATATTGCTGAAACACCATTCTTCAGCAAACATTTTTCCCATTTCCCCACTGCTAAAATATCACTCCTCAGCAACACTTTCCCTATTTTTCCACTGCTGAAACACCACTTTTCAATAGCATTTCACCCATTTTTCCAATTGTTGAAACACCATTTCTTTCTCCAAAGACATGACTATGCAGCATTTTTTGTCATGAAACCATCTTCTTAAGTTCGTTCATTTCCACTTCTCTTCTTTCTTATGCTACTCCTGTCCTTTCACTGCCTTCTCCTATGATTAAATAAACCTCTAATATAATCTCCCTCATGTTTCAAAAATATTTTAAAAGTTCTTCCATGACTATTGAGCTACTATAAGAAAGCACTATATTTTTCGAAATACAAATCAAAGGTAAACATGAGGTATGTAAATTTTATATGTAAGTACAGTTAAACTATGGTTAAATGAGAATATTTCACAAATCCCCATACATTTAAAGTCATTATTTCAGCCGTAGTTGGGGGGCATATAAAAATTATATGCCATCATTTAACAACACGCCAATTATCGTCATACTTCTTACTCATTACCTCGCTTCTTCACTGTTATTCCATGTTCTCATTCACAAAATTTACTCTGTTCAAAGTATGGTAACTTGGCATTTGACTGTGCATTTTACCAAAGATGGTTGACTATGGGAGGACTTGTTATTCGCCATGAGCTCGAATCGATAGCTCTGCTTGAATTATATCCATAGGTGTATCAGATTTTTCAGCAGGCAGGCTGGGTAGGATATTTTCAGAGACTTCAGGAATTTGATCCACAATAGGTCCTTGAATTTGCATAAAACCTTCAGGAAGACAATTCTATTGTCTAGGGAGTTCGAATTCCAGTCTCTGAGGGTGGCATAGCACAATTTTTAGGTCTTCCGGCCACTAGAACACGATGGTTTAGCCGAAAACATATCATTTTGAATGCACAACAAGATTTTCTTCTTACAGGAGAACAAGTTGAGCCAAAAGGTCGGGGTGTCCGACTTCACTCATTAATGCCTCCTTCGTTGAAAGTTGTTGAATTCGTCAAACATTATCTTACTTGTGAAGGTCGCTATCAGGTAGTCTACCAACATGATTTTGTCTTATTGAATCATTTACGACATGGTCGACTGCTAAATATTCCTTATTATTTACTTGGGTGTATTAAAAATATGTCGCATTATTGTAGACAGGTAAAACTCCCACTCCTTTCCCTCACCCATCACCGTATTGTTCAAATACTGATTCAGAGGGGTTTTTCTCAACAAAAACCTCCTCTAAACAATCCACCCCTAGACCCTGAGCAAGCTACTGAAATTCCTCAAGAAGCTGCTAAAATTCCTCAAGAAATTGTTGAAAATCCTCAAGAAATTCATGAGAATCCCCACGAGAAGCAACCAGAGAACATCCCTGACCTTCCCACAATTCCACATGAAGAACCAACTAATCTAGTTAACCCTCCTTCCAGTCCATCCCACAACCTAGCAGAATCATCTGATCCTACTGTCCGCATCCCCAGTGATGATTCCCAACTTGATAACCCCACCTCCTCTATTCGTAAAAGAAAAAGGTGAGTCAAAACTGCCTTTTTAGCAAGAAGACAGACAATGACTATAACTAAAGCAACTACCTCCTCTGATAGCCCTTCTCCTTGAAAAAAATCCACTCATAAAAGGAAAAATCAAACTACTATTTTTTTTGCCTTTTTACCTAGGAGATGAATGAGGACGTCTACTGAAACAACAACCATTGCTACTACCCCTGATCCTGCAACCATTTTGTTAAAAACCCATACACCACCACCCTGCCAAACCCCAGAATTATTACTTTTCTCACCCAGTGGCACTGAAACACAAGAACTAGATGCCCAGGGTATTGCGACATCATTTTCTACAGAACAAGTAGTTGTACCACAAGAACCAGCTACTCAGTCAGTAGCTAAAACACAAGAACCAGCTGCTGACATACAAGAACTAGACACCCAAGATCTACTTATTTAGTAGCTTCCACAAAGGAACCAGCTCTAGCTATCACACAAGAACCAGCTACAGCTGAAACACAACAACCAGTTCCAGAGACTGCCCCTGATACACAACGCCCAGTCACTTTGGCTTCCCTTTTACAAGAGAATGAGTTTCTAAGATCAGAATTGGAAACCTATAAGCAAGCATTGGTGACAACAAAGAAAGCCTATGACAAGGAGCTCAATTTTTATATTCTAGCGCATGCAACATCCATGGAAGACAAACACACAGAAAATGATCCATATAAGAAATATATGTGCAGCCAATGTGGAAACATTTATCAGCAAGCAATCAAAGAGGAACACCCTACTGTTACACAAGAACCAGTAGGGCCTTCCAAAATTTCAGAAACAGAAGTTAATTTACAAGTACCCTAGCCTACTGTAACTATTAAATATGAAGTTCCTGTTGTTATTTCTACTCTGACTATACCTCGGCCTACCACTTGCAATACTAAAACACAAACTGAACCTTGGAATGAGCAGCAAATAATGAATAAATGGAAGAAAGAGTATGTCATTTCGCAAGATAAAATCTTGCAGCAACACAAATTAGTATGGCAGAATCATATATATTCAAATTGGGAGATCTTGGAGAAAATACTCCAGCAATCTAGGGCTCATCAGAAGTAGAATAAAGAGCTAAAAGGAAAAATGATCCTAATGTTTGAACTGGTGCAAAAATTATTGGCTAATAGGAAACCATCTCTAAATTACGCTCTATTCCTCACAGAACACCTTGTTTACTTTCAGTTGAAAGCAATCAAAGATGGAAGACCCCATGAGGTGCTTACATCTGAAAAATTTGTGAAAACATTTGAAAAATCTTGCACCAGTGATCAGCACTTAATATGTGAGTTGTACCTTCACAATGAAGCCATCTCTGAAAACATAAGGTTTAATCTTAACCCTCTTGTTGACGACATTCAGATCAGGTCCTTTGCCTCTTTCCTTGCTAATCACATTACATGGAAGACTGCTTTTCTTACAACCAAGCATAATGAAGACAACCATCTTCTCTGGATAAGGCTAGAACCTCATAACCCTACCATATTTGTGGCAGAGTATTATCAATTTTTGAAAAAACCAGGGATGACTGAACATATACGACAATTACAGGCTTCAGTACTTCAGGATTGTCACCATTTTATTACAGCCAAAAAAATTGCTGCCTTGAGAGCAAATAATATGTTTTGGCAAAAATATTCTAAGGAGAAGCAGGAGTATAATCCTTTTAGTCCTACTAATCTTGAAACTGCATTCTCTAGAGTACCTAATTACATCAAATGTGTCCAGTAATGTGCTGAAAAATGGATAGGTACCATTTTCATTTTCCTATTTTGTGGATGACAGCAGAGGAATATCATGCTCATCATAGGTTGGCCAACAAGGATGAAGCAGCAGCCTGGCAAAGATTTCAAAATGCGCAAGGATTCAGAGCTTTAATAGATAGCACCTTCCATAGCTATTACCTAAGTAATTTGCATGCCAAAATCCAGTATCCGGACTCTGACTCAGATTAAACTTGCCTGAGGACATGCAACCTTTTTAGCTGGGGGGGATGTTAGGACTCTATAATGTATCTTTTTGACCATACATTTTGCTATCATTCCATTCTTTTCCAGTCCATATTTAAAGCCTATAATATCATTTTCATCCATTCTTTCAAAGGTATATAACATTCTTCTCTTTACTATATGTTTAATTTGTTTTAAATGTAATTTTACATTATTTTCATATTTAATCATTAATCGAAAATATGTAGTTACTGAGACAACTGTCTGAAGATCACGTTGTTGAAATAGTCCACATCCCATTGCTGAAATAGTCAACAGTATGCAAATCCTGTTGCTGAAATAGGTTGTTATTGCCTAAATCTACCTCAGGCTGAAGGAAGGCAGAGTCTAGGGTAACATCAAACCACACTTAATCTAGTAGCTAGCCCTAACAGATCGCGAGAGGGCTCTCTCCTTGTCAATCTCGCAACAAATTATCAGTAGGCTTGAGATGAATTGAATAAAAGCTGACTTTAGGCTAGGTATATATGTAAGGAGGTTGGATTTGATTTTGAAAATTTTTGTTGGAGAAAAGGGAAAGGCAGATTTTGGGTCTGGGGAATGAGGCCTAGTTTTTTGCAGAGTTCTGATTGGGGCAAGGAAGGAAATTGTTTTGATTCTTTGAAATGAATGAAATGGATAGCTAAGACCGGTGAGGAGCTGAAGAGGGCAAGAGGCTTCAAGAATCCTCTTCAAACAGTTTGAAAACATGGAAAATTAAACAAAACTGAAGGTAGAGCACTACAAATATAATGAATTCCAACTTTATAACTTGTTTTTTTAATTTAAGAAGAAATAAGGAGGAAGATGATACACATGAAACATCAGTAAACTTACAATCACAGAGATAAACACACCATCAAGACATAGAGCCACATGGATCCCAAAGAGTGCTGCAAACCCTGGTCTATTCCTTTGCCAAAAAATGCAGAGATGAAATGTACAATGAAGTGCCCAAGCAATCCCAAATGTCCAACCTTCTACCAAATTACATTTCCTACACTATGAAATTCATAAAATATATAAATTTTCTCATCCTTGTACTAAGGGAATTGAGCTCAACAATTTTCTTCAAAATAGAATCAATTACGTTAAACTTGGGTCGAATTTCTGAAAATAGGTGTTGAATATGAACTCGTATATCCTAAAACATAGCACCTGTTATAGAATGGAAAGAGGTTTTTGTAGATAAGGTCATGTTGGAGAAAAAAATCTCTCAAATTTGGGAAATTTGTTTCCAGTGGCTCGAAAATGTTCCACAAAATCATCTCTAAAACAGAAAATCATTAAAAATTTAAATCTGTGAAAATGAGTTGTACAGATCTAGTCACATATCCCAATTCGTGACACCTGTGAATAAACTGAAAGATATTTTTGTTATATGGGATGTGATGAACAAAAAAATCTTTAAATTTTGAAAAATTCCTTACCATTATTTCAAAAATGGATTTTGTACTAAACTTGTCATTGTGTGCCGCAACTGACCTCAAAACATGCATAACCAAGAATCACTCATTCATTTTGATCATATCTTCTAATCCGGGAGCCGGTTACGAGAGTGTGATATACCGTTGGAAATATTTTTCCAAGCTTCTTCTGATGGACACACTTGTGGCATGTTTTGCGCTGAACATCATGTGCAAAAAATATAACAAAACCATACATAGTAAGATCTCATGTTGATCCCTAGTGACAGGCTACGAAGACTAGAACTAACATAGGTCATGATTTGTGATTTTGAAGAAGTATTTCAGGCACGACTGTAACGGGAAAATATAAGTAAGGAAGATGTTACACTGATTGTAACAACTACACCATGAAGCCAGTACCATCGTAACCATTGTAATATCATTTTTCTATGGAAGAACAGAAGGTCCTATTTCAGTATAAAAGATCAGATTGGGTTAAAAATAGGATTTCTATAATGTAACCAACTATGTAATAGATGTATCCTCTTTAAAAACATGAGACATCAATATTAGAGGGGGGATTAGGGAGATTAAGGAAGGTTTATTTTGAAAATAGACTTACAGAGAAGGAACGTGAATCCTTTGTAATATGTTACTTTCGACAAATGAATAAAAGCTTGTTCTAAGCACTTCATTTTAATTCCTTCTTCTGGGTAATCTTGTGAGAAGGAAAGGGCCCACCTTCTTCATAAGATTCACCCATTTATTTCCATAGCTTGTTAACTGTTCTTTTCATTTATGCCTTGTTAAACTCTGTTTGCTGAAATCATTTATGCAGTGTTGGAACTCTGTTATCTATTGCTGAAACTATGTCTCCATTACTTGTTGCATTGTTTTCATACAATTCATTCCTAGGCAATTGTGGAGTATTTTAATTCGTAATCTTGTTTACAGAATGAGTTTGTGAAAGCTTGGTAATCAGAAACAGGTGCTGAAGATTCCTACTTGGGGAATAGGGTCCTGTTCTTTGTTATAACATAATTGTCTTTCCTTCTGCAAATTGGTTTCCTTTCCTAGATTGTTGTCTTTTTAATGTAATCCAGGATTCTTTTGGTGATTGTCTACAATAGAAATATTACCTTTGTTGTAACTCAAGTAGACTTCAGTTTGTTGAAGCAAGGTGCGATTAGTGTAATTTTTACTACAAAGTTTCATTTATTTTGAGATTGAGCATATACAATGTGTGATTGCCTTTGAAATAAACAGACTTCCCTGGGTTGAGAATTTATGTAGCACTTGATTGTTTAAATTAATAAGAAATTAAAGTGACCAACACACACCCCCTTGTTGCACGCCCCACAGCTGCGCACCTCTTTTGTGTGTACTTAAACTATGCATTTCCCTATTCTTGGCTTGGATTCCCTCTCTTTTCTAGATAGCCTCTCCATGGCCCTGACATAACGTCAAAATCCCATCAGGGGAAGCCATAGAGGTGCATTTTTGGGGCGCTATCATCACAGTGAAGACCAGCGTCGGGAATCCATTGAAGGTTTCTCTTCTAGTAGCAATGAAAGGGAGGCTATTTAAATTCCTTACTTCACCCAAGAAGAGATTTTATTAACGACAGAGAAGCCTAGGTGTAGAAGAGGCCACAAAAAATCTACCATAACACACTTTGAGATTCCCACTCCTCGGAAAACTGAGGCGCTCCCTATTCATGAGCCAAAGGAGGAGGAGACAGACATTTGGATCATGGATTCAGATGGATTCTGGACCAATGTTTTTTATGAAGAGTACCATATTGCTCCTATAATCCGCGTGGCCCCTCCCAAGCCCCCATGCGAGCCTACAGATGAGGAGGAGGTCACAACGCATGAATATGGATGAATCATCGAGGAGGAGGACCCTGCAATAGAGGATGATGAAGGAAAACCATGACTGTGTAGTGGCATGGTTCATTTTTGTTTTCTGTCAACTCAGGACATACTACAACTATTTTTTTTTTGTATTTGTTACGCAACATTCTGTAAAACATGACGGTATGACTCTATTAAGGGGTTGGTTTCCTCCTACGAGGCAAACCCAAACGTGCTTTATTTTGACAAATACCAAGGTTTGGATTGGCTAAGAACCACTGGTAATCTTAGCCCAATGCCTATGTAAAGTTTCTTTAATGATCTAATATAGTTTAGCCTAACTTACAGAAAAAAATGATAATTTTTTACCAAATTCACAATAGACACAAAACTTTAACATGTTTAGAAAACATTGATTTTATTTATGTAAATGTTAGTATATGTCATTATCACTCACTATTAGTTTTTTGAAAGAAAAAACAGAAAATAATAGTGTTCCTTCTAATTGCATGCACTAACGTTTACATAAATAAATAAATATATATATATATATATATATATATATATATATATATATATATATTTTTTTTTTTTTCGCAATATAGTAATTTTTTTTGCTTGTTATAAACTCTGTAGGAAATAGTGTAAAATATATCATATATAAGAAATGTTAACGAGTTGGGAACAACGCTCTAAAGAGATTTTACTTTTTTTGACGTTGTGCTGTAACTTTTCATGTGGAGGTCTGGTCCCCAAAAGTTCGAGGTTTCGTCCCAACAAGTCTCTAGGTCCATTATCAACGGGCTATTATTTACCCTTGATAATGGGAAGATCAAAATTAGATAGAAAAAAGATACAAATTCCAACGACCAAGAAGGCTACCTTCTCGAAGCAAAGCAAGTTTTTTCAAAGAGGCCAAATAATTGTCTGTCCTCTACGATGCACATATAGGAGTTCTCATATTTTCTGGAGACAAAAAGTTTTTCTACATCATTGGCAGGCCAAATATAGAAATTCCAATGCATTGTTAAGGTAGCAGATTATGTGAGAAATGGAATCTCATGACTAAATTGAATAAAATGATAATAATAATAAAAATAATGGTTGTGGACCAAAAAGTCCCTGCCAAGAGGCAGAGGAAGTGGAATTTATGGGCGGTAATTACTCTAGCTATTAACAATTAAGTAAGTTTTTGAAAGGAAGGTGTGAGGTCAAATTAATTTTCTTGGGCTTTTAAATGTGACTAGTGTCCTTAGAATTCCCAGGAAGATAGTACTAAAGCACTAAGACACAATGCATGGTAGCCACTTCACATTCATTTCTTCCTCGTTATCCAGAAAAGTTAGTCTTTAACACACTACATGGTTGCCACTTGTGGTTTCTTTCTAGGCAAAGGCTTCCGAGAAATGTTCAGAATAGCTGCCAACACACTACATGGTTGCCACTTGTGGTTTCTTTCTAGGCAAAAGCTTCCGAGAAATGTTTAGAATAGCTGCCAACACAGTACATGGTTGCCACTTGTGGTTTCTTTCTGGGTAAAGGCTTCCGAGTAATGTTCAAAATAGCCATCCACCATTTAAACTCGACCTAGCATAGGATTATATACACTGAATAATGGATCTTTGAGTTAATAACTACTTTAGGGCATCTATGCATTATTTTTTTATGCTTTTGGCACCCATTGATTCAGTTTGACATTGAACCTGACAGTTGAAGTTTGAGATTGATATGGATAACCCAAATAAGCAAAGGAAACAGAGGTCTCGTGCTAAATAATTTGTACAGGGTTGATTCAAGTAAAAAACGTATTCTTTTTTATTACTCCACTAGTACAGAACCTCTTAAATTGTTGATCTCACATCTATGTAAATATATATACCTTAAAAAATAGATTCTATGAATCACTATAGTCTGGCTTATAATACTTATGATTACAGGGCGAAGCCTAAGCTCTATAATGACACTTGTGACTGGGAACCAGGCTTCACAACTAGATTTGGGAACTAGGCTTCACAACTAGATTTGTTTCTATTTTTGGCAGGATAGCCATATCTGTGTATAAAGAGTACTAGTGATATTGTGACTTATCTCTCTTTTTTTCGGCATAAAGAATGATCATGAGTAAAAGTTAACCAAGTGTCTTTTCTAACTATCTGTAAATTTGAAAAAAACACCTTATAGGATGCGGTTTTCTTGGTTCAAGCCAAAGAATCAAGTTTTAATCAAAAGATTCTATCATCCTAGGGTGAATTCAATAATCGAAGGGGAAATTTTAGCTGATATAATCCTGACCCACACTTAAGTGAGTTCTAACTGGTATTGTTTTGTCCTTCGCCTCTATGGGGATGTTCCTTTCGGTCTTAGCCTAGCCCAAGTTAGGTGGGGCTAGGAGGTGGCGGCTAGAGGGTAAGCGGGGAAGAAGGTGTGAGAATGGATTGGCCTAGCACTAGCGTCACACTTCCAAGAAAAAAATCCATAAGCAAGGCTGCTGGTTCATTTGAAGCTCAGTATCTTCATATCACCCCTGGTCCAGCTGTATCGCTCAACTCGGTACCGTGCTTGTCTTGAGAGAATGGCTAGCCTTCCTTCATTATGTCATTACCCACCCTCCTAAGGCCCTTTTTCAACCCCTGACTGGGTTAGGCTCATTGGTTGTCCATTATTCACTCTGACTTAGTCATCATACACTTCATCGTCTTCAGAAAGAAGGGAAGAAAGGAAAGGAGTAGTAATTCTTCAGAAAAGCCTGGTTCTCTCTATCCTCAAGCAAAGCAAAGGGCATAAACAAGAATAAAGAAGCTACCTACAGAAATAAGCCAAAAAGAAAGTGAACCTACTTGCAAAAATAAACAAGGAGCAAAAACAAAAAGAAGAGAAGAAACAGAAAGCAGTAGTGAGGGGCAAGTCCAAAAAGAAGCCATGAAATAGAAAGAAGCAGCCAGGGGCAAGTCCAAAAGCTCTCAAAAAATGACTGAGTAAAAACCTATCTGGAGAAAGTCCGAAAAAGAGTAAGTAAGAACCTAATTGGAGCAAGTCCAAAAAAATTCCAAAAAAAGCGAGTAAGAACCTACCTGCAGAAAGAAGCGCGCAACAGAAACTGAAAGAAGCCACCAGAGATGCCAAAATAAACCAAAAGAAGCCACCAGTGATGGAAAAATAAGTGATGAACATAAACATAAAGGTTAAGCCATTGAAGCGAGGAGCAGAAACCGAAATAAGCCACCATGGATTCCAAAATAAGGGAGGAGAAGAAACTGAAAGATTAAGCCACCAGGGAAGCCAAGAGCAAGTCCAAAAAATAGATACATGGGAGATGGAAATAAGTAAATAGATACATGGGAGAGGGAAATAAGTATACATGGGAGACAACTTTTGTGACAGCGCAACACACCATTACATGATGGAAGATGGTTGTGACAACACACCATTACATGCACACAATCTATACCCCAAACATTACCGGAAATATTACCCCAAACATTTAATTCTTGCTAACTAATGTTAAAATTAGTTTGTATTTGAGACCATTTGGAAATTCAAAACTATTTTTATATGAACAAACATGAAGCATATCACCTATCTACCTCAAGAAGGGGCTAATAAGACGATAAAATTTGTGATTGGTGCTCGAAATTATTCCATCAATTTCATAGGTTGAGCCACATTTGTTTTATGAAACATAAATAAAAACTTAGGATAATGACAGGGACTATTAATGCTACTGTTACCTTTTGATTACTATGGTCCCTCACCACGAGCGAAAGGGACTAATAAGAACCAGAACATCTAGGCATTGGGGCCAAATTTTCTGGTGGAACAGCTACAAAGGGTGTTGAAATAAGAACCATAACATCTAGGCATTGGGGCCAAAGTTTATGGCATAAACATTACAGAGGATGTTGAAGTATATTGTGGTAGAAGACATAGAAGGATTGTATGTTGTGCTATTACAAGAATTATAATAGGAAATGGAAGTGGAAATCGCGTGGGAGAGGGAAAAAAATAATAAGGCTATCGAGAAGCACATAAAGGAGAGAATGGTTAATGAGCGAAATATGATGGAGGAGAATCATAATTTATGAACAAAGAAGACGTGTGTATATTACATCTTGTGTCCAATGCCTATTTCTCAAACATTATATTACCTGATGTATAATATCTTAAAGAATTTAGTATGAAAATTTGAACTATTATTTAAAATATTATTATTAAAAGTTGCGGTTTGAAAACTCTTTGAACTTTTTATTTTTGCACCGTTAAAAATCATTGAAAAGAATTCAATTTTTTTATTTTTATTAATTAGAATGAATTGATTGGGTTAATAAAATACCCGATATTGAACATATTCTTTCTCTTTCGCGATTGAATCATACGTGAAATATGGGAATTGCGAAGTTTTATTGTATAGTGGATGTTTCAAAGTGGTTTTATTAAAATACTCGAGATTAAATAGATCATATCCATTTGTGGGGATTGAATTGTAAATGAGATATTTTAACACATCCTCATGAATTATATATACCTATGAGTCACTTGTATTTACTTAGGTTATTTAAAACTTAAGAAATCATGGGTTGAGTGGAACTCTAATGGGAATTCTAGTTAATTAAGAATGCATTATATATATTTTTCTTTTAAAACAATAATACATAGGTAACCTAGGGGAAACTTGGAATTCACTCAAGGGAACCTTAGTTAAATGTGGCCCATCCCAAGCCCCCACGTGAGCCTATAGCTGAGAAGGTGGCCACAGCGCGTGAATATGGATGCCTTGTTGGCTTGAGGGGTCCTGACCCAGGTTCAGAGGTTAAGGTTTGCCAACAAACCCCTATAATACTGGCCCTTTTGGTAATGACCTACTTTCACAGGCCAAGGTCTCACCCGAAGTAGTATGGGAGGGTGTTGGAACCAGGTTTTCACACCCTGGGAGAGAGTAGGTAAGTAAGGAAGATTTCCGTTCACAACTTATCGGATTCACACAAAGCAGGTCTATTCGCAAGCTTTTAAAAATATAATTAGTTATTAACCATAAAAGAGCTATTACCATTCACAGATCTAGTCATTACCTTCGCATCCATGTGCGTATTAGTAATTACTAACTCATAATATCATAAATGCAGCTACAGATACATTCGCAGCACAAAAAAGATAGCACAGAGGTAACTGTAGCTTAAATAGATACCATAGATTTGCAACAACAGTAACACAATAGATCCAGATAGAACAATGATACTTCAAATATATTCCACATACATTAGTATCCAAAAACCTAGTTACAACCAAAACCAGCTCGTGCACATAGCCTAGCGGGGTCTGCACAAAGCAGGATTGAGGATCTCCGCTCACACAGCCAGCATGAGACTTTACCCAAAGCAACCCAAAACAGATCTAACATTTCACACATAGCATTAGTATTAATTCATGCCTACCTTTAGACTCAAGCTATCCATCTATTTATATCACCGTGGCCTAAGCTATCCCATGGTCCGCAAACCATGGTTCGCGAACCCTAGGGTTACCCTTTGACCCATTACAAAACATTGGGGTCTTTGACTCGCCCCAAAACCCCTATGCAAGACTAATTAATACCAAAATATACAAAATTCGTAGCTTAGGGATCCCTGCTCCAATAGGCCCCCAACACAATCTTGTCACTCATCCCGAGTCATTGTGGTCGTGGGTTCTGCATCTTCGCCTGAAGCTGCTTAATCACATCAACTAACAGGGGTAGTATTTCCAACTGACAGGACGCACATGTCCTAGTTGCTACAATCAGCATTATAGACCTTGGTCAGTGCCTGTTCCAAGATCTTATTAAAAGCTTCGACAACCACATTCGCTTGTGGATGATACGTGGTGCTTTTCGCGTGGTGGATCCAAAATTATTCAATCAAGACCTGTATTGTTTCATTAAAAAAGTGTGTACCTCTATCTCTCATTAAGATCTTTGGATAGCCAAACCTAGTCATAATATGCTAAAAAATGAAGTGTGCAGCTGTATCCGTAGTGAAATCCTTCATAGCTTGTGCTTTGGCCCATCTGGTTACATAATCAGTTGCAGTGATGATGTAGCATGCACCTGTCGTCTTTCCTGGCGGGTTGATGGACCCAACAAAGTCGATGGCCTATTTGTCAAACACTTACATGGGCATTTGCGGTTGCAGGGGAATTTTGTCTCTGTGTGATGGCCTTGCCGTCCTTTGGCACATATCACAGGCTTTGCAATAGTTGTGAGAGTCACTATGTAGTGTAGGCTACCATAGCCTAGCTCTCAATATATTTTGTTTTGTTTCTTTCCGTTAGTATGAATCTTGATTCGAAGTGTACGAAAAAAGACCACTTTAGCTGCGCATAACAAGTAGCCCTAACAATAGAAATGACTGCTAATATCTTCAGATCTGTAGTTAGATGATCAAAACAAATGCTGCAAAACTCTAGATCTATGCATTAGAAGACATTAAATAGTAGAAAAATAAGATTTACTCCATAGATCCAATAGACAATACAAGAATATATCCAATGAATTTTTTATTAATGGCACCTAGGAGGAAAACACGAGAGGGTGTTCCCTATTCTCCTCAATTCGTTGGGTTCTTGTAAGTCCTCATCACTTTAGATTTAGAATTCCTCTCTCTTGATGGTGTAGAAAACCCAGACAGAAATAGAAAAATATGGCTATGATGGTGGATTAATAGCCAGACCAAGAGTTGAGATCCAGAGTGATCTTTAGGCAACAAAAGGTGACAAATGAATGGGAAAACCCTTCTATTTATAACAAAATATCGAGTTAGTCTAGATATTGGTGCATAATTAAAATATTATTAACCAAATCAAGATCCAAATTCTATGGAATATTTTATTATATTTGTTGGAGGGAAAAGGAATTTGACTTGAGTCAAATCCCCTTATTTGTAAATAATAAATAAATAAATGATTTATTTATCATTTTAAGGATGTGATTAAGTAATAATAAATAAATAAATGATTTATTTATCATTTTAAGGATATGGTTGAGCAATAATCAAATAAATAATGATTTATTTAATTATTTAAGGGAGATGTAGTCATATTTAACAAAGAATATTATTTAAGTAATGTTTAAATAGTTATTCTTAGAAAATAATAAGATAAATAATGATTTATCTAATTAATTTCCTTGTTTTGGGTTAAATATAACCAGGAATATTAATTAAATTGCTGCTTAACTAATTATTCCTTGAGGAAAAATCAAATAAATATGGATTTATTTAATATTTCCCCATGGTGTTTCCTGTTTAGACCATAAACAACTTAATAAAGGTGGTTTACTAAGTTATTTTTCATAGTGAATGCGATTTTACTTGGAGTGAAATTGGTCTTACTTGGTGTAATTGGGTCCATCTAATAATAATGGATTAGATGACCAAAAAATGGTGTAGCACTTTCCCTGCATAGTGACCTCCTGCTATGCCCCCATCAACTTCTGCTAAGATGGTGTGCCATTCATGCTCCAAGACGTATCTTTTCAGCACTTCGTCAACTCCCAGCTTATACAGATGGTCTTTGATGATGGTAAAATCCATTGCGTTGGTTCCCAAATCCTCCTTTTGTTCTACCGAATACTCCACAGGTGCCATCCCCGTAGTCAAGAAGTGAACGATGTTGGTGAAGTGTGCATCAAATACCTTAATAACAGTTGCACATCAGGTAGTCCTTCTTCTAGGTTGGTCGGCTCTTCGCCATTTTCGATCAGGGATAGGTGGTCCAACCCAACATTCAACTTTCCCAGCTTTACGATGATCTCAAAGTCATATTCTTCAAACAGTAGGAGCCATCGGCATATTCCCCCCCTCAACAATGGCTTATTCACTAGGTACTTCAAAGCTGAGAGATCTTTGAACATCTTGAAGTGCCCACCCAACAGGTAATGTTGGTATTTCTGCAGGGCATACACCATGGCTAACCCTTCGCGCTCGATAGTGGAGTAGTTGTGCTCCGCACTAAAGAGCTTTCTACTGCAAAATGCAGCTGGATGGTCGATGTCCCCATCCCCCGACTACGTAAGGACAACTCCTAGGGAAATCCCTGAAGCGTCGACATGAACATGGAAAACGTACGCCCAATCAGGAAAGATGAGGATAGGCACAGAGAGCATCTTCTCCTTGAGTAACTCAAAGATTTTTTGACACTTGTCATCCCAAAATAATGATACATCCTTTTTCAACAATTTTTCCATGGGTGTTGTGATCAGTGCCTGCCCTTGAATAAACTTCTTGTAGTAGCCTTTGTGTCCAAGGATAGAGCGCACTTGATTCTCAGTTGCAGGAACTACTAGGTTTATGATAACTGCCACCTTGGTAGGGTCAACCATCAGCCCTTGTCGAAAAACTATGTGATCCAACAAGATCCCAAGTGGTATGTGGAATATGCACTTCTTGATATTCAAGGAGATCTAACGCTTTTTGCAGGCGCCCAACATCATGCGCAAGTTCGAGACATGACTCTTTACTAACCCAAATACAGTCCAATCAACAAAATATATCTATAGTAAATTGTGGATAAATTCCTTAAATACTACAACCATTACCCGCGAAAAGATATCTACCATTCACGTGTTGACTCATATCTACGATATCTACCATAATCTTTGACAACTTCCCCAATGGTATGATATTTTGTTGGTTAGCCATACGCAGCTGTATACTGGACCATTCCAGCTTAGGCTCTCCCATCCACTGCCAAGTTTTCTTGGGCAGTATGTTCGCATTTGACCCTAAGTCCAAGATAACCTGATCCATTTCATATTTGCCAATATGTGTTGTTAGCCACATCTCTCGACTAGTGCGTTTCTTATGGTTGTATAATTTGAGAACATCTTTAACTTCTGTGGGAGGATTAGTTCCTTCCGTGCAACTATCTATCAGTGTCTTAAGATTTTCTACTGCCTTCTGGTTGCGCAGTAGCTTCATACATGCTTGGAGGAATGGTTTAACTTCGTCGTCCGCTCTTAGGTGTGTTCGAATCTTGGAAGTAGATTCCTCATCCTTCGTAAAGTTGTTGCAGGCTGCGACGAAGGTTTCCTTCTCCTTTTGTAGGTCCAAGTTTTCTTTCTTGACAACTGCTTTCCAAATAAGATATTCAGCAGCAGCTTTCTCCTCAACTTCCCCAGTAGCCATGCCACTGCATGTTATGACATTAATTCTTGGTCCTTCGTCATGCTGTTCAGCCTTAACCCTTTGCACATTCTGCGTAGGTGTCTACTATTTTTGTCGCATTTTTGCTATCAGAATTGGGCAGTCTTCAATCACATGGTCCAATTGTCTACAATACCTACAAGATTGTCGCATAGGATTTCGACAGTCCCTTGCGATGTGCCCTACTTGTCCACAGTTATAAAAAATCAGCTGGCCTCTTCCCTAACCTGCGCTTCCACCTCTACCCCCACCCCTACCCCTCGCTGGGGAGCCTCCTCTACCTGAGGGCGATAGTGGTGACAAAGGATCACGTTGTACCCTGTATAGGTTTCCTCGGTCCAACATTAAGTCATAGGTCCAACAGTTATGTTCGTCATGTCCCACTAATTGGGAAAATTGGCACCATTATTGCTTTAATTATGGAACATATGCACCAAGACGAGGGCAGTGGTTGGTGTCATGTAGTTCAGCTACGCGACAATCAACGCACCATAACGTCAGACTACTTGGTCCCATAGCCTCCCTAGGGCACAATGGGGTGGGTCCCCCCGCCTGCATGTAGTCTGCCAGCAGTGTACACTGATCTTTGGTGTGGCCAGATACCCTGCATCGTATGCACCATACATTTGGGCTAGTTTCTTTCCCTCAGTCTTTTCGTAGATTCTGAATTTCAATATGCATTGCCTCTAGCTATCCTTGGATCTGTTGTACCCCAAACTGAGCATCGTCTCTCAGTGCAGCCTCTAACTTCATAGAAATTTATAAGGCGTTTTCTTGCATTGCAATCGACTGTTGTCCCATAGGTCTGCGCAGGTGGGGTGGCAACATAGCGATAAACCATTCATTCTGCTACCTATCATCATACTGAAATTCCCCATCTTTGATAGACTTTTTTAACCGCTGATCAGCCTCCCATACTGATTCAGTGGGTCCCTATTTAAAGTCTTTCAAGTCGACCACTATTTGTGAGTAGGACTTAGGCTTCTGAAACTTTTGTTCTAACGTTGTCTTAACTTCTTGAATATATGGATTCGTGTGATGTCCCACGTACCCCATATACCAATCCAAGGCCCATCCTTCAAAGGCGAGTGATAGCTGCGCTCTCTTTACAACGTCGGTAGCTACATTCTGCGTAGTCCATACGGATTCTGCTACAAACCAAAATCGGTACATATCTTCATCCCCTACACCTTTGAAATTGTGTAGCTTCATGTGAGTGGCCATATCTTCTTCCGGTGGTGGCGTAGGTGTGGGTGAGTTCTTAACTTTATGCTAACTCGAAGATGGTGTAGCTGGAGGACTATCTCCTGCATGCACAACTGACTCTCTTAGCGGAATGTAAATGGATCTATCCCCTTCTCGATTGGTTCAGTAATACTTGCCACTTCGAGTTGTACTTTCGCTCTAATCAGAGTTCATTCATTCGATGTGCCTGCACATAATGCTCTTTTTGCACAATAATATCTTGATTAATAATGACAATGTTTTCAAAAACTTACCTTGGAAACCTTTGAAGAACCTTCGCTCTGCTTCAGAATAAGATTTGAACTGATTAACTCTGAATTCTATCACAAATCCTCCTAACACGCTATCCACCTAGTGATCTACCATACGGGTGATGGTATTGTCGGTCCTTTCCAACTGTTGGATCAACTCTGGAGTCCATTGCGTGACTCGCTCGTCCTTCCAACACATCTGGAAATCTATGAGCCTGGCTAGCCACTCCCACAACTCGTGTGCAAAAGTTACAAAGAAAATTTCATATACTTCAGTAAAAGTGTACTTATTTTTCCACTTCTCAGTTGTCAGCTTCGTGTTGCGATTTTATTTTACAAAAAATTCCCAAATCTGTCTTTTGAACCAGTCTTCAATTTATAGCTTCTCAGGTCTGTAATGTACTCTTGGCATTACTTGATCTCTCTCTCAAAATTCTCCCGGTCCCGACAACGGAACCATTTGTTGGCTTGAGGTGTGCTGACGTAGTTTCAGAGGTTAAGGTTTGCCAACAAACCCCTATAATACTAGCCCTTTTGGCAATAATCTACTTTCACAGGCCAAGGTATCACCCGAAGTAGTATGGGAGTGTGCTCAAACCAGGTTTCCACACCCTGGGAGAGAGTAGGTAAGTAAGGCATAAGAGTATAATCAGTTATTAATTAGTTATTAATCATAACATAGCTATTACCATTCATAAATATAGTCGGAACCTTTGCATCCACATGCGTATCAGTAATTACTAGCACATAATATCATAAATGCAGCTACAGATACATTCACAGCACAAAATGAATAGCACAGATATACCTGCAACTTAAACAGATACCATAGATTCGCACCAATAGTAACACAATAGATCCAGATAGCACAAAGATACTTCAACTATATTCCACATACATTAGTATCCAAAAACCCAATTACAACCAAAACCAGCTCGGGCATACAGCCTAGTGGGGTCCGCACATAGTAGGACTAAGGATCTCTGTGCACACGGCCAACAGGAGTCTTTACCCAAAATAAACCAAAACAGATCTAATAGTTCGCACGTAGCATCAATCTTAATTCATGCCTACCTTTAGACTCAAACTATCAATCTATTTATATCCACATGGCCTAAGTTATCCTATGGTCCGCAAACCATGGTTTGCAGATCCTAGGGCTACCCTTTGACCAATTACAAAACATTGGGGGCTTTTACCCTCCCTGAAACCCCTTCAGAGGACTAATTAATACCAAAATATACAAAATTCGCAGCTTAGGGAGCCTCATCGAGGAGGAGGACCCTGCAATAGAGGATGATGAAGGAACACCATGACTGCATGGTGGCATGGTTCATTTTTGTTTTCTATGAACTCAAGACATACTACAACTATTTTTTGTTTATATGTTTTATGCAACATTTTGTAAAATATGACGGTATGACTCTATTAAGGGGTTGGTTTCCTCCTAGGAGGTAGCCCCAAATGTGCTTTTTTTGAAAACTACCAAGGCTGGAATTGGCTAAGCACCGATGGTCATCTAGGCCCAATCCCTATGTAAAATTTCTTTAACGATCTAATATAATTTAGCCTAACTTACAAAAAAAAAAGTATAACTGTTTACCAAATTCACAATAGACACAAAAATTTAACATATTTAGAAACATTGATTTTATTTATGTAATTGTTAGTATATATCATTATAATTCACTATTAGTTTTTTGAAATAAAAAAACAAAAAATAATAGCATTCTTTGTAATTGCATACACTAACATTTACATAATTTATTTATTTATTTATTTTTATTTTTTTCTAAACATGGTAAAGTGTTTTGCTTGTTATAAACTGCATAGCAGGTAGTGTGAAATATATGATATATAAGAAACGTTCGCGAGTTGGGAACAACTCTCTAAAGAGATTTCCCTTTAGAGGTTGTGGTGTAACTTTTCATGTGAAGGTTTCATCCCCACAAGTTCGAGATTTCGTTGATAATGGAAAGATCGAAATTAGAGATTAAAAAAAAAAAATTGAAAACCCAACGAGCAAGAAGGCCACCTTCTCGAAGCGAAGCAAGGTTTTTCAAAGAGGCCAAAGAATTGTGTGTCCTCTATGATGCACAAGCACAAATAGGAGTTCTCGTATTTTCTGGAGAACAAGTGTTTCTACGTCATTGGCAGGCCAAATATAGAAATAGCAATGCATCATTACAATAGCAGATTATGTGAGCAAAGGAATATCGTGACTAAGTTGAATACAACGGTAATAATCAAAATAAGAACCAAAAAATTGAGGCATTGGGGCCAAAGTTTACGGCAGAACAATTATAGAGGATGTTGAAATAAGAACCAGAATATCTAGGCGCTGCGGCCAAAGTTTCTGGCGGAACAGTTACAGAGGACGTAACTAGGTTTTAAAGTTGAAGAAATAGTTAGCAATTAGTATTTCGTGCACCCATCTAAGAAAAATGAAGCTTTCAATTCCATGGACCATGAATGTGAAACTATTTTACCAAATCCCCAAACACAATAACCAAATTCTTAAAAATCATTGAATCCCGTAAATGTCAAGATACAGTAATCAAATTCATCGAATCCCGTAAATGTAAATGTCAAGATACAGTAACCAAATTCTCGAATCCCGTAAATGTCAAAATATAGTCACCAAATTCATCGAATCCATTAAGAGAGTGATTGAATCCCGTAAATTTCAAGATATTGTAACCAAATTCTTAAAATTAAATGTTAAGATATAGTAACTAAAATCATCGAAGTAAATGTAAATGTCAAAATACAGTGACCAAATTCATTGAATCCAGTAAATGTCAAGATACAATAACCAAATTCTCGAATCTCGTAAATATGAAAATACAGTAACCAAATTCATTGAATCCATTAAAAGAGTGATTGATTTACACCTACTGTGTAAAAAACCCATCTGCTAGGACGCTAAGGTGGCATGCAGCTGCAACTTAATTCGAGGACTTCCATGCTCTTTCGCTGTTTTTCGACATACAGGGGAAGCATTCCTCTCATTTTTTCCAGCGATAACCAGTTTTTCAACTTTCTCAATCTTAAGTAAATGGAAAAATAGAAAAACTTGTTATCACTTGAAAAGATGAAATTGAACGGAAAAATAGAAAAGATGAAACTGAGACTGTTGTTGTTTCTGCTCTGCATTGCAGAGAATGGACAATTCCATGACTTTTTTAAACAAAGCTGCTGCTCTCCGTTTGGAAAAGGAAAAGGAAAAGGTTGCCTGGATTTTCTATTCTTTATATCTCTAACTTCACTTCCCTGCATAACTGCCAAACAACACATAATAGAAAACGGAGCTACTTTTATGTCAAGCTAATTTGGGACTGAAGTTACTGTCAAGAAGCACTTCACATGCTCTTTAAATATTTGCGATCGAATCCCGTATCTCTATTCTTTATATCTCTAACTTCATTTCCCTGCATAACTGCAAAACAACACATAATAAAAAACGGAGCTACTTTTCATACACAAGTGGGAGTGGGAGTGAATTTATTGTCAAGAAGCACTTCACATGCTCTTTCACTGTTTGCGATCTCTCATTTCACTCTTCCCATAACTGCAACAACACATAATTAAGTTAATGTTAAAATTCATCGAATCTGGTAATTATTAACATAATGAAGTTAATCTGGTAACTCATCGAAACAGAGCTACTTTTCATACACAAAGTGGGAGTGAAGTTACTGTCAAGAAGAACTTCACATGCTCTTTCACTGTTTGTGATCTCTCATTTCACTCTTCCCATAATTGCGACAATACATAATGAAGTTAATGTTAAAATTCATCGATTCCTGTAATTAAAAAACGGAGCTGCTTTTATAATTTGGCGTTTCATACAAAATTTCACACGTAAATCAAGAAGCACTTCACATGCTCTTTCACTATTTCTGATCTCTCATTTCACTCTTCCCATAACTGCAATAAAAGAAACGGAGCATACACATACACAAAGTGGGTGTGAAGTTAATGTCAAGTTATAGTAATGTGGGAGCAAAGTTTAAAATTCATTGAATCCCCTAAATGTAGATGTGACGTCGGAGCGCATTCGGTATTTCGTGCACCCACAATTTCCGAGAGTTATGGGGTGTTTCTGTGTACCCCACAAATATCCCAACTTCAAGAGTCGGCTCCAACTTCTTCCTGGCGTTCTTGGTCACATGCACATAAACAGATGAGCCAAAATTCTTAAAGTGAGAAACATCTGGTTTCTTACCAGTAAAAGCTTCTTCAGGTGTATTCATGTCCAGTACTCTATGAGGACAACGGTTTTGCACATAAACTGTAGTGTTCTATGCTTCTGCCCACAAGTGCACTGGTAGGCCCTGATCATGCAGCATAGCTCGTGCAACACCCACGATCATTCTGTTTTTCGTCTCCACGACCCCATTCTGCTATGGGTTATGAGGCGTTATGATTTCTCACTAAATTCATTATTTGCTACAAAAGTCTTTGAATTCATTCAAGATATATTCACCACCAATATCACTCCGCAAGGGCTTCACTTGCTTCCCCGACTCTTTCTCTGCCATGTTTGAAACTCACAAAACTTTGAGAATGTTTGATCCTTCTTCTGCATGAAGAAGATCTAGCATCTACGAGAATAATCATCAACAAAAATAACATAATACTCGTGTTTTTTTGTTGAAGCAACCGAGAATGGCCCACACGCGTATGTGTGAACTCTCTCTAGGATCACCAAAGCACGATTCTCCTTTTCATGAAAGGTTGTCTTCACAAAATTACCCATAGTCAGGGAAAATTTTAGGGGTGAATTTTAGCCCAAAGGAAAATTTTAACGGATTTTAAATTTTAGTAGGGAAATTTTTTTATATAAAACTCATTTTCTGTAGTTTTATATAGTTAGCCCTATAATTATTTTAAAAATAATTAATTATTAAGTGTTAGCCCAACAAAATAAATGCACATAATACTTAAACCATGAAATTCGCCTCTCGATTTTCTGGTTTGGAGCTGATTTCAATGGCCTTCGCCTGGATTTACTGGGTCAACGGGAGGGATTGGAGTGATTCACCCCATTTTCACTAGTTGGGGCTTGGAAGTTGGAGCTTGGAGGTGCAACAAAAATTTAATGGCATTCACTCAAATTTACTGGGTCAGGGGAGGGATTTTCCCCCATTTCAACTCGTTGGGGCTTGGAAGGGGCTTGGAAGTTCACTGTTGGAGGTGCACGGTGCCGAATTATATGCAGATGCCAAGATCTAGTTCTGCACACATTGACGAGGGCATTAGGGCAACAAGAATCGAGTTCTAGTTCTGGGAAGGTGCATGGTGCCGAATTATATGTAGGATGCCCAGATCTGGTTCTGCACGCATTGACGAGGGCATTAGGGCAACAAGAAATTCCTTTTTTGAAAGGCGGTTACTACTCAGTTGATAACAAAGAACTAATTTGGTATTTTGCTTATATTTTCCGAGCAGATATTTGATGTAAAATCACTTTTGAAATTACCTTAAGAAATAATGTAGACACAAGATTGTTGCACGCTGGAATCTAGGAGTTCAAGCCACCAATCCTTTACAAGTGGAACCAACAGTAGGCACACCATTAAGAGGAAGAAGCTACAGGATTGGTCGTTAACCCTTGTTTGAAGAGAAACAATTTTTTTCATCAAGAATTGAGTTTGGTGTGTTCTCTTTAAGAAATTTTAAGACGATACTAAAGGGGTTGGATTTTTCATCCTTAGTGTCAAGTTGGATACGTTACCCTTGTTTTTCATTTTCATATTACCAAGACATCATAATTAGTTTGATTAACAAGTTCCTTGTTTTAAAGGCGGTTACTGCTCAGTTGGTAACAATGTACATTAATGAATTTGATATTCTTTTGATGAAGGTTCCGTTCAAAAAATGTTTCTAGAACATTAAGGAATTTCTAGAGCATTTGATTTACGTAATCATGATATTGACCCATTTTAAAAATTTTCAGTGATATGCACAAGGTCTTCCCTTCAATTATGTTTTATGTTGGTAGCTTTGCTGCTATACCTTAAACTACAATTAATAGTGAATTTGTAACCATGTTCTAAAAAAATTTGATTTGATCATTCACATGGTTTCCTTACCTGTTAAGGCCTAACCTTAGGTTACGATTCTTGTGAGTTGGCCCTTATTTTTATTTTTATTTGAAGATAATAGTTATGATAAATGTTTGGATTTGATAATGGTAGAAGGGTATGGGCACCAGGCATATCCTGTGAATGTTGTTGTCTGGTTGGAAGGGAGTGGAAAAGCTCTATGGGAAGCCCTTCCATCTATCCCATTTGATCCAACGCTCGGTCGCTGTAAGTTGGGGGATTATTCCTAAGTGGAGCCGGTCCTAACCAATAGACAGAGTAGTCACCAGTGACAGATATGCTTTGACGATTGAAGGAATAATGTAGAGTATACCTAGGAATTCATGCGCAGTCGATATCCACTTTAACCTAGACCCTGCTGGTTGACACTTGGGCAATTACTATTACTTCTCTTATTTTCATTTCAACATATTTATGGCCAGAAACTCATGCAGTTTGAATAATGCCATTTTATGGTGCTCTAGTTTTTGAAGTTATTGCTCACTTCAACTTGCAACATCTAAGTGTTTATTGTTTTGATCCACATGCCACTTTTGTTTTTTTTTCTTTTAAATTTAATATTTGATTCACAACTAAAATTATATTGATCTACACATTATTCTATTATAGACTAGTGTCAAACAATTGATACGATACAATTCTACTTCTTTCCCTTGCAAGTGAGGGTTCTTGTATATTCCTGGGCAGATGTTCATTCCTTATGACTCCATAAGGGTATCAAAAGAATATGGCATCCGTGACAGAAAGGTATTACGTGTTTGAGTTTTGCATGCGAAGTTAAAGGATAACCCTCTATTGATCACCTATTGCTTTGTTGGATCATGTTGGTAGCACAACTTAATCTGATCAATAATGGAAGTAAGGAATGTTGCACCTGACTTCCACTTATATGATTGGAATAGGCCACAAGCCATGCTAGGTGGTAACGTCTGAAGTTCCCTCCCTATGAAGGAACATGGCTCTTGATGAATCAAGGCCTAATAGGATCTTCATTCGTAGTGCATGCTCAGGTCCCACAACTTCATTTCCTTTCTCTCAAGCCCATTCTTCAAACATTTCCCTCTTTTGTCACTGAGGGGAGACTTGGTTGGTGAACTAGGGGGTGTTTTTATTCACCCACCAATGTTAAAATCCTAACAGAGAAATTCTACCCCCTGCTCTTTGTCTATGAAAGGTGCTACTTGCAACTTGAAAACATTCTCTTCTTTTAGTTGTTGAGCTAATGTATCGTTCAATTTTGTTCAGTTGTTCAGCTTGAAGTCAAATAACTTGAAAACAGTCTTACTTCTTTTCTCCTTCCTTTCAATTGATTTTTCAAAGGAGTGGAGTCTAAATGCCCTCGTAGCAAGAAGGATAATAAGAGATTATCTTGTGGACAGTAGATGTACTATTGTTGCTATAGAGGGAAATAAGAGATTATGCTGTGAATAGTGGAAAATGAGTTGTGGATAGTGCATGATGAGTAAGGTAGCACGAGAGTATGCCGTGTACATCTAATGAAGTGTTTTTTCTCTATAATGGCAATGAGGGATTATATTGTGAACAGTAGAAGAATAGGGTTTGAATCTTATCAATACATAACCTGTGACAACCAAATATTTGAAACTTTTGGTTTGTAGCCATTAGTGTTTTGGTGTTGTAGTTTGGGTGCATGGTGATTTTTGGCCCTGGCTATTTGCAAGGTTAATGGCTTTGGTGAAGCAGAGATTTCGAAATTATCTTAAGGCGGTGAGTGGGAAAAGCTACTTCAATGATGATTCAATGATTGTATGACTCCATTAAAATAATGGGCAAAGTTAAGTGGAATTCTGCTATATATTTTGCATTATTACTCACTTGTATATTGGCTAGAGTTTGTGCTTCAATGACCTCTAGCCATATATGTGTCCATTCCATGTAATATAATATATCTTTTTGTGAAATTGGGTTGCATAAAATCTTCGTTTTTCTTTCAATTGATTCTATTTGCAATTTTTTTCAAACAGTTTAGCAAGTTCTTCTATTCTATTAAATGGTTAAATGTAAAATAAATAATTACAATTGAACCATAGATTATACAATCCCATCCCAACGAGAAACTAGGTCATGTTACTATTTAGCACAATAGTAAAGTGTTAAGATATGTCCAAAAATGAAACTGTGTGGCATTTCCATCAAAAACTTCTAGCCCAACATAACTGTGAAGTCAGAAATTAAGTCTAAACAGCACATGAGATTATAATATACACAATAAAAACGGGAACTCATGGCTAGAAACCTGCAATTAGGGTCAACTGCACCCTTCAACCATGTCAATGGAAGAATGAAACACAATTGGGGAATCCCTGGAAGAACCCAGGAGCTCTGCTGGGAGGACACCATCATTTATTCAGAGCTGGGAACAAAGAATTAGCAAAAAAACTATTTTGTTTGTTCATAATTTCTAGTTTCTGTCAAATTTATTGCTTGTCATTTTTCTTGGATAGCACGACATGAACACAAAAGTTTTTGTGTGCCCGTAAAGTTCTAATTTTCAAAAAAAACTTAGTGTGGTTGGAGCCAAGGTGGGGATGAAACCTTGTACCAGCTCACCCACATCCAAATCTTCTCTCTGCACCCTCTCTATCTTAACATCCTCCTCTATGGCCCCTCTATAGCCCTGATTCAATGCTGAATGTGGGGGCAGAGTAACCTATTGAAAGGCCAAAGCCACTGTGGAAACATCTCCATTTTTTCCAAAACTTGTCCAAAATCACCTCTTAGGTATACATGTCAATTTACCTTGTTGGAGTCTCAATTGAGCTATGCTTATAGAACCAACTGCAGCAAGTATAATGAACAAGGAATTTACAGATTGATTGCAAATTGGCCAAGGTAACCCCCTTCGACTCTCATCTCATTCCATGTGACTTATTTGAGATTCCCCTAGCAAGTCACAGGCCCAAAGTTGGGGTTTTTAGAAAAGAAAATGTCTGAATAGTAAAGCACACAAACTAGAAGTGTAATTGGAAAACGTCAATGGATTTGGATACGATTCAGGCAGTGATCATCTACAGGCTTCTCCTACCAGTGAATACTATCAAGTTTCAACACACCACATGCCTATTTCTTCCATCATGCAAGGAAATTCAACTATGATATATATCTGCAAAGTCCATAGCCTAGTTTCCTTACACTTACCCCTACAATGGATTTCTTTGAAATCTGCAGAAATATTTACAAAATTTTTTTGTTGCATGAAGGAGAACACTTTCGTAAGAGACCATAGTCACAGACCTGCTTTCCCTTCCTTAAAAGTTCCTAGGTTAATACATTTTTAGTCAAAATTGTACTTACTAACTGTAAGGGACCTTGTTACAAAGTGGATGGTTTCTCTATATTTATGTGATTCACAACTAAAATTACATTGATCTATACATTATTCTAGTATATACTAGTGTCAAACAATTGATACGATACAATTCTACTCTTGATTTCTACGTGCGAAGTTAAACGATAACCCTCTATTGATCAGTTATTGCTCTGTTGGAGCATGTTGGTAGCACAACTTAATTTGATCAATAATGGAAGTAAGGAATGTTGCACCTGAATTCCACTTATATGATTGGAACAGGCCACAATCCATGCTGGGTGGTAACATCTGAAGTTCCCTCCCTATGAAGGAACATGGCTCTTGATGAATCAAGGCCCAACAGGATCTTACTTCGTAGTACATGCTTAGGTCCCACAACTTCATTTCCTTTCTCTCAAGCCCATTCTTCAAACATTTCCCTCTTTTGTCACTGAGGGGAGACTTGGTCGGTGAACTGGGGGGTGTTGTTATTCATCCACCAATGTTAAAATACTAACAAAGACATTCTACCCCCCTGCTCTTTATCTATGAAAGGTGCTACTTGCAAGTTGCAACTTGAAAACATTCTCTTCTTTTAGTTGTTGAGCTAATGTATCGTTCAATTTTGTTGAGTTGTTCATCTTGAAGTCAAATAACTTCTAAATACTTCTTTTTTCCTTCCTTTCAATTGTTTTTTCAAAAGCATGGAGTCTAAATGCCATGGTAGCAAGAAGGATAACAAGAGATTATCTTGTGGACAATAGATGTACTGCTGTTTCTATAGAGGGCAATAAGAGATTATGATGTGAATAGTGGAAAATGAGTTGTGGATAGTGCATGATGAGTAAGGTAGCACGAGAGTATGCCATGTACAGCCAATGAAGTGTTTTTTCTCTAGAAGGGCAATGAGGGATTATATTGTGGACAGTAGAAGAATTGGGTTTGAATCTTATCAATGCTTAACCTGTGACAACCAAATATTTGAAACTTTTGGTTTATAGCCAGTAGTGTTTTGGTGTTGTAGTTTGGGTGCATGGTGATTTTGGGCCCTAGCTATTTGCAAGGTTAATGGATTTCGTGAAGCAAAGATTTCACAGTTATCTTATGGTGGTGAGTGGGAAAATCTACTTCAATGATGATTCAATGATTGTATGACTCCATTAAAATAATGGGAAAAGTTAAGTGGAATTCTTTTGTATCTTCTGCATTATTGCTCACTTGTATATTGGCTGGATTTTGTGCTTCAATGACCTCTATCCATATATGAGTCCATTCCATGTAATATAATATATCTTTTTGTGAAATCGAGTTGCATAAAATCTGCATTTTTATTTCAATTGATTCTATTTGAATTTTTTTTCAAAATAGCTTTGCAAGTTCTTCTATTCTAGTAAATGGTTAAATGTAAAATACATAATTACAATTGAACCAGAGTTTATAAAATCCCAACCCAATGAGAAACCAGGTCATGTTAATATTTGGCATAATAGTAAAGAATTAATATATGTCCAAAAATTAAACTGTGTGGCATTTCCATCAAAAAATTCTAGCCTAACATAACTGTGAAGTTAGAAATTAAGTCTAAACAAAACATGAAATTATAATATACACAATAAAAACGGGAATTCATGGTCGGAAACCTGCAATTAGGATCAAATGCACCCTTCAACCATGTCAATGGTAGAATGAAACACAATTGGGGAATCCCTGGAAGAACCCAGGAGCTCTGCTGGGAGGACACCATCATTTATTCAAAGCTAGGAACAGAGAGTTATCAAGAAATATATTTTGTTTGTTCAGCATTTCCAGTTTCTTTCAAATTTCTTTCCTATCATTTTTCTTGGATAGCACAACATAAACACAAATTTTTTTGTGTGCCTGTAAAGTTCTAATTTTCAAAGAAAAATTAGTGTGGTTGGAGCCAAGGTGGGGATGAAACATTGTACCAGCTCACCCACATCCAAATCTTCTCTATACGCCCTCTCTATCTTAACATCCTCCTCTATGGCACCTCTATGGCCCTGATTCAGTGCTGAATGTGGGGGCAGAGTAACCTTTTGAAAGGCCAAATACACCGCGGCAACATCTCCATTTTTTCCAAAACTTGTCCAAAATCACCTCTTAGGTATACATGTCAATTTACCTTGTTGGAGTCTCAATTGAGCTATGCTTATAAAACCAATTGTAGCAAGTATAATGAACAGGGAATTTACAGATCAATTGCAAATTGGCCAAGGTAACCCCCTTCGACTCTCAGCTCATTCCATGTGACTTATTTGAGATTCCCTTGGCAAGTCCCAGGCCCAAAGTTGGGGGTTTTAGAAAAGAAAATGTTTGAATAGTAAACCACACAAACTAGAAGTGTAATTGGAAAACGTCAATGGATTTGGATACGATTAAGGCAGTGATCATCTGCAGGCTTCTCCTACTAGTGAATACTGTCAAGTTTCAACACAACCACATGCTTATTTCTTCCATCACGCGAGGAAATCCATCCATGATATATATCTCCAAAGCCCATATCCTAGTTTCCTTACACTTACACCTGCAATGGCTTTCTTTGAAATCTGCAGCAATCTTTACAAAAAAAATTAGTTGCATGAAAGAGAACACTTCCGTAAGAGATCACAGTCACAGACCTGCTTTCCTTTCCTTAAAATTTCCCAGGTTAATATATTTTTAGTCAAAATTGTACTTACTAACTGTAAGGGACCTTGGTACAAAGTAGATGGTTTCTCTAGCTTTATGTAATTCACAACTAAAATTATATTTATCTACACATTATTCTAGTATAGACTAGTGTCAGACAATTGATACGATACATTTCTACTTCTTTCCTTTGCAAGTCAGGGTGCTTGTATATTCCTGGGCAGATGTTCATTCCTTGTGACTCCATAAGGGTATCAAAAGAATATGGCATCCATGATAGCAAGGTATTACTTGCTTGAGTTCTGCATGCAAGGTTAAAGGATAACCATCTATTGATCAGCTATTGCTCTGCTGGATCACGTTGGTAGCACAACTTAATCTGATCAATAATGGAAGTAAGGAATGTTGCACCTGAATTCCACTTATATGATTGGAACAAGCTACAAGCCATGCTGGGTGGTAACATCTGAAGTTCCCTCCCTATGAAGGAACATGGCTCTTGATGAATCAAGGCCTAGCAAGATCTTCCTTCGTAGTGCATGCTTAGGTCCCACAACTTCATTTCCTTTCTCTCAAGCCCATTCTTCAAACATTTCCCTCTTTTGTCACTGAGGGGAGACTTGGTTGGTGAATTGGGGGGTGTTGTTATTCACCCACCAATGTTCAAATCCTAACAGAGACATTCTACCCCCCTTCTCTTTGTCTATGAAAGGTGCTACCTGCAACTTGAAAACATTATCTTCTTTTAGTTGTTGAGATAATGTACAGTTCAATTTTGTTCAGTTGTTCGGCTTGAAGTCAAATAACTTGTAAAGAATCTTACTTCTTTTGTCCTTACTTTCAATTGTTTTTTCAAAAGAGTGGAGTCTAAACACTTACCCAAATCAATGTGTGTAGTTTTTCAATTTGGAAACAATGAATAAGCATGAGTGATGATCATAATTAATTAGTTGAAGTTCTCTTAGCAACCACTGACAACTAACTTGCATGGAGAACTATAGAGTAGATAAAGCATGGTTTCCTTCAGCTTCACCAACTATTCCAATTTCTCATGTTCAATTTCTTAAACATGATCATTAAAAATATTTGCATTCACCTTCTCATTAGTGAAGGAATTGTGATGTCATAAATATGTGTCTATTGAAGTACTATATTCCTTGGCTTACCATATCTGTAAATCCCTTCTCCATCTATGGGAAAATTTTGTATGAGGGATTCTGGAGAATCACAAATTCTTTATTGATTTCACCATCATCATTAGGATTATAAATTACCTACAATCTCCTTTTATTATTATTGATGGTTGTAGGGGTAGCAAAAAACATTTCAAGAAGTTTTTCAAATGGGGTAGAAGTTTATGAAGTGGAGTTTATATATATATTTTTAAATACAGATTCCTTTAACTATTAAAGGAATGATATACATATGGCTTTAATATAGGAAAAAAAGGCTACAAATTTAGCTTCCGTAGACAAATCCAGGAGTCAAACAAAGATCACCAACTCACACAATGTTTACATGTCTTGTCCATGAAAGAGACTACAGAAAAATACCTAAGAAAATAAATACTAAGAATTGACCACAATAGTTACACAAGGAGGCTAGTCATGGTAATTCTCTTGGGTAGGGTTCTATGCCAAGATATGGGGATTGACACTAGGAAGCTAGAGTGGGTCCACCCATCTATAGGAAGTTAAGGAAGCTTGAGACCATATCTCCGAGGGATAACATCATTACCTGCTTGTTTTTTTTTTTCTAAATAAGACTAAGTTCTATTACTGTAAGAAGATATAGTACATACAGAGGTGAGCCTTCTCAGGCCGGATGAGTTTCAGCAAAATAACAAAATAGGCGCTGCCCACAGTGGGAAACCAGCGTGCTAGGAGTTTGTTTGCTGCCTCACAGGAGGAAACCAGCATTATACAAAAAATACTATGAGTGTAACATTTTGGACCGTCAGTAAACTGCGACCTATGACAATAACAGTGAATATATGGGCCTGCTGGCCAGAGATTCTGAATATTCCATCTGGACCAAGACTCTGGCATGAAAAAGACAAAAAAGCTGAGAATTCTAAATACCATAATCGTCGGAGGGAGATTCTTCTTCGATACGGCATCCAAATTCATAATCCTCATTGTCTTGGGCTTGATTTGCTGTTGCAGCTCCGTCGTTCTGCGCCATGTGGATGCTTGGGCGACCAGAGCTGCTGCCACCCTGCTTGTCTCGCTCTGCCCCGCTTGAGCCTATCTGCATATCTGAGCGGAGAACATGGTCAGCTTCAGGAGGGCGGAGCTGAGGACCCGGAGAAATTGAAGAAGAGCCGAACTGAGGAAGCTCCTTGAACTTAACTGAAATTGTGGCGACCACCATGGGCTGAGAGGTGAGGCAAGGAAAGTGAAACAGGGTCGTCTCAGGATTAGCAAGGTGGGCAGCTACAGCAGTGCGAGGTTCAGTGGATGAAGGGTGAAGAGAGGGACCAGGCGGAGGAGAGGGAGGGCGATGGGGCGGCATGGTGCGGCGCCTGTTCGAGGCACGAAGGGAAGCGCGCTGAGGAGAAACAGAAACCGGAGAGCCCGAGTTGGAAGGAGACCGACGCCTGGAGGTAGACCGAGCTCGGGTGCTGCCTCTGCGGCATCTGAGCCGGTGCCTGAGCCTAGGCATGATCAAACGAGGAGAATGCAGCAGTGGCTGAGAGAAGCGCTGCGAATTCCGCAGAGGCGTGAAGTTCAGAGGCGGACCTGCAAGAAGACAGAAAGAGCTCTGAGAGAAATGGGAACCCGGTGTGAATTCCACGCAGCAGTGGATGCTACATCTTCTACCCAAGGCAGTCCGTGTGCTGGCTATCGTGGCTTCCGGAGAACAGCCAGAGCCGAGAGGCGCAATGGAGAAAAGCATTGTTACAACCCAGAGGTAAGGCGAAATGCAGCTTCGAAGCATCGAGAAGGCGGTTAATCTCCTGCAGGTGGAGGACGGCAAAGCATAATGCGGGAGTTCTTGGCATCCCCACCGGCTTGAATGCCAAGTAGGGTGGTGTGCCATGGAGTTATTACAACCAGAGTGCATTGAATGCTGAAGGCCGGCGTCCCTGTGGGTTTGGCACGCGCCGGCTCGCATTTCATTATCAACAACCATCACCCGCATCCGGGTATCATTACCTGCTTGTTGCTTGGTGGACTATGTTGGAATTTGGGTAGCTCAAAGCAACTTTTGAGACATGAAAACCCACCAAAAGGAGTTGTGGGAAAGTTACCTAAGTATTTGGAGTTTTTACCCAAATATGTGGGTTTGGACCTAAGACAATTAATTATTTATTCTAATTTAAAAATTGTTATGATCATAAAAAATGTCTTAAAGGGGTATAGTGCCTTTTATTAGTGTCACGTGAAGAATTCTAACTGTAGACATCCTTCCTATCTGGTTATGTGGCATACATGTCTTAAGATATTAACTTCTTTCATCAAAATTTATTTATAAATATCTTCAAGAGAGACACTTGCAACTTTTCTTAGCTCACTGAATTGTATTGGTTTGAGTTGTGTATACATATATACCAATCTTGACATTGAAAGTCTACATAGAACTTATACTACAAATTGTATCTTCTAAGGTCACTGACAATTGTATCCAGATGATAAGCCTGGTGAGCCTTCGCTCTCGATATCCTTTATCCTTAGAAATAATTTGGGGAATATCAGTTCCTATGATTAAATCCTTTTAATATACTTATGCTTAACAAGTGGTCTTATGGTGACTGATGTAACTTCTTATAGTCTTAAAAATACTATTTTCTATATATATGCCTAGAATATAGCACCAAATTTGATGTGACATAGTACTGTAATATTAATGAAATACTTTCTCCTAGATGATGACATGAAGGAGAGTGATGGCTTAGTTTATAATTATTGGCTTTGAGTTTATTTTATGCATAAAATGGGTTTCGGTCCTCTTGAAACAACACATAACATAAATTTATGAAACAACACATAATTCAAATATTTTAGAGTGATTCTAGAGCATGTTAAGTATGCTCAAAACTTCGATATATAGATTATACTAGGACCTTCATTATTCTGCCTTAGGTTACCAAATTATCCTTTCGGTCCTCTAGAACAAAAAACATCTCTGCCGTTTGTGCTAGTGTATGTTCCCAAAATAATTGAGCCTTAAGACTATATAATGTTATTTCCCCATCCAAAAAAATCCCATGGAGGTCTCATCTATATGTAAAATAGATAAGTCTAGCAATCTAACACCTCACAAAAAAAATTATTTTCTAATTTCGTAAAATTAGTGTGTGTCCAGACTCTAGAACATAGATACCGTGTTTATTACAAGCACATCACTCTTTATGATTTCTAACATAACCTATACAATGCATCAGGGATATAATAATGGATCCATCTTTGGATCTTTGAAAATTGTGAGCATTTTGGCACACCAAAAATTGGAATTTCTGATGCATCTCTAGATATTTATTAAATTTATATATATATATATATATATATATATATATATATATATATATATATATATATACTTTTTAATAAATATGTGGGAGTGCATCAGAAATTCAATTTTTGTTGTTATAAAATGCTCAGGAATTTTCAGATCAGGGTCAGATCGTGTGTATCACGTCCATCTCTAGATGTGGATGTGGCAAAATCACATGCTTAGATATATAGTATTAATATTCATAGCATTTCTTTATGGCATCAAAGTTATTAGCACCTTAACTGCCCTTTAGAGAAAACCTAAGATGGTTAGTGGTTTACTTCCACTTATATGATTGGAACAGGCTACAAGCCATGCTGGGTGGTAACATCTGAAGTTCCCTCCCTATGAAGGAACATGGCTCTTGATGAATCAAGGCCTAGCAAGATCTTCCTTTGCAGTGCATGCTTAGGTCCCACAACTTCATTTCCTTTCTCTCAAGCCCATTCTTCAAACATTTCCCTCTTTTGTCACTGAGGGGAGACTTGGTTGGTGAATTGGGGGGTGTTTTTATTCACCCACCAATGTTCAAATCATAACAGAGACATTCTACCCCCCTGCTCTTTGTCTATGAAAGGTGCTACCTGCAACTTGAAAACATTCTCTTCTTTTAGTTGTTGAGATAATGTACAATTCAATTTTGTTCAGTTGTTCGGCTTGAAGTCAAATAACTTGTAAAGAATTTTACTTCTTTTGTCCTTACTTTCAATTGTTTTTTCAAGAGAGTGGAGTCTAAACACTTACCTACACACATATATATGTATACACACACACACAAACACACACACACACACACACATATATATATACACACACACAGATATATATAACTTTAATAAATATCTAGAGATGCATCAGAAATTCCAATTTTTGGTGTGCGAAAATGCTCAAAATTTTCAAAGATCCAAAGATGGATCCATTATTATATCCCTGATGCATCTCTAGATGTGGATGTGGAAAAATCACATGCTTAGATATATAGTATTAATATTCATAGCATTTCTTTATGGCATCAAAGTTATTAGCACCTTAACTACCCTTTAGAGAAAACCTAAGATGGTTAGTGGTTTACTTTCAGTTTAGGAGGAGAAAGATGCATGTGCAACATGCTTGCCTTGAAAATAGTGTTAGAAGATCTTTGGTGAAGAAAAAGTATGGAGTGTGATGTGAAGTTTGGTATTAGTCTGTTGTGATCCTTTGTGGACCCATGAAGACACTTTCAGTATCTAGTGGAAGGCATTTTATCCTTGTTGTTGACATATTTAGGAAAATGTACATGTTTTTCTTAATAATAATGTTTGTTGCATTTGTTGAGTTCAAGAACCTAAGAGAGGAATAGAGAATGAATTAGGGAAGAGAATTAAAGTCCTTCAATTAGATAAGGAAAGGGAGTTTGCATCAAATGAATTTGCCAATTGTTACACAAGTGAAGGGATTTAAAGGCAAAGGAAATTCTGCACTTTATTTACTTCAATTTGGAAACAATGAATAAGCATGAGTGATGTCATAATTAATTAGTTGAAGTTATCCTAGCGACCACTGACAACTAACTTGCATGGAGAACTATAGAGTAGATAAAGCATGGTTTCCTTCAGCTTCACCAACTATTCCAATTTCTCATGTTCAATTTCTTAAACATGATCATTAAAAATATTTGCATTCACCTTCTCATTAGTGAAGGAATTGTGATGTCATAAATATGTGTCTATTGAAGTACTGTATTCCTTGGCTTACCATATCTGTAAATCCCTTCTCCATCTATGGGAAAATTTTGTATGAGAGATTCTGGAGAATCACGGATTCTTTATTGATTTCACCATCATCCTTAGGATTATAAATTACCTACAATCTCCTTTTATGATTATTGATGGTTGTAGGGGTAGCAAAAAACATTTCAAGAAGGTTTTCAAATGGGGTAGCAGTTTATGAAGTGGAGTTTATATATATATTTTTAAATACAGATTCCTTTAACTATTAAAGGAATGATATAAATATGGCTTTAATATAGGAAAAAAGGGCTACAAATGTAGCTTCCACAAACAAATCCAGGAGTCAAACAAAGATCACCAACTCACACAATGTTTCCATGTCTTGTCCATGAAAGAGACTACAGAAAAATACCTAAGTAAATAAATACGAAGAATTGACCACAATAGTTACACAAGGAGGCTAGTCATGGTCATTCTCTTGGGTAGGGTTCTATGCCAAGATATGGGGATTGACACTAGGAATCTAGAGTGGGTCCACCCATCTATAGGAAGTTAAGGAAGCTTGAGACCATATCGCCAAGGGATAACATCATTACCTGCTTGTTGCTTGGTGGAATATGTTGGAATTTGGGTAGCTCAAAGCAATTTTTGAGACCTGAAAACCCACCAAAAGGAGTTGTTTGGGCAAGTTACCCAAGTATTTGGAGTTTTGACTCAAATATGTGGGTTTGACCTAAGACAATTAATTATTTATTCTAATTTAAAAATTGTTATGATCATAAAAATTGTCTTAAAGGGGTATAGTGCCTTTTATTAATGTCACGTGAAGAATTCTAACTGTAGACATCCTTCCTATCTAGTTATGTGGCATACATGTCTTAAGATATCAACTGCTTTCATCAAAATTTATTTATAAAGATCTTCAAGAGAGACACTTGCAACTTTTCTTAGCTCACTGAATTGTATTGGTTTGAGTTGTGTATACATATATACCAATCTTGACATTGAAAGTATACATAGAACTTATACTACAAATTTTATCTTCTAAGGTCACTGACAATTGTATCCAGATGATAAGCCTGGTGAGCCTTCACTCTCGATATCCTTTATCCTTAGAAATAATTTGGGGAATATCAGTTCCTATGATTAAATCCTTTTAATATACTTATGCTTAACAAGTGGTCTTATGGTGACTGATGTCACTTCTTATAGTCTTAAAAATACTATTTTCTATATATATGCCTAGAATATAGCACCAAATTTGATGTGACATAGTACTGTAATATTAATGAAATACTTTCTCCTAGATGATGACATGAAGGAGAGTGATGGCTTAGTTTATAATTATTGGCTTTGAGTTTATTTTATACATAAAATGGGTTTCGGTCCTCTTGAAACAACACATAACATAAATTTATGAAACAACACATAATTCAAATCTTTTAGAGTGATTCTAGAGCATGTTAAGTGTGATCAAAACTTCGATATATAGATTATACTAGGACCTTCATTATTCTGCCTTAGGTTACCAAATTATCCTTTCGGTCCTCTAGAACAAAAAACATCTCTACCGTTTGTGCTAGTGTATGTGCCCAAAATAATTGAGCCTTAAGACTATATAATGTTATTTCCCCATCCAAAAAAATCCCATGGAGGTCTCATCTATATGTAAAATAGATAATTCTAGCAATCTAACCCCTGACAAAAAAAATTATTTTCTAATTTCGTAAAATTAGTGTGTGTCCAGACTCCAGAACATAGATACCGTGTTTATTACAAGCACATCACTCTTTATGATTTGTATCATAACCTATACAATGCATCAGGGATATAATAATGGATCCATCTTTGGATCTTTGAAAATTTTGAGCATTTTGGCACACCAAAAATTGGAATTTCTGATGCATCTCTAGATATTTATTAAAGTTATATATATATATATATATATATATATACTTAACATAAATAAGTAATCCAAGGTACCTCTACCTAGATATGATCCTGTGATTTGAAATGGAAGCATGACAGAGATGTGCCCTGGATTCCTCTTCTAATGGTTATTTTGATCCTTGATCAGTTTTGGGTACCCTGATCCGTGATTTGACACAAATATGATCGAATTTCTTGATGAATCGAGTATAAAACATGGCAATGTTAGCATCCCTATAAGCTCTTACGACATTCACATTTGAGGAATGAAATCTTCCAATTTCATTAAATATCTTAGTTCACACCTGAAGTTTGATCAACCTACAGTGGCATGTTTATTATTTTGATATCCTACCTTGAATGACTGGTTATGATTTTACTGGAGCATACCTCTGATCAGTTTAAGTAATGACCTAATTGAAGACGTGTTACTTTCACTTGGCATATTTAAGTTGAAGAAGTGAAAGGGAATCATAATTAAGATCTCATCATTTCCACAGTAGTTGTGTTGTCAAGTAGTCTCACTGTATACAATAGCTTTATCTTATTGCAGCAGTAAGCCTCAAGGTTCATCATTTCCCTGCAGCAGTTGCTTAAGACTGTCATTACAGTGTTTTGATATAACACCCTTGTGACAATAACCTTTTGTATGAAAATAATCCTAAAGTGTTCATGATAGTCCTCCTGTGGGCCTAACTGAAGTGTACCTGCGGTGAGTAAGTTCTGAATATCATACAGTTTCGCTAAGCACAAAGATCTTCTAGAGTTTGCTGGCTTGATATTATAGTCATTAAACTGTATTGAATGAGTGGTTTTCAAAACAAGGCCAACAACCTGAAGGGATCCTAAAAGGCATAAAAAAACCCAAACCTTGCAGTATACTGTTGATAGCAAGAAGCTTCAGAATAGAAAGGCATCATCACACTTAAGGTATAATTCTCATTGACACATGCAAAACAGAGAATAGTAGGCAGGTTGCTTCAGATGCATTTGATCAATGTATGATACTAGCTGATATAACTTGACCAAAGACTTTAATTTTTTTTGAACAGAGACGTTAGAGGCACCACTGGGAGTGATGATGACAATAATCAATAAGATAGTGAATACTCACTTGGAAATCCATTTCCTTCAAAAAATATACATCTGGAAATCTCTAGCACTATCATATTTCCTCATTCAACCAACCCATTCTATTGAAGTAAATAAAGTGTAGAATTTTCTTTGCCTTTAAATCCCTTCACTTGTGTAACAATTGGAAAATTAATTTGATGCAAACTCCCTTTCCTTATCTAATTGAAGGACTTTAATTCTCTTCCCTAATTCATTCTCCATTCCTCTCTTAAGTTCTTGAACTCAACAAATGCAACAAACTTTATTATTAAGAAAAACATGTACATTTTCCTAAATATGTCAACAACAAGGATAAAATGCCTTCCACTAGATACTGAAAGTGTCTTCATGGGTCCACAAAGGATCACAATAGACTAATACCAAACTTCACATCACACTCCATAATTTTTCTTCACCAAAGATCTTATAACACTATTTTCAAGGCAAGCATGTTGCACATGCATCTTTCTCCTCCTAAACTGAAAGTAAACCACTAACCATCTTAGGTTTTCTCTAAAGGGTAGTTAAGGTGCTAATAACTTTTATGCCATAAAGAAATGCTATGAATATTAATACTATATATCTAAGCATGTGATTTTTCCACATCCACATCCACAAGTCTATACAACCCATTCTATTTTAGCATCGATGCAATCACCTAACCATTACCTTTATCTTTCACAAAACAATTTTCAACACTAAATGAGGCCTCCAAATATGGACTCTATATTGTTATCTCACTAATTGAGAGAATATTTTTATCCATATCTGATCAATGGTATGTAATGCACATTCTCAAAAGTACACTTCTTAGCATCTAACAATTTCGTTTGAACATCTCCACAATTTTCCACAAAATGCACCCAACCAAACCCAAAGACTATAGTTTCTATTTTGGATTTGGCTTCAACGAAGGTAATAAACCAATCCTTCTTGATGGTCATGTGCTTTAAAGCACCAAAATCAAGAACCAATTACGTAAAGGCCTGCCTCCCACCTAAGAATAAATTTAAAAATATATATATATACTATACATGTTCTAGGGATCTTGCTGGTGGGCTGTCATAGGTTTCCTAGCTGTGCAGATGTTTATTAATGTTGTGAATTGTGTGTGGCACTGAAATGGGATTGAGTTTAATACATAGTTCAATGCTTAGATTTTTTTTATAATATAGAGCCAATTCATCCCTTTGTATTGTCCATTATGGCCGCATTTCATGATTGAAAGTAAGATTAGGTCAAGGTTCATCCAGGGTGAAAATTGTTTCAGTCATAATTGACTTCATCACATCCACGGACAACTTGTGAGTAATTGATATCTGGCCAGATTTTTCATGCCTATAGAACAAGATGGTTCTTTCGGTTATATTTGATTTGGACTTATAAGTTATAACTACCAGATTTGAAAATATGCATATACTGAAAATGTATCTCTCCTTGTACAAATTTAAAACAAGACAACATTTGTACAAAAATACTAGGAGAGCATTGGCAAGTTCTAGAGTGGACCTCCTCTCCAATCAATGGAGTTATCAGGTAAATACAGGGTGCCACTGCTACTACTTGTGGGATTTTGCTACAAACAGATTCATGGCATGACACGGGCATGACATGGGGAATGTATTTTTTCTAATGGTTCTCTTCATGTTGATGGTTATAATTTTAATAGATTCAGTAGGGTGGCTGCAACTGGCACGCATTCTTTTCAATAACTAGATTTTGAAGGCATGAGAAGGAATAATATTTTGAAGAAGTGAAAAGAAGTTCACCTTATTATAGTTACCATGCTAGGTCTTCCTTTAAGAGCTTCACGGCATCAAATCATTTCCATAAATATGGTTGTGTAAGAGTCGTGATGGTATTGTAATGTAAATTATGTTTCTAGCACCTAGATCGGATCCAATGTTTATCAACACTTTTTTAATATCATGTTTTCTTTTCTTCCTGCTGCTGTTCATTTCAACCTTTATACGATGCAGAACAAGTCTTTATGAAATAATAACAAAGAACACTAGAAGATGCTTCCAAATGATTCTTGATTCTTAATGATTTAAGAACTTGGTAACTGCCTTGGTAACACTTCAATTGACCATTTTGAGACAATTTGTTTTGCAGATAAGGATGGTAAAATGTGGGGACAACTAAGACACATGATTTGGGCAAAGTTAAATTCCTTTCTTATGTTTATTAATCATATAACTGAAAAATTATATATTGGACATCATCACATCTAAGAGAATGTTATAAGAATAACACCTTATGAAACCCTCCATTGTGCAAAATAACAATAATATTCTTTATTGATCGGAGTTAGACAATAGAAGGGAAAATAACACAAATATTCTCATTGGAAAGGATCCTGGGATTGGTAGCAGGGACTCACACATCCTTTCAGAGCATTTTGTTCAGACTTTAAATGATCAAGGGTATTTATGCCTTCACTGGGTCTCAAATAGGGCTGGATTTTTTGGTATGAAAACTTGGAAAGATGCGAATGAACTTCACTTTTGAGATCACCTTGCACAAGAATTGTCTCACTACGCAAAGTTGTTAAGACAATGTCTCATTTCTTTGTCCCCTTTTGAGGATACTTTGGTTTGGTCTTGTTGTCCTTGACACCTGGGATGTCCTTTTTCCTCCTTAGATCAGCTACTCACAAGTGCATTTGCTGCTCCAAAATACATTGTATACTCAGCCCTAGTAGATCTACTTCTAACAGTGGATTTTCCCATCAAATCATTGTACAATCAGCTCCATATAAGATCAACAACTCACAGTGAATTATTTATCTAATTCATTGTATATAAATCCTTTAACAATCAAACTGCTCACACTCATTAGGTCCACCATCATGATTGTACATTAGCCCTTAAATACATGTTCATAGCTCCTAGATCTCAACCTTCTTGTCTAGATCTTGATTCCTTATTTCTTTTAGTGATAAGATATATGGTCAGCCCTTCTTGGATCTTTGTCCAAGTCTACCAGATCCATAGAACCCTTCATCTAGACCATCGATGCCCCATTTCCACATCTGATCTGCTACAACACTATGTTGAGACCTTAAGCGCTCTATATTTTTCCTTCAACACCCTTGATCTGACCCTTGGAACCTCAAATATGATCCTTGCTTTACTAAAGCTAACCCTCAAGCTTCCAGATCTAAAGCTCAACACCTTTGTCTTAGTAGCGTTAAAATTTAGGCCATATTAGGCCTTAACCACCTTTCAGCCTTCTCTAACCCACACCAGGCTACTAATTTGTGCCTTGACCCTCTAAAATATGGCCTCTACAAACCTGTGGACAACCTAATCATCCTACGACTCTTCTCTCCCTTCCGTGTATAGTCTTGAGGAGTCTCTGTCCCTTTCCAAATGCCTTAGAAGCCTTACAGTCTTCCTACAACAAGAAAAGTAGGGCTTCAGCCCTTCTCCAATACCTAGAATAGATCACGGTTAGGTCTCTAACTTCCACGACCTTGCCTTAGCAAACTTGGGTTGCTCGCACTAGTTTTCCACCTTCATTAGGGTTTGTTTCCTTATGAATAGAACTCGGACCTCTTATGGCACGCTTAGTACAAGAGGGATAAATATCTCTTGCACACGATGTGTCATGAGCCTCTTCTTAGATTCCTTTTATACTTTCCCTCTGTCTGCAATGAACTCTCAATCATACTATCTCAATGAGTAGCTCTCCATATTCATATCAAGGAAAACAATTGATAGAGAAGAGGATGATTATCAACATCAATTGCTGAATCCAAACATTATAGCTCCCACTTAATATTGAGAAGGTAACTCTGCCTATAATGTAACTATCTAAAATTTTCTATTAATCCTGGAATTTTATAGCTCCCTCTGAAGCTCTGTTTTGGATGATCATCTAGCCTTTAATCATGTGCTATCCATACGAGAGATGAAACTTCCATGAGGCAACTGATCCATGATAGGGAAGACTCCTTTGCATTCAGGTGACTATATCTGTACGACTATTTCTTATAGGATATTCTACTTATCGTGCTCGACAAGACATAGAATTTGTCATGTACCTTCTTCAGGACAGCTTAGATTTCGTGTAGATGAGTGTTTCCCCAAAACAGATTGTTCCATAGTGCCATGCACTTATTTTCTTAGTTTATCTTTAAAATAGGGGCTCCATGTGTGTTACATTTATGAAAAGTGATGCATTTTCTTTAACTAGTAGATCCCATGAGCTTCTTCATAAATAAAATTTAAAAAGATGAACTATCTGACTGTTTTGTTCACAATAAGACTATAACATAGTTGGAAATTTACAAGAGATTCAATATATTATCATGGCTTATGGACTAAAACAATAATGCAGTAAATGATGTTGAGCTAGATATGCCATATATATAGAAGAGAGGATATAGCACAGTATGTTGATACAAACTACCAGAGATATGATGCCATTACCATTACATTGATTCTCATGGCATTAGAATGAGTAGACCTGATCATTGGAGGGACATGTGGCCACAAATGAGGGAGAGTGAGGAAGAGTGAGGATTATGTGATGATCATTATAAATATGTCATTTCATAATGTGATCTTTTGTGTAATGTGGTGATTTCGCTTCAAATAGAGGTGGCAATGCCAAATGCAATGCTCTGGAAATTATATAATGACGTAGATAATAAGTCAAATCCAAGGCTCCAAAGATAGTTAGAGAGCCAAGCTACTAGAAACCTGTTACAGGTTTCTTGAAAGCAAGAGACCATTTTTGAGATTTATTTTCACATAAATATGTATGTATAGAGCTAATTTTGCTTACAGCTTGAAGATATTCAATCAGTATTCAAAAAAAATCTTGGAAAACCTTAGATCAAATTTTCCGATGAAGATAATGTGGAATGAAATCAATGCTAAGATGATCATGCATTTCCAATTGTTCCATAGTTGCATATGATGATAGTCGTTGCCAAACATGAATTGATCTTAATCCTTCTTGTTGATAATAGATTTTTCAAAATAAACAATGTTGAAGAATTTCTCCAATCTTGCTAATTGTGAAGTATTCCATATGTAATTAAGCCTTTTCGCTATATTCAGTTTGCAAGCGTAGGATATTTTTGGGCCCTATAAGGGCAAGGATATTATACTCAATTTATCAAATAGAAAAATGACCTCTTAATTAGTATTCTCTCTATTTTCAGGTGTTCATCAATGTCCCATGGTATTTCAGTGCACTGTACTACATGTTGAGCCCTTTCTTGACACAACGTACCAAGAGAAAATTTGTAATTGCACGTGAAGGAAAATTCACAGAGACCTTCTACAAGTATGTGAAATTCCTTCTCTGATGTAGTGAAAATATGCTCAACCTAAATTGAAGACTTTGATTATATATGATGGAATGAAGGATATATTCAATGAAAATTTCCTAGAAACTTATTTAATATTTGATTTTACTTGCAAATTTATACCTCCAGAGAATGTGCCTATATAGTATGGGGGACTTAGCAGGACCAAAGATGTAGATTTTTGACCTCACAAGCCTGTAGTAGAGTTCTCCATTAGAGCTGGGGGGAAAATCAATCTTGAGATCAAGGGAGTGGAGGTAATGTACGTAAAACATTTCTCAAGTTTGCAGATTTTGTGTCAGTTCTTGCATTTAAATTTAGCTCTTTTGCCTCGGTTTTGTTTCCAATATACTTCCAAATTTGATGAGTTTTAGTTTTGGATATAAATTTTATGGGTGTTGGTTTGAGATCGAGTTAATCCTCAAGATCTATGCGATTGGGATTTTTCTTTGTTTTTGAATTCTCACATTCAAGTTATCTGTTGTTCAGGTGGGAGCAACAATTCTGTGGGACCTCATAGTTTGGAGTATGTGCAATTCATAATGATCTTGTATTCTCTTCATTGATGAATTTTCAATGTGTGAGTTTTGACCTAAGCCATTGCATTATCAATGTGTCAAGGCTCAAACTCGACCTATATGCCAACTACTTCTTATGATCATTCGTAGGAACATGAATCCTAATTTTTGTATGTTTAAAATTTATCACCAGTTTGCTCTATTGTGGTCGAATTTGTGGAGGTTATCTCAAAATTTATTTAAGGTACCATGGATCTAAATTTCTTATGAACTTTCAACACTATAACAAACTTTGGTGCAAATTGTTGATCAATTCTCACTTGGTTAGGGTTATAGATGTTAATGAAAATTTTGTGTGCATGCATGAGAGTTGGGTGCAAATGCACAATGTTGTGTAGAATTAGTGTGATAAATATGGGATAGTGAAAAGCATAGTTTTGAAGATTAGTCTAGGTTGACTCGTACCTAATCAACTCAGTCAAAGTGATTGTTGGTTGAATGGTTAATTGTTGGTTCAATGGACAGAAGATCTTGCAAGCACAAATACCAAAGGGAAAAATGGAGCCCATCATAGGGTACTGTTTGTAATTCTCCACCATTGATACCTTCCATGCTTCCTCAAACTCCTCTCCAACCTCAATATAAGTGCTAGTAGTAGCATGAACAACAACACTACGCTTAGCAGAACTAGAAGAACACGTTTTCCAAACTGCACGAGAACTACTTCCCTCACGAGTCACCATGTGCCATGCTTGGTCTCGATGGTTCTCTTCCTTCAAATCCTGGTTCAACTACCATATGTTCATTGGAACCACCACCCCGAACTCCACTAGACAACAATTCACCATTTTGTAGTAGTGATTCGCCATGATTTTACAAGATAATATAATCTCATGAGAGATTCACCAAAAAATTATATATACATTTTATACTATTAATAAAATTGCCTTCCATTTTTCCTATGTATCATGGGGATTCGCCCATTTATTATATATATAAATTTAAGGGGGTTCTTAAAATTTTCCCTGTTGGGAACAAATCTTTAAAGATATTTTATTTTTTTAGAGTTTGTGGTGTAACTTTTCATGTGGAATTCTGGTCCCCACAGGTTCGAGGTGGGGGTTTCGTCCCCACGAGTCTCTAGGTCCATTGTCGACGGGCTATTATTTATCTTTGATAATGGGAAGATAGAAATTAGAGATAAAAGAGATAGACAATACAAGAAGCAAAAAGGCCACCTCCTCGAAGCGAAGCAAGTTTTTTCAAAGATGCCAAAGAATTGCTTACCCTCTATGATTGACAAATACGAGTTCTTGTCTTTTCTGGAGACAAGAAGTTTTTCTACGTCATTGGCGGGCCAAATATAGAAATTGCAATGCATTTTTACAGTAGCAGATTATGTGAGCAAAGGAATATCGCGACTAAGTTGAATACAACGATAATAATCAAAACAAGAATTGCTGTGGAGTGGCAAGTCCAGGCCAAGAGGCAGAGGCAGTGGACTTTATGGGCGTTAATTACTCTGGCTATTAACAATTAAATAAGTTTTTGAAAGGAAGGTGTGAGGTCGAATTAATTTTCTTGGGCTTTTAAATGTGACTAGTGTTCTTAAAATTCCCAGAAAGATAATACTAAAGCACTAAGATGCAACGCATGGAGCCACTTGACATTCATTTCTTCTTTTTTATCCAAAAACATATGTCTTTAATACACAACATGGTTGCCAATTATGGTTTCTTTCTGGACACCGGCTTTCGAGAAATGTTCAGAATAGCTGCCAACACACTACATGGTTGCCACTTGTGGTTTATTTCTAGGAAAAGGCTTCCGTGTAATGTTTAGAATAGCCAGTCACCTGGCACAAGGTTATGTACACTGAACAATGCCTCTTTCAGTTAATAACTACTTCAGGGATTTTATGCACTAGTTTTTTATGATTTTGGCACCCATTGATTCAGCAATTGATGTTGAACCTGACAATTGAAGTTCTAGATTGAGATGGAGAACCCACAGAAGCAAAGGAAACAGAGGTCTCATGCTGAATAATCTGTATAGGGATGATTCACGTTCAAAGGTATTCTTTGTTATTACTCCACTAGTATTGAACCTCTTAAAGTGTTGATTTCACATCTATGTAAATATATATACCTTCTAAAATAGTTGCTATGAATCACTATAGTCTGCCTTATAATACTTATGATTATAGCACCAAGCCTAAGCTCTATAAGGACACATGTGATCAGGAACCAGGCTTCACAACTAGATTTGTTTTTATTTGCAGCAGGATATCCATATATGTGTATAAAGAGCACTAGTAATACTGCGACTTATCCCTCTTTTTTTCAACATAAGGAATGATAATGAGTAAAATTTAACCAAGTGTCTTTTCCGACTGTCTGTAAATTTGAAAAAAAAACCTTATGAGATGTGGTTTTCTTGATTCGAGCCAAATAATCAAGTTCGAATCAACAGATTCTATCATCCTAGTGTGAAGTCAATAATTGAAGGGGAAAGTTTAGCTGGTATAATCGCGACCTACGCTTACGTGGGTTCTAACTGGTATTGTTTTGTCCTTCGCCTCTATGGGAATGGTCCTTTCGGTCTCAGCCTAGCCCAAGTTAGGTCGGGCTGGCAGGTGGTGGCTAGAGGGTAAGCGGGGCGACAGGTGTGAGAATGGATTGGCCTGGCGCTAGTGTCATGCTTCCAAGAAACAAATACATAGGCAAGGCTCTTGGTTCGTAAAAATAGATACATGGGAGACAGAAATAAGTAAATAGATACATGGGAGAGGGAAATAAGTATACATGTGAGACAATTGTTGTAACAGCGTAGAACACCATTACATGATGGAAGATGGTTGTGACAACACACCATTACATGCACACAATCAATACCCCAAAAATTACCAGAAATATTACCCCAAACATTTAATTCTTGCTAACTAATGTTAGCATTAGTTTGTATTTAAGACCATTTGGAAATAAAAAACTATTGTTATATGAACAAACATGAAGCATATCCCCTATCTACTTCGAGAAGAGGCCAATAAAACAATAAAATCTGTGATTGGTGCTGGAAATTATTCCGTCAATTTCAAAGGTTGAGCCACATTTGTTTTATGAAACAAAATAAAAACTTAGGATAATGGAAGGGAATATTAATGCTACTGTTACTTTTTTATTACTATAGTTCGTTGCTGCGAGCGGCACGAACTAATAAGAACCAGAACATCTAGGGGTTGGGGCCAAAGTTTCTGGCGGAACAGCTACAGAGGATGTTGAAATAAGAAGCAGAACATCTAGGTGTTGGGGCCAAGGTTTTTGGCGGAACATATACAGAGGATGATGAAGTATATTGTGGTAGAAGACGTAGAAGGATAGTATGTTGTGCTATTACAGGAATTATAATAGGAAATGGAAGCGGAAATCGTGCGGGTGAGGGCGAAAAATAACAAGGCTATCGAGAGGCAAATAAAGGAGAGAATGGTTAATGAGAGAAATATGATGGAGGAGAATTGGAATTTATGAACAAAGAAGACGCGTGTATATTACACCTTGTGTCCAACGCTTGTTTCTGAAACATTAGATTACCTGACGTATAATATCTCAAAGAATTTAGTATGAAATTTGAACTATTATTTAAAATATTATTATTAAAAGTTGCGGTTCGAAAACTCTTCGAAATTTTTATTTTTGCTCCGTTACAAATCATTGAAAAGAATTCAATTTTTTTATCTTTAGTAATTAGAATCACGTGATTGCGTTAATAAAATACCCGATATTCAACATATTCTCTCTCTTTCGTGATTGAATCATACATGAAATATGGGAATTGCGAATTTTTGTTGTAAAGTGGATGTTTCAAAGTGGTTTTATTAAAATACCTGATATTAAATAGATCATATCCATTTGTGGGGATTGAATTGTAAATGAGATATTTTAACACCTCCTCATGAATTTTATATACCTATGAGTTTTTTTTTTCTAAGTAAGTCTAATTTCTATTTATAAAAACATATAGTACATGGATTGTTTGGCCTCTAGAATTGCTGGACTAGCCAATTCCAGAGGCATTGTGAGGCAGAAGATAAAAATTGTGACTTTCCCAGAAGGGGAAACCAACCAAATTAGTTTTACTACAGCTGCCCATGATGGGGAAACCAACTTCATACAAAAAGAAGTAATGTATGACGAGATTGTCTAGGAGAAAAATAATAAACTGGAAAAAAGAGTCCCAAACTGAAAAGAAACTTGTAGAATTTAGGCGTCATTGCCCGGGGGAGGTGTCTCCTCCACAATTAGGCACCTGTACTCCTCGGTGTCATCATCAGTCATGTCTCAGGGCACTGCATGTTTAGGAATGTTGGCGGTGCGTGCACTGCCCATGCCCCCATCATCACCAGACCAGTCCTTACTGCTTCTATTGCTGCCACTGCTACCATTGACTATGATGCCCTTGCTTTTGTTGCTGGAGGCAGGAGCACCATGAATGACAGGGAGAGCTTCAGGTTTTCTCATAGGCATTAGAGGCATCAAATCTAAAGTGGATTTTCTGAGCAATTTCCTAGGACGAAGGCTCTCGGCATTGGATGCTTCCTCCTTGAAGCTTATAGAGATGGTGGCTGTGATGTGAGGATGGTCCAAGGTGCAAGTGTAATGGAATTGAGAGGAGTGCGTAGTGGACAGAGAAGGTAGCGTCTCCAGATGAGGTAGAAGTGGGGAAGAATGACTTGTGGTGTGGTGCGGCAGCAGGGAGGAAATGTGAACAGGAGTTAAGGAGTGTGACCACCTCGAGGCCAAGTCTCGGCCTCTACTACTGCAGGTTTCAGGATAGCGCCCATACGAATCCTCCAGCGAAGGAGATGAGGAGTCAGAACAGTTGATCAGCAGAGGCCTAGACACCTTGCCATGCCCACTCCCTCAACGGAAGCGCATACGGTGGCACTTGGGCATAGTGGTGCTCGTGGAGGTGCTGTTGAAAGGCTGAGACTGTGGGGCCGAATGAATAGAAGGATGAGGAGCCGAGTTTGAAGAGGACAAGGGAGCCAAAGTTTCAGGCCGCAATGAAGGTTGTGGGAGACGTGGTGGTCGGGAGCAAGTAAAATACAACAATAGAAACAACATCACCCCCCTATGGGCATTCTATATCTCGGCTCTGAGACCACATAGGGATAGATACAACTCGAGGGCAATGGAGGAAGGCTGCTGCTCAGAGAAATTTTGAAGTAAGGGTGAGTGCATCGACGGACAAGCATATTGATGGAGCTTTTGTGGTTACAGTTGGCATAAATAAATTCCCACGGCTTGAGCTGATGCGTGACCATGTGGCTGAGCCATCTATCACGGCATGGGTTCACCGTATGCCAGCCTTCATTTATGACCTACATCTGGGATTTTTGTTTCAATGTGCACTAACTTAGTGCATTCCTGTATGAGAGAGGTATCATGGAGAGTGTTGAGGGGAGAAGAGTAGATGGTTTGATCATAGTCCACTCCCTTGTTTGCAAGAACATCCACTACTTTGTTACCAGATCATTTGACATGCTTGAAGGAGACCGCCCGATTATGCTTCAGCCACTATTCTATGAGCTCAAATCTAGCAGCCAGATGCCAACTTTTAGCCACCTTGGTGGCGGAAGCACCCATGAGGAGATTAGTCGTTGCGTTAATGATGATTTGAGAGTCTCCTTCTATTTTAATGGGGAAATAATTGTGCCTCTGAGCGAGACAAAGAACCTATCATAAACCTTCCAGTTAAGATGAATTGTTAGAATCCCATCCTATGGATCCATAGAAGATAAAAAGGGGGTTGCCAAAAAAGTCACGAAATATTCCACCAAATCTTGCAGCTCCCATATTTCCTTTTGAGGCTCCATCAAAATTCATCTTGATTAGCCCAGCGGGATGAGGAATCCAAGTGCTCGGTGAATCTTGATGAGTGGTAGGAGTGCTAGTGTTGGAGGGGTGGAATGGGATCGAGAGATGCAAATTCTCTCAAATTACTTTTTCCTGATCTTGAGTTGGAAAATCAGAGTCCTACCAATGGTGAAGAGTCAGTGTTTCTTGAAGGTTGATGTAGAGGTTGTTCTATATGGTATCCAGAGGATTGATCTGATTCTTAAATATTGTTTTGTTCCTTTCCTTCCATACTGTTCATAGAAGAAGGCCCGGGAGAAGAGTCCAAAGAGTGTTTAATAACTTGTTGTTGTAAGGTGCCAAGGGCCAATTTTGAATGGTGCTAACAATATCACCTTGTATGTGATTCGATCTTCTGCATCTGAAGATAATTTCTTCCCACATTTTGTTGGCTAAGATGTATGTTTCCATTAGATGCTGGATAGTTTCAATTTTCATTGAACAGTTAGGGCAGCTGGAAGGTCCGATAAATCCTTTTTTTTAAATATTATCCCAGGTGAGGATGCGTTTGTGGCATCGGAGCCAGTGGAAAGTAGAGACCTTAGGCTAGATACCAAGTTGCTAGATTTGGGTCCAAAGAGGATATTTTGGTTCTTGGGTGGGATACATCAAAGTGTATGCTTCCCTGGTAGTGAACGTGCCTTGAGGTGTGTATCCCCACCTAAGAAGATCTTTCTTCTCTGAATATCTAATTTTTTTTGCTGTTAAGTTCTTCATCAATTTCCCTGTTCATGTCATCCTGCCAATCCTTGCAGATATGAGATGTTGGTGCCCATTGATGGTATCCTTGTATTGTTGGGGGTACCCAGTAATGTTCGACTTTGTTGCCCAGTTGGTTAAGCTGATCCACGTGTTGCTGAGGCCGTATAAGATTTACTAATTTGGGCCTTTTTTGCCAAGAATCATCCCAGAAAAGGGCTGTACCTCAATCTCTGACTCCCCAGAAGTTGTGCTCTTGAATGAGGGCTCGGTGTTGTTTGGCTACATTCCGTATAAGAGAGCTTGTATCAGCTGTTGTCAGCCTGATAAGATCTTTTGGGGGTCTATTGTTGGCACATTTGACATTCCAAAGAAGTGTCGATGGCATGTGTGGCGTAGATAACCATTTCCACCAAATGTGAGCGCCCATGATTGCATTGTTGTGATGCATATCTCTTAGTCCTAGACCACCATCCTTTTTTGGCATGCATACTGTTGACCATTTTACCAAATATCATTTACAGTTTTGACCAGAGGAGCCCCAAAGGAAATTACGCTGCAAATTTTTTATCTTTTTGAGGACCCATTTTGGTGCCGCGAGAACTGAGAAGAGATAGAGGGGCATAGACTATAAAACTTCTTTGATTAGGATAATACCGCTAGAAATATTAAGGGATCTATAGGTCCAAGAGGAAATTCGGGCTTCAAGTTTTTCTAGGAGCTCTTGCCAGGATGAGAGTCAGATTATGGAATCAATCAAGGGCACTCCAAGGTACTTGAAAGGTAGGGAAGCTATAGAGAAGCCAAGAATTCTGGCAATGTTTCTTTGGGTAATGGTTGGGGTATTGAAAAGAAATATCTAAGATTTTCCAGGATTGATAGAGGTACCTGAGTTGATAGAGGTACCTGAGGCCTCCGAGAAAGTGTCAAGTAGGGATTTAAAAGTGAAATCTTCTTGAATTGAAGGATGACCGAACAACATATTTTCATCTACAAACTGTTGGTGGATATTTGGCTGGGAACCTTGAACAGAGATTCAACGAGGTTGTGAGAACGGTGGGAATTTTCAATGAGATGACCTAGCCCTTCTGCCATGAGGACAAAAAGGAAGGGCGATAGGGGATCTCCTTGGCGAATGCCTATGGAGGGAGAAAAGGGACGAGAAGGGATGCCATTTATGAGGATGGAGTAAAAAAGGGAAGAAATGAGATTCATAACCCATCTAATGCAAGAGGGACTGAAGCCAAAAGTAGTAAGAATTTTCTTGATATAATCCCAGCTTAATTTATCAAAATATTTGGGGAGATAAATTTTTAGGAGCATACCTGCCTTCTTGGTGTGTTTCAGAGTCTTGAGCCTATTAGAAATGACTTTAGAAATCACCTTGTAGATAACATTGCATAATGCAATGGGTCTATATTTATCTGGGGTGTTGGACTGTTATTCTTTTGGAATGTGATATGAAAATGGAAGTACTTGAAAAAGTGTGCAAGGTATCCATTTCCATTATTTAAATGTGTGCAAAATTCTCCAAGTCTTGTTGCATAAAACAACTACTTAGATCTAATCCAGAGATTGACTGTAGGGGCATTTACTAGATATGTTACCTTTGATAAAAGGATGAAATCCAGAGGTTGCCTGGCCCTTTACAATCTCTGTATTTAGAACTTGTAGAAGTTAACACTCAAATTCCATCAAATGACATGTGCAAACTGTTAATCATGTCTTGCAATTGAAACAAAGTGTTTTTGGTAGTTGTATAAGAGTTTATGTGTGAATGCAAGTTAATGTAATTTGTTGTTTAACATATCAAATCAGATTTTTTTAGCAAGATAACTTCAGCATAACATGACACAAATGTTTGATGAGCAGTTCACCCCTCTTGGGCTACGTCTACTACATCAAACCTCCCGAAATGAGTTTGTCCACTTTTATTAAAATGCTTTCAAATGCTAATACAAGTTAAAGAGTGTCTCAATAGACAAATATGAATGCAAATACTAATTCAAAATGTATGAAAAAGATAAGAATGCCTTTCCAAAATCACTAAACAATGAAGAATTACCATAAACAATGATTTCTTCAATAAGGCCCTCACGACTCTTTGAACTCCTCTGTAGCTTTTCGAGATGTATAAGTCCTAAAATAGATCTCAAACCTCTTCCAATAGGTTTATAAGGTAGGAATTAGTTGAAAATGATATTTGGTTCACCTCAAACAGGAAGGTACAACTCAAAACAGCTCAAACCCCAAAATGGCCCTAGTGGCCCTAAAAACTCTCCTGAAGGTTTTCGGCCTATGAAAGTCTTCAAACAGCTCTAAAACCCCTTCCATGTGATTCATAATATTTCAAATAGCTGAAAATGGTCTTTGGTTCACCTTAAACAGAAAGGTACAACCCAATATAGCTCTTTTACCAAAAATGACCTAATGGCTCAAAAAACTTCTCTGAAGTTAAAATGGCTGTAGAACACCACTACTACGTCTAGAACCTATCTCAATGGCTCTGGAATGATAAAAATAGTCGAAAATGACTTTTGGTTCACCTCAAATGGTTAACCACAGCTCAACACAGCTCCAAACACAAAATGGCCCTAGTGGCTCAAAAAACTTCTCCGAAGCTAAATAGGCTAAAGATTAGCTCCAATGGCTCTGAAACCTATCTCCATGGCTTTAGAATGCTGAGAAGATACGAAATTAAAAAAAAAAAAATTCCAAAAGGTTGAACCTATCAAAATTTATGCTTAAAACAGTATTTGTCCAATGTTAGGTAAAATCCCCACTAACTATGGGCTAACTGCAGTTAACCCCGCCAAAACAGCCAAAACCATCAGTTTAGTCGAACTGCACCCAAATTTGGCGGGAACCACTAGCAGTTAAATTTAATGCTAGAATGGGAGCTGTCACATGCGAATCCCGCTCTATCCGCCGGCAGTCACGTTTATTATTAAAGCCAGCATTTATTGTAACTGTAACAATGACCACATGTCGTAGTCATCCCACATGGTTAAATACCTAAACCCACCGCAGCTAGGCCTTACACCATGGTTCTTTGCGCCCTGGTCGTGTGGGGTCGAGCTAGCCCTAAGGGGCTAGCCCCTTTTGCATTCCGTCCTTACACTTTTTAAACATTAAATCAGCCCGCCATGGTTTAATATTAAGAAATAATGTTGGAGCCCAACGGTAAAATGTTGGCACCATAACCCAGAGGTCTCAGGTTCAATTCGTCAGAACTGTAAAAAAATTTATATTGCGAAATTTCCACCGGCCGGGGGCCACGTGGCGGCTTCTGAGCCTGCCACGTGGCAGCTCGTGATTGGCCAGAAACAACAGAAGTCAACAACCATCAATTCCTGCGCGACCACTTGTCAAATGTTCATTTGCCCAAATGGAATATTCCTCGAAATATTCTCTGGAATATTCCAAGGAATATTATATATATATATATATATATATTTTTTAATCAAAGTCAAACCAAGTCAAACTGGTCTTTTGCCTAAAATTGTGAATGTTCAAACTTGAATAACTTTCACATACATTTTCGGATTTGAGTGTTGTTCACAGCATTAGGATCGTATCGCCGCGACCTATCCAGTCATTTATGTTGCAAATGATTTTGAATACTTTCAATTTTGAGCTTTTTCCATGGCTTGGGCTTGAGCTCCTTATCAGAATGAGAGCTAGAAAGGTAGCATTGAGAGAGGGGAGCATCCAATGCAGTTCTATAGATTCCTCAACCAACTTCGAGACTTCAAATTTGATGAGGTCCCAGAAGTGATGAAAGAAATTAGAGGTGAAACCATCTGGACCTGGGGCTTTTCCATCTTTGAATTGAGCCATAGCTTGTTCAACCTCCTGAAGGGAAACTTGATGGAGGAGCATCCTGTTATGTTATTCTGTAATTATCTTAGGAATATGCTCGATGACTTTACTAATTGCTTGATGTCTGCTTTCCTGGGTTCTTGTAGAACAGACTTGAAGTGATTGAGGAGCTCTTTCTCAATATTCTCATGTTCTTCTACCCTTTCTCTTTGCCGATTCTGTATTTGTGCAATCCGATTGTGCATTCGTATTTTGATGGTTGAGCGGTGAAATAATTTAGTGTTTTTTCCCCTTCCTTGAGCCACCTTATTCGGGATTTCTACTTCCAGAGGATTTCCTCCTGTGTTCTTCTTTGTTCTAGCTGGGAGAGAATGCTTTGTTCTTGAGTGGCTAGAGACTCTGTTCTTCCTTCATTGATTATGCATTGTTGAAGTTCAGTCATGGTTTGTTCTAGAATCTTCTGTTGTTGAAAGATGTTCCCAAATGTGGAGTGGTTCCATTGCTTGATCTTTTTTTTGAGATGTTTGAGCTTTTGTTGGAATTGATACATTGTGGAACCTGCTAGAGGTGTAAAGCTTCTCCATGAATTTGTGACCATGCTTTTAAAGTCAGAATGAGTAAGCCAAAAAGCTTCAAATCTGAAGGGACGCTTAGTGGTGACTCTAGGACACATCCATTACAGAAGAATAGGCCAATGGTCAGAGCCAGATAGAGGTAGTATGGAAGAGTGAAAGTCTCCCCCTAATTGGATATCATTATCCGATATTAGGAAGCGATCAAGATTGGAGGCTATTTTTTGTGAGCCTATGCACTTATTGTTCCATGTATGCATGCCATTGGAGAAGGGAAGGTCAATTAACCAGTTTCTTTGGATGAATTCCTTGAAGTGGTTGCTTTCCATATCTAATTTAGCCCCTCCACCTTTCTTTTCTTCTAGCTTGGTAATCATATTGAAGTATCCCTCGATTATCCAGAGTGGATGTATTCAGTTGGCATTGAGGATTTCCATGGTCTTTAGCAGTGCAATTTTATGCATCAGATATTGAGGGAAATAGAAATTACAGAGGTTTCCATGAATGTTAGAACCAATAGGATGGAAATATGCTTGTATGAGATTATGTGAGGCATGAAAGTCATAGAGTGAAATTATCTATGGATCCCATGCGATTACTAGGCCTCACGAGGCTCCGGAGGCATCTACTACTACTGTGTGGCAACCAAAACATATTTTGGAGATGATGGAGCTGAGGGTGTGGTTGTTGCATTTAGTTTCTTGCATGAAAAAGACAGAAGGTATTTCCTATTGTATCATATCTTTAATCATCCTTCATTTCACAAGGCTGTTGAGCCCTTGAATATTCCATGATGTTAGTTTCATTGGGAACTATTTTAGATCGACTGATAAAACTTAGTCATCTTGGGATATATTCCAGATTCCACCAGCATTTCCCCAACAATGATGGTCCTCTGCAGATCTATTCTTTGCCATCCTTTTTTTGTTTCCCTGAATAGCTTTTTTCCATCCCAATGACTACCTCGTTGTATGCCGAGTGATCTTTTCTGATGCGCGTGAAATAGAATCACTTGTAAGTTGTCTGTCTGTTTGTCAGGTATTTTATCATATTCTTTTTTTTATAGGCTGCTCCAGTGTAAGAATTTCTAGATCTCCTAGGTAAATGCTTTCAGGTTCCTCTTCCATATGACTGGAATGGCTTCTTTCTGGTTCTGATCCAACTGTGAGGGGGTTGGCTTGAGATAAGCCATCTATCTCCATGAGATTAGGCTGCCAGATTATTAGATCTGAGTCCTTACTGAGATTGGGAGTGAAACTTGGGGGTTCTTGAGGAGCTTTGGTTGAGGTCTGGGGGATTAGGGGTTCAGTAGAAGGTTCAAAGGTGGAGGGCTTTGTTGTTTCCATATTTTTTTGTGAAGATTCGCTATCTGGCAGAGTTTTTTTGGCTAAGATATCAAAGCTATTGCTGGTGGATGGAGCACTAGAGTCATGAGGTCAAAATTTGGGGGCGGTGGGAGGTTTCTTATGGTGCTTTTCGCGGATTTAGACTTTGGTGAACCCCTCTACATCATTTTCTTTAGAGGTGGCATTGGTTTTGGGGGGCTGATTTAGCGGACAATCGTGAAAGAGATGACCATGTGCATGACAATTTCTGCATTGAAAGGGGACATGCTCGCAATATATGGTTTGTACCCATTCAAAATAATCATGATAGAGACTTACCAAGTCCGTGAGAGCCTTATCCAGATGCATGTAAACACAGATTCTTGCATATGAAGTATATCTTCTGAGCTTTGTTTCCTCAGAAACCTTGATGAACTCTCCTAAGCCGTTGCCTATTTCCTTTAGGGATTCCTCATCCCAATATTCCAGAGGTAGAGAGTACATTTTGATCCAAACAGGGGCCCAACCGAGATATTATTTATCTGGGTTGAATCTTTCTACCAAATCCCTGAGATTCAGACCCACTGAGTTGAAAAAATAGGGGCCTCCATCTAAGATATGGTTTATGTCTTCAATACAGTTAAAGATGGCATTGAAGAAGCCTTTTGGAACTAACTGGAGAGTAACATGTCATTTCGGCTTCCATTTAGAGGCAATCCAGCCATGGAGAGATTTCTTAGTAGGCCAAAAGCCGACAAATTTTCCTATGAGTACATGATCTTTCATGTATTGTATTTGTGCATTGATACAATGGCTTAGCAGGTCAATCTTTGGTCATTTTGCAGCGATAGGAAAAAAGGTTGCAGAAGTTGCCTTCGGCTGTTCTGTATTGCCTACGAGCTCCTGAGGCTTGTTTCTTCGCAATACTATGGTTTTAGTCTATGTCCCCGCAAAATCAGAGGATGGAATCTGGGAAGAGTCAAGAATGACATCATCATTATTGCTGGAGGGAGGGGTGTTATCCCCTCCCACTGGATATTATATTTATATTATGAAATATATATATTATATTTCTAATAAAATTAATATTAATAATAAATGTTTATATCTTGGAAAATAAGATATTAGTATAATTAACTTTAAAATTATAATATAATTAATTTTAAACATGAAAAAAAATATAAATATAAAAAATTTCAAATTTAAATTATACTAAACTAGAAAAAATCCTAAAAATTAAACATTTAAAAATAATATAAAATTAAAAAATATTTATAATTTAAATTATATTAAAAGAAATCAAAGAAACATACTTTAATAAAGTTATCTAATGTTTTTCTCAGACTTTTGAGAAAATGTAAAATGCTTGTTCTCCATGCCCAAGTACCTTCTGCAACATCCTCATGCAAGCAACTATGATCTTAGTACCAAACTTAATACACCTAAAAAATACATATTTCTACCAACCTAAACCATTTAACTAAGAAATAAATATAAAACCCTCATTAGGATTTCATTTCCCTTTCACCTTTAAAAGTAGCCTCACAAAGAGTATAAATATCAACCTCTTACTTCAAGTTAAAGTGAAAATATCTCAACTAAGAGCCTCTCACCTCTAGTTAAATTTGCTCTCATTTTTATTTTTCAAACAATTTTAGAAATTACTTGGTATTAATAAATAATAATATATATTTTATCTTTAAAATGAAAATTATAAATTTTATAAATAATTGCATATAATTGAACCTAAAAGATAAGGATAAGTATGATCCTATGTACAATAGCTGGCTATGAGTTCAGCATTGTGCCTTGCTTTGAGACAACACATGTACCACCTTGCAGATCTATAACGCTGTCAATGAGCAACAATGAGAAGAAGAGGACCCATTCCTTACGGGAGTAATCAAATGGCAGCTTCATTCATGAAGAAATGGAGGAAAATATGATAGGTGGTAGACATGTTGAGATGAGGAATATTTCCTCCTTTCTAGATGACATTTTCTCAATGAGCATCTCACAGCTCAAAAAGAAGCTTCTACCTACAACAGATCCAAAAACTTATTGGTTTTGGGGGGCCATTGATGAGAAGAAGGTCTCATGGAGAGATCTCGTAGGAGGTGCACCTCAACATATCATGGAGTGGAAACTTATTCATTGGTTTGAGGAGGTTGGTGTCCTACAATTGGAGGATACCATGTTTTTGCATAATTAGATCCATCATCCACATTGGATGGATGTGCTGGTTTCTCTTCGGTGAGTCTGGCTACCACTAAATGGGACATATTGTTCTGATCCATCCATTTCACATCACTGGAAGAATGCAGAAGAAAAATGCATGGTTACTTTAGTTGTTGATGAGAGAATTTTGACATCACATGATATATCTAATGTCCATGTATTTACTCTTGTTTTGGATACATCTCATGTCTTTACATGTATTTCTGTTTGGGATGTACCTCATGTTCATGTATGTACTTGGGTTTGGGAGAAAGTATAACTCTCACATGATGTGGCATAAGGGAGCTTGTTTGTATTATGTTGATGGGACATTTCACATGTCCATTACTATATTGTTTCTCCATGACTTGCATCATGATGATGTAAGGTGGAAGTAAGAATCCTTGTTGCTATGGTTACTATTGGGAGAGTATGGACTAAATTATTCCAATACATTGCATGAAATTGTTAGAGGATGGAAACAGGAGGCCTTACAGCGTTGGATTTTGTTGGGGGATTATGGTCATTTTCCATGGTATGATGATGATGTGATGGGGTAGCAAGATGCCTTGTTAAGGTGGCTTCTCTTGAGAGAATATGGCCACTATGTTTGGTACAATGATGATATGGTCTGGCAGCAAGAGGCATTGCTGCGGTGGCTTCTATTGATAGAGTATGGATCTCATATCTATATTGATGCATATTCGGCATGGAAACAAGAAGCATTGTTGCAGTGGCTTCTTTTGAGAGTGTATGGCTCTCTTGTTTGTTTTCATGATGATCTATCATGGTAGGAGAAGGCTTTGCTGCGTTGGTTTTTATTAGGAGAATATGGTTTGACATTGTTCATGTTCATCAATATGTCTCTACTTCTTATTTTTCACTATGTTGATGTGATTTTTGGATCCTACATGGCCAACAAGGCTAATAATGTGAGCAATGATAAATGAAATATACTCTATGTATCATGGGTTGGAAAGATAGTTCATGAGTTGGGACTTATCACTTTGGGAATGACCCACTTCATTTTGTGTATCTCATGTGTAGAGGAGATCTTTGGTCATCATATGGTTGCCACTTTGACATTCATTGATGAGGAAGGGTATCTAACTTCTCAGTTGGAGGCCATTCTAGACATTCTAGAGAGGCAGCTTTGGAGCTGGACATGCATGACACATTGTGACAGATGGGGAGGCCTTCCACATGAGGATGCAATTTGGAGGGAGGATGTTTGCTGTAACATCCACTTTTGTAGTTGCTTGAGGTCAAGAAACATTTTTCTCTGGAGGACTGTAATATTCCCAATTTTTTCACAAGATAATTGGAATATTAGAGTTCTTAATTTTCATACTTAATTAAGTAAATAAGAGGGTGGAGGGATCCAAAAACCCCAAAATATAAATAAAATCCACTTTTTATTTGTGTATGTGGATATTTCAGATCTAGATCAACATAATGGAGTAGTGGAGCAACTACTTAATGTGGAAGGAGAGGAGATCATGTCTCATTAATGAGAAAGATAATGGAGGTTGAAGCAGTCAACTAAGATCATGAAAGGAATCAAATGTAATATCATAGAGAATTCATGATGAGATGATGTAGGAGTAGTGTATTTAATGCACACATGGGAGAGGGTGATCATTACATTCATACATGATGGAGATCATGGAGAGACAACACAATCAACATGGAGACCTATGTCCCATGTACAATGCAGTTATGAGGTGGGCCAAGGCATGGGAAGGTTCAAAAACTATATAATGAAGATGAAGGAAACATTAGAAGAGAATTTTGGATTATTGATTTGTGATCTGTTTATATATGGATTTGACATTCCATGCACTCTTATGTTGTTTAGCTAATTCTGCAGTGCTATTTAGCACAGGGTGTTCTCGAGCAGGAATCCCAACTCTTTCCTTAAGTGACCTATAAGGAAGAGTGTTTGCACTACATTCATCATTAGGCATTGGTTGAACAAACATCCTCTCTCCGAATGGCATCCTCATGTTGAAGGCCTCCCCATTTGTCACAATTTTTCACGCATGTCCAGCTCCAAATCTGCCTCTCTAGAATGTTTAGAATGGCCTCCAGCTGAAAATTTAGATACCCTTCCTCATTAATGAATCTCCAAGTGGCAAGCATATGTTGAACAAAGCCCTTCTCTACACATGAGATACAAAAAATGAAGTGGTTCATTCCCAAAGTGAAAAGTCCCAACTCATGATCTATCTTTCCAACCCATGATACATAAATTAGATTGCATTTATCAATGCTCGCACCATTAGCCCTGTTGTCCATGTAGGATCCAAACATGACATCAACATAGTGAAAAATAAGAACTAGAGACATATTGATGAAAATGAACAATGTCAAATCATATTATGCTAATAACAACCAATGCAGCAAAGCCTTCTGCTTCCATGCTATATCATCATGAAATGGAAAATTATAAAAGTAGCTGCACCTTCACTAAGTGGGGCCCGCAGGCTATTTTTAGGTCTATGTCTATTTTTAGACATGGTGAGCATATTCTATAAGTTGCAGGATGCTATTTGTATATGGTTGGTCAAATGTGAAAAATAGATGAAATTCTATTTTTAGAATATTGGGCGAAGTCTATTTATAGATCGTCAATTTAAAAATAGATGCATGTCAATTATTGTTAGCCCTTAATAATAATCCGACAATAAATATCAAATTATTCTCTTGAAGCACTTTATTTCAGTGAACAGATTTAGCAAATAAGTGGGCTAAAGGAATTACGCAATTCCTAGGGTTTATTGGTGGTTCATGCATGGAGGACTCAATTAAAACTAAAGTGGAAAAGTTATGACAGAGTTGGAAGAGTAGTTATGGGAGTTATTATTCAGTTTAGCTCAGTTAAAGTGAGTTAAACTCAATTGAACTAGTCGTATCTAGTCTAACTGAAAGATACACTAGTGAGAGTTAATTGAGTTAATTAGTTAATTAATTCACAACTAGTAACTCACTAACAACTGAAAAAATACAATAGTTAACTACATTGCATGTCAGTTCCAGTGGAGACCCAGTGGACAGATAGGTGAAAGGGTGAGATGGATTATCTGTTCTAACTATAGTGATGCATTCAATGCATCTGACACACATTGGAGTTGCCAATGAGGATTGCACAGTCAAGGCAAGGCCAATTCGAATTCATTCAGGGGTGTTCCTTAGTAGGGATTGCACAGTGGAGGCAGGTTGTCCGAAGGCAAGAAATTGGTGCATAGAGATGCAAATTTATGCATGACAGTGTATAATGATTGTTGATTGTACTGAGAGCTTGACGTACTAAGCTTTGAATGATATTATTACATGATCCATTGTTATACATAATATATGATAGTTGGGGTTTTCAACTTCAGGCTTTCCTGATAAATAGCTGTGTTATCAGCAATTGAATTTATTGACATGTCTTTGTAATTGAGTTTCAAATTTCCGCAAGATCAATAATGGAAGGATTATGTATTTATAAAGAAGATAAATATTGTTAGATCAGGAGGATATGGTAATACATCAGTATTAATAAATTTCAACATGGTATCAGAGTTGTGTTAATCACTGGAGATTGCAATTGTGAAGAATTCCTGAGTTTTGTGCTCGTGGACAATTTGAATTTGCTGCAGAAATTTCTTGGTGTGACAGTTGAGTATTCATTGAAATGTCTTTCAATGGGTTGCGATTGAAGTATACCCCTGAGGGTAGCTCAAATTACATAGCCTGGAAGGAAAATATGGAGGCGGTGCTTGAAGATAATGGACTGAAGAAGTTCATCGATAGCGATGTTCCTAAGCCTACTTCTCGTGATGCTCCAATACTTGACTCTTGGCAAAAGAAGGTAGCGAAGACAAGAAGAATTTTGTAGGAAGGTGTGAAGGACCATATTATGTCAAGCCTTAATGGGAAAGCCACTCCATTTGCAATGTGGAAGGCTTTGACAAATATTTTCCAAAGCATCAATGACCATAGGAAGTTGGCGCTGAAAGTTAAGCTCAGAAAAATAAAAATGGAGAAGGGCGACAATATTCCAAAATATCTCACCAAGTTTTTCCAATGCACGGATGAACTGGGAAGTGCAGGAATTATAGTTGCGGATGATGGCTTGGTGAGATTGGCTTTCCTTGGGTTACTGAAGAGTTGGCACAGTTATCAGGACTCTGTCAATGGACAGGAGAAAATTCCGGATTGGGAGCGAATTTGGTCAGATCTTGTGCAGGAGGAGATAAGGTGAATTGCCAGGGATGGATCTTTGTAATATTCCTTTTTTAGAAATGTCACAAGTCTGTGCGAGAGATGGACTGTGGGGTAATTTACCGAATATGTCACCTTCTAATGAAGGGTGAGATCTGGAGGCTTGCTGGCCCTTTGCATATTTTGTCTACAGATATGTGAAATTTCCTTGTAGGAATGACTAGGAACCCAAGCCTGGAAAACGCATTTCCCAGAAATGGAGGCCGCAAGATTTGATCCTTGGTCTGGGATCCTTTAAATATATCTATCTGGAGGTTAAATCCTCAAGTGGACTAAAAGAAAATCCTTCTAGGAGCTTGAGACAAGCCTCCTTCACCTGTTATCTTCAGAAAAGGGCCCAATGAAGAGGGCTGCAACAACACTTTGCTCAAAAAAGGAAACGACAACGTTATTTCTAAGGAGTTGTATCACATGAAGATGAAATCAACCTTAAAATACATATGCAACAGAAATTGTAGGCAAACTCTTGAGAAATCTATTACTCAAAACAAGTAAAGAGTCTCAATGAGACATGTGCATAGAAATGGAGAAAACACTGGTTGCATAGTTTTATTCCCAACTAGGACTGCACAGTCTATGGAGGTACTGCAGCAATAAATATAGAAACATGAATGATACATCAATTTAATCTCAAATAAAGAATTGGGATCAAGGTTTCAACCCCTGAAAATACAACACAACAATCCCTTAAGGGGATTGGATGAAAACTAGAGAAAATGGAAAATTTACCAAAATGTCGGAGTTGCTGGGCAGCTGCTGCAACTCAATAGAAATTGAAAATGAAAGGATATTTTTGAATATGATGCCTCTGCTGAAATAAATTCTTTTTCCAATCTTCTAGATGAAAGGCTGATCCTTTCATTGAAGATCTCATCACCCACTAAAAAGCTGCAACCCTCACTACAAATGCTCTCTATGAACTGCAGATTCAAGGAATAGGGATGCTATTCTGATGATGGAAAGTGATTGGCCTGATGCCAAAGATGATGGAATGAAGATCAAAAACTCCCTCACTAATCTCCCAAAGGAATGGAGACTCCCTTCTCTGAAATACAATGCTGGAAGTAGTGTTGAGAAACCCTCCCCTGCAACACCCAGCAACACAACTCAACCACCAAAGGAGACTACGCTGGAGATGAATGGAATGCTTCAGCCTCAAGCCAGAATATGGGGAATATGAAGAACAAGCTCTTCCAAGAGCTACTCTATGGAAGATATGGGATTCCAGCCCGGGAACACCCAGTGCTAGCAGCACTGCATCTCAGCTAAACAACCAGAGAATACTCTTGTCTGAGAAGACAAGAAAAATGATAATCAAAAGCATGAATGAGAATGGCTTCTTCGTTCTCCTTTTAAATAAGTGAAGTGTGCTTTGTCATGGGTCCCACACCTTAGGGTTTTCTCTCTAGAATGATCTCCCTCTCATGCAAACTGTGCTAGCCCACCAAGTGAACCTTATCTTCTCAATCTGCGCAGTCAACTTGGCCTCTTCTAGAATTATCCACCTGAAAATTGTCTCTTTTCACACATGGGGTGTGAAATCCAATTATTTATTGATCCCTTTTCAAATTATAAGGGTTCCTTTATTCATATTTTTATTATCAATGGGTTTCCTTACCCATTTATTCTCCTCCTAAAGAAAAAACAAAAGTTTTTAATTTTCCATAAAATTTTGGAACATTACAGTCCTCCCCTCCTAAATGTTGCTTGCCCTCAAGCAACTTGCAAGGATAGAACTGTAGGATGTCCTCTCCCTCAAATTGTAGCATCTACTTATGATGAACTCCTCATGAAGAATGAGATGATGTATCAACAAAGAGTCTTGATACTGCTCCTCTCAAGTAATGTAAACTAGCTAGTGTGGCCATCATCATGAACATGGAATGTACTCAAGAAGGCAATAAGGTGTTGTCTAGACGTCTCCTTGAGGCATGGTGTCAAAATGAATTGGGAAGGAAATTCCCCTCATGTGAATCCTTCATCCCCAAGAAACCATCCATGGCACATGTGAATACTCATGGTTTTACACCTCATATTCCATGGCACATGTGAATACTCATGGTTTTTCCTAAATACTCATGGTTTTACACCTCATATTCCATGGCACATGTGAATCATGAAGTGTGCCTTGATCTCCATGCATGAGATCCTAGGGACCTTCTTGCAAAGACACAAGAATCCCTCTATTTGGAGCAGAAGCTCCTTCCTCCTCTGTATGAGGCACTAGATGATCTCTAGATTTGGCAGTGTTGTTGCCCTTTGTTTCTGCAATAAAGTTGGGAAACATCCCAATAATTTGATCCACCTTTGAAAAAGAGATCTCTCTGGTTTGTTTCTCAAAGGTGTGGGATGAAAGTTTTTCCTCCAACGAGGCTTGATGCAAGTTTTCAGCTCCTCCAATGGTTTGTTGAGGTGGTTCTGTGTTTCTATGCAAGGGTTTTGTTTTAGTCCCTTGGTTTAACTCCATCACATGAGTTCCAAGAATGTTCTGATCAAATATTTTCACTAATGACTTAGTGAAATTTACATAAGATGAAGCTTTAACATTCTCAAAAGAAATGGACTCAAGTTTCCACCATGCATGTGCCTTACCTCTCAAATGCAGCACTGCAACCTTGATGATTTCCTCTTATGAAATTTGGTGCTGCTGTTTGAAGGTGTTTGGCTCCTCCACCCAATCTTTTGCTGAATATGAAGGTGAAATTTCAAAAGTAGATAGATGAAATCTATCTTGCTGCTCTTTCCCCTTCACCTTGCTCTTGAAAAACTTAGAAAAAGTGGGCTGATTTCTGAATCCATGAGTGTGAGACTCATACCCCTTCAAGAAATCACTAAGGGTTTCCTGCTTTGTCAGATTTCCTCCTTCTTCCATCTCCCTCACAGGAATTCTAGGCCTTTGAATGCGCTATTCATCATGGTGTGTGGCTCCATGCTTACCCTCACCATGTGAAAATCTAGGGCTTCCTTCAGTTTCGAACCCTCGTTCATATTCTCCATCAATCTCCCTCCTAACCTTTCTGAAATCTTCATGTGTGCCTTGCATAGATTTGGGAAGAAGACTTGTGAGTATTTTCTTCTCCTTTCTTCCAAGAGATGGAGTCTCTGTCCTGCTCAACTCCTTGTTTCCTTCCACATGGGAATAGGAAGTGCAGGGGTCTTCCTTTTCTGTTTTCTCTTCCTCCTTGGGGAGGTTCTTCTTCTTTTTAAAAATGGATGAGATCAATCTCATCCTCTTCATCTTCTGTTCTCTTTCTTGGGCTTTGAAGGCCACAGGCTGAGCCAAGAAATATGCTCTGATACCACTGTAATATTCCTTTTTCATAAATATCACAAGTCTGTGCGAGAGATGGATTGCGGGGGAATTTACCGGATATATAACCTTCTAATGAAGGGTGAGATTTGGAGGCTTGCTAGCCCTTTGCAGACTCTGTCTACAGATATGTGAAATTTCCTAGTAGGAATGACTAGGAACCCAAGCCTGGAAAACTCAGTTCCTAGAAATGGAGGTAGCAAGATTTGATCCCCGGTCTGGGATCCTTTAAATATATATGTTTGGAGCTGAAATCCTGAAGTGGACTAAAAAAAAATCCTTCTAGGAGCTTGAGACAAGCCTCCTTCACCTATTATCTTCAGAAAAGGGCCCAATGAAGAGGGATGCAACAACACTTTGTTCAACAAAGGAAATGACAGCGTTATTTCGAAGGAGATTTGTCACATTAAGATCAAATCAACCTTCAAATACATATGTAGCAGAAATTGTAGAAAAAATATTTAGAAATCTATTACTCAAAAGCAGTAAAGAGTCTCAATGAGACATGTGCATAGAAATGGAGAAAACACTGCTTGCATAGTTTTATTCCCAACTAGGACTGCGCCGTCTATGGAGGTACTGCAACAGTAAATACATAGACATGAATGATATATAAATGTAAGCTCAAATAAATAATGGGGATCAAGGCTTCAACCCCTGAAAATAAAATACAACAATCCCTTAAGGGGATTGGATGAAAACTAGAAAAAATGGCAAATTTACCAAAATGCTAGAGTTGTTGGGCAACTGTTGCAACTCAATAGAAACTAGAAATGAAAGGAGCTTGCTGAATATGATTCCTCTAATGAAATATATCATTTTTCCAATCTTCTAGATGAAAGGCTGATCCTTTCATTGAAGATCTCAACACCCACTAAAATGCTGCAACCCTCACTACAAATGCTCTCTATGAACTGCGCAGTCAAGGAAGAGGGATGCTCTTCTGCTGATGGAAAGTGATTGGCCTGATGCTAAAGATGATGGAATGAATATAATAAACTCCCTCAATGATCTCCGAAAGGAATGGGTACTCCCTCCTCTGAAATACAATGCTGGAAGTAGTGTTGAGAAACCATCCCCTGCAACACCCAGCAACACAACTCAACCACCAAAGGAGACTGTGCTGGAGTTGAATGGAATGCTTTGGCATCAAGCTATAATATGGGGAATATTAAGAAAAATCTCTTCCAAGAGATACTCTATGGAAGAGATGGGATTCCCGCCTGGGAACACCCAGTGCTAGCAGCACTACATCTCAGCTAAACAGCTAGAGAATGCTCTTGTCTGAGAAGACAAGAAAAATGATAATCAAAAGCATGAATGAGAATGGATACTTCATTATCCTTTTAAACAAGTGAAGGTTTCTTGATCATGGGCCCCACACCTTAGGGTTTCCTCTCTAGAATGATCTCCCTCTCATGCAAACTACGCTGGCCCACCAAGTGAACCTTATCTTCTCAATCTGTGCAGTCAACTTGGCCTCTTCTAGAAGTATCCACCTGCAAATTGTCTCTTTTCACACATGGAATGTGAAATCCAGTTCTTTATTGATCCATTTTCACATTATAAGGGTTCCTTTATTCAGATTTTTATTATCAATGGGTTTCCTTTCCCATTTATTCTCCTCCTAAAGCAAAAGAAAAAGTTTTTAATGTTCCATAAAATTTTGGAACATTATAATCTTCATTGAAGAATGATGATGAAGATGATTTCTCTTTGGCTGCCAAAGCAAGGAAAGGAAAGGGAAAGAAATTCCACTCAAAATCCAAGGCTAAAGGAAAGAAGCTAGATTTTTCCAAGGTGAAGTGTTTTCACTGTCACGAACATGGGCATCTCGCCACTAACTGCCCACAGAAAAAGAAGAACAAGAAGGCTACTGGAGCTCCGGCTGGAGAGGCCTTAGCCTCGCAATTTGAACTTGATTTCTCTTTGATCGCATGCTTGGTTTCAAGTGCAATGGGATCGGTGTGGTATCTTGATAGTGGTGCGTCTTTCCATATGACGGGAGACAAGGAGTTGTTTAGTGATCTGGAGGAGAAAGATCTCCAAATGCACATAGAGATGGGTGACGATAGTAGATACAGTATGAATAGCATTCATACCATTACCTTTGAGAGGGATTCAGTTAAACCATTTTTGTTGAAAGATGTTATGCATGTTCCAAGTCTAAAGAAGAACTTGGTCTCAGTCGCAATGTTGGAGGACAAAGGTTATGACGTTGTTTTCAGCGATGTAAAATCCTTCCTACGACATAAAAAAATAGGTCAAAACAAGAGTATAGGGATTTGAGTTAAGAATCTCTACAATCTAGAGGTAGATGGCTACACTGTAATGATGGGCAAAGAAAAAGAAGTGGTGAGCCGGGATGAGGGCGAATTATGGCATAGAATATCGGGCCATCTTCACCATGGTGCCTTGAATATTTTGTAGCAAATTTCTACTAGACTTTCCAAGGGTACTATTGAGCAGTCAGATCAGTGCAAGGGATGTACTATGGGTAAGGTTGTGAGGACCACCTTTCTTGAGAAGGAGAACCGTGCTTCAGTGATCCTGGAGAGAATTCACATAGACATGTGTGGAACTTTCTTGGTTGCTTCAACAACAAAACACAGGGTATTATGTTATTTTTGTAGATGACTATTCTCATAGATGATGGATATTCTTCATGCAAAAGAATAGTGAAAAATTCTCAAATTTCCATGAGTTTAAAGCATTGGTGGAGAAGGAGTCGGGAAGCAAGTGAAGGCTCTATGGAGCGATAATGGTGGTGGAAATATCTCGAACGAATTCAAAGACTTCTATAGAAAAGAAGGAATTCATAGAGAACTCGTAGCACCTCATAACCCACAATAGAATGGGGGTCGTTGAGAGGAAGAACAAAACAATCATGGGTGTTTCACGAGCTATGCTGCATGACGAGGGCCTACCAATGCACTTGTGGGCAGAAGCATGCAACACTGTAGTTTATGTGAAAAACCGTTGTCCTCATAGAGTACATGGTATGAGTACACATGAAGAAGCTTTTACTCATAAGAAGCCTGATATTTCTCATTTGAAGATTTTTGGCTCATCTATTTACATTCATGTGACAAAGGATGTTAGGAAGAAGCTGGAGCGGACTGCAGAAGTTGGGATATTTTTTGGGTACACAGAAACACCCCATAATTATCGTGTGTATTTTCCAAAAATTCAAATGACTTTTGTGTGACAGGATATAAAATTCAATGAGGTGAAAGCCATGGAGTTGTCGCTTGAGAGGGAGCTACACTTGCATGCATAGGAGGAGTTGCTTGTTCCCAAAGATGAGCCTCTAGATGTGGATCAGCCACATGAGAAGATTCATGGAGTGGAGGAGTCCACTCATGAAGAACCAAACATCAGAACTAGAAGAAAGCGCACCACAGAAGCTGAGAGACTGAAGCTTGATGCGGCACAGAATGTAGAAGTTCGTACATCACAGCGCAGACAAAGACAGTCACCTAATCGATTTACTAGATGCATGTCTCTTATGAGCAAGTGTACGGTGATAGAGACATATTCTTTTGAAGAATCATTGTAGGAGCACACATGGGTAGATACCATGGTGGAGGAATATGACTCCATTGTCAGAAACAGTGCTTGGGAGATTGTTCCAAGGTCGGTGGGTAAATTAGTTGTATGATCAAGATGGATCTACAAGGTAAAGCAAGCTGCTAACAGAAGTGTCGAGAAGTATAAGGCAATATTTGTTTCCCGAGGCTTCTCATGGATTGAGGGGATTGATTATGAAGAAATCTTTGTACCCGTTGCACGATATTCTTCCATAAGGACCATCCTTGCTCTCCCAACGCAGATGGGTTGGCACATTCATCAGATGGATCTGAAGACTACGTTCCTTAATGGGATCATTGAGGAAGATGTGTACATTGAGCAACCTGAAGGATCCGAGATCTTCAGCAGTGAGTTGCATGTGTGTAGACTCAAAATAGCGATGTATGGGCCGAAACAAGCACCTCCTGCTTGGTACACACGGATCGACAATTATTTCACTGGGCTTGGCTTCACCAAGAGTGAGGCGGATGCAAACATGTACCAAATTGTGGTGGAGGGTAAGATTTTAATAATTGTTCTTTATGTTGATGATTTAATACTAACGGGTGATCAGCAGTTGATACACTCATGCAAGGCAGATCTTGCAAAGGAGATTGAGATGAAGGATTTGGGCCTCCTTCATTATTTCCTTGGATTGGAAATATGATAGTGAGAAGGTGAACTGTTTGTGTCTCAAGGAAATTATGCTCGGGAGATACTTGAGAAGTTTCACATGCAGGGCTGCAAGCCTATTGATACTCCTCTTCAGGGAAATTGGAGGAAAGAGGATGCTACATCAGCAGAAGTAGTGAATGTCACTGTTTATCGACAGTTGGTGGGCTCGCTCATGTATTTAGTTAATACAAGACCGAACATATGCTATGCGGTGAACCAACTTTCACAAGTGATGGTTAAGCCAACCAAGATCTTTTGGAAGGCAAGCAATCATGTCCTAAGATATCTCAGGGGCACATCTGAGTATGGCTTATGGTACAGACAGATGGATGAGGTGAAGTTGCATGTCTTCACGGATGCAGATTGGGTAGGCAGCCCAACAGAGAGAAAAAACACATCAGGAGGGATTTTCAGTATCAGATCTACAGATGTTTCTTGGTACAGCAGGAAAAAAAGATCCATGGCACTCAGTTCAATGAAAGCAGAATACATGGTAGCAAGTTGTTGGCGAGAAGTCAGGTCTCGCGGACAAGACCCAGGTTCATGAATTATGGCCAAAAAAGGAGTTCGATGTAGTCTAGGATCACGCCAGCATTTTCACCCTACTCCGGAGAGCAGTAAGTCTCACTCGAGGCATGCCGCAACCACATGCAGAAGGGGATTAGACCAATGGCAAGGAACAGAGTCGTAACTCATGATAGACAAGGCATCGATTATGTAGAAAAAGTCATGTACGCAAGAGCACTTAATAAGCATTCAGATATTAGTAAATAAAATTTTAAACCAGCATAAACACATTACATGCATGTAAAACTCTCATTGAGACAGAAAACTTTCATTATATTAATCTCTTGGCCAAGCTCATGATTACATAGCATTTTCAGCGATAGCTTACAACTCTAATACAAATGTCTTTACGGAACAGAAATAGAGAAGATTAAGAATCACAGAGATGTCATGCATGATTTCCCGCAGTCTCTCTGAGCTTCTTCTCCTGTCACGATCCTCGCAACCTCTGCAGCATCCTCTTCCTTTCAGTCGGGTGACTGTTATTTATTCACCCGCTATCGCGACTATCCGTTCCTCCCTGTGTCTTTTCTTCAGCTGCTTCCAGCTTCTCTCCTGTTATCTGTGTGTTCCGCTTTCTGTCTTCTGCTGTGTGTTTTCTTCATCTGTACTTGTGCATGTTCTTTCTTCAGCTATCTCGTGCTTTCGCGCCACCTTGATAGCTCCGCGACTCCTGGTAGTTGCGATGCGGTCGCGATTGCCATGTGTCTTCATGCCGCAACTCAAAAGGTCAAAATTAAAAATGTTCTAACCAAGATTTCAAAAACAAGGGCCCAACAGGCCCCGACCACAGTTCCTTGACTCGTCCCCGAGTCAATCACAAATGACAGTTTCCACCTCCATTGTTGCGCTGGATCCCGTGTCCTGTTCAGCCTGTGTGCCGTCGTCTCGTGCTCGTTCCTGTTGTGCGCCTCCAAGCGGCTATTCAAACAAGGGCCCCAACTCGGGACCCTGCGGAGTGCTGTATCTTTGAGCCCGGTGAAGTCTGACACAGCTTGCTGCCATCCCTGCATTAGCGAATCGGCTTCCTCATTGATCCTGGTGGCAACGACCTCCTCTATGTTCGCCGGGACCGCCCCGAACATCGTGGTAAGTGGGGTCTCGGCCTTTGCAGCTAGCTGTTGTATTGATTTGGCACTGGCTTGAATGGGCGGACGGAGTTCCTGAATTATCTGCTTGGCCATTTCTGAGGTGGCCTCGGTCTGGTGCATTTGAACTTCAAGCTCGTTCGCCTAGACATATAGCTGATCTAACCGCGCGGGATCCGTGGTCTCCTGAATTTCCCTGGAAATCTGCTGCCGCTGGGTGGAGATGGGCTGTGTTTTGACCGTGAGGGCGAGTGAACACTCCTGCAGACTTCGCAGGAGGTCGTAAGCCTCGCGCGCCGTGGAGTGAAGGGTCGCCTGCCTGCATGTGAGCTGCCTGGGTCTGCTTGGCTGCCACTTGTTCAGAGTATACAATCTGCGGTTCGGGGAGCGCGGGCCGTGCAGCTAACGCCGTTTGAAGTTCCTGATTCTCCCTGCGCAGACCAGTGAAGGCAGTTTGAATGTGGTAAGCCTGGACGGCTACATGGATCCCGCTATATCGTCAGGAAGTGGGCCATGGTGAGCCCTTACAGCAGGCCATAGGTCTGAGAACACCTGGGTGACAATGGTGACCTGCTCCTGTAGGTAGGCCTTCTCCTTGGTCAGTTGGTCACGCTGTTCAGTAAGCGCCATGATCTGGTGGTGCTGCTCATCTCACCGCTGCTGCAGCTCCGAATGAAGCTCTTCGGCCTGCAGGGCCACCCTCTGAATGAATAGGTACAACTGGGCTGTACCCCATGTTTCGACGTTGGCGGTGCCGGAAGCGCCCTGCTCCGGCATTCGCTCCTGCAAAGGTTGCCAACTGGCCATTGATCTGTTGGAATTCTCAGGAGGGGACACCGGTGTCTGTTGCTGCGTTGAGGTGTCCATGTCAGAGTCTGGCCGTTCTTGTTGAGTGGTCTGGCCTGTGGGGGGAGGGTTAGCATGCTTAGGCGGAGCCTCGACCGAGTTAGCCCCAACGTTGGCCAGCCGGGTAAATATAGTAGAGAAAGAACCCTGGGGTGTGGCCACGGGGTCGACTGGTGGTACTACGGCCGCAGTACTGGAGGTGACTTCAGCCCTGTGGTCTCCTCCAAAGAGTTCCCGGATAAGGGGGTCGGATACAGTGGCAGATGAGTTTGATGGAACGGATGAAGTGGCAGGTGGATGGACGGTGGAGGGAGCAGTGGACAGTGTGGTGGAGGGATGGGGGAGGCGAATATTGATGAATTATAATGGGTCGATAAGGGGTTCCTCCGGAATTAATGTCCCTGTGACTGGAGTGGATGGCGGATCATCATCGGTAAGGTCCACCACCGGATCAGTGACGGTGGTGCGGGCCGGCTTGGTTGGAGGGGGATCTAATTGATTAGGGCCCGGGCCCGTTTCGCCCATTGGGGTGATGATTGGGTTGGTAGAAGTGAATAAGTTGGTAGGGATGGGAGAGGTGAGAGGGGCAGTCTGGGATGGAGAAAGAGAACGACTGTGCTGGAATTCAGAAAATAAAGGAAACAAAGGGGCACCACTTGAAATAACTTGGGTCGCCACGTTGAGACTTCGTACCTGAGTATTGAAGTGTTGGACGACGGGGACCAGTTGTTCGGGGAGTTCATGTGAGGTCCCGGCTGCATCCTGAGAAGGTCCTTCCACGCCTGTCTCGGCAGGTCGTTGCGTCGGCAGCATCCGCTCAAGGTTGTATCTGGGGATCCCGTCGTGGATGTACTTTATGACCCCAGGCCACGAACAGACCTCGCGGTGGAAGGTGGCATCTTCCAGCTGGAATTTGAGCGGCGTCATGTGGAAGGTGGCTTCCGGCACGCAAGTGGGGCGGAGGTAAGTGTGCCTGTGGCTTACCCCAAACCATACCTGCTCACTATAGTTGTCCAACAGGTTCTTGGGCACCCGTTGCTGGTTAGCCACGACATATATCATTAGCCCGTACCAAGACCGAAAAGCTTCCGCATTCACCTATTTCGTGCTGGGGTCAGAGGACACCTGCCACGGGGTGAATTTCATCGCGAGGGGCTGGCTCGCTGTAGTTTCTGCCGGCAGCCGGATAGGAGGAATGTGCCATTTCCACATGGAAAAAGCTACACTCAGGTAACCATAGATGAAACTAGTGGTGCGCTTATAATTCTCTTCGCATGCCGCGAACAGTTCTTTGAGCACGAAAGAACACCAATTCAGCCTGGTGCCTTGGACACAGTGCTCCGCAATGGAGATGGTATCCAAGGTGCACTCTCCTTTGGTATAATTCTGCATCGTATTGCTAGCAATGAGATAGCAAGTGAACCGAATCTCTGGCTTGTTAATCAGATCAATTTTGGCGCCCTTCCCCCCCCCCGACGAGTGCCATATTTGGCGTAGAGGTCTGTATCACCCGACTTCTGTGCACGCTTGGAATATGTCTGACCGGCAGTGGAGACGTCTACGCCATTCTGGGATAGCCCTGTGAGGCGATGGATGTCTTCATCGTGAATGGGGATCTCCTCGTTTAGCCACAAGGACCCATTCTGAATTCAGTTGAGGAGGAATCATGTGCATTGCAGGGTTGGTCCTGTAGTCCCAAAGACAGGAAGAGTTCTTAAATTCATCAGGGACGATTGCTGGAGGCCCCTGTACTCTGGTCGCATTCGGTTGGATGAGCTACTGCCTAGTGTGTAGTGATGCTCCATATATGTCTTCCAATGGAGGGAGGGGAATTCGACCGAGTCGGATAGGTTGACGTCTATCAACGCTGCACTGTGATATTTGCCAACCAGCGACTCTGTCCTGTGGATCCGACTGTCCAGTGCTGGTTCAACAACAGATAGGAGAGCCTTTGGCATTTTGGCACGGCGCTGGTAAACCTGGAGAATTCTCCTGGAGCTTCTATCTTGGTGCGGTGCGTTTTAAGACTTCAACTGCTCTGGTGTCACTGCAATTTCCAAATTGAACTGGTCCGGCATTCTCGTGCTGTTGGTCTCCATGCAAGTTATGTCATCACCTGGCACGAGTGGAGTTGATGAGACCCTTAACGATAATTAATTCCTGCTGGCCTTCGTGCCTGCGATAATCGTGCGATCGATCGCATGCCTATGTGTAATCTGACAGTTGCTGACGGCGGCATGGGGAAATGGGCAGACGCGATGGCTGAGGGAACTGTGGATGATGGAAAATGATTATGGTACTGTTACTGCCTACTTATGGTAATTTATGATGCAAATCTTAGCGATCCTACGGACTGACAAAAAGGACTGACAGAAATGACCTGGACTGATACTGGCACGTGGATGGATCCTACAAGGATGACACGCTGGACAGGCGCCGCCCTGACCATAGTCGGTTGTGGTGCTGCCCCCGCAACTGAGTGGTTATTGAAAGACTACCTATGAACGGAAAAGACTCCCTATGCTCATCCCGGTTGCGGGAGAGTTATTCGACTAAGCTACACTACAGGTGCTCTCGGGTGTGAGAGTTATTGATGAAAAGTGAAAGGTACCTACTCCTGGTAAGGTTTCAGGTGTGCGCCATTCACCCACCCAGGGAGAACTGTACCGTCCAGCTGTGCCAACCGAACGGCTCCTGAGTCACGAATCTCAATGACAAAGTAGGGTCCCAACCAGTGCATCTGGAGCTTGCCTGGAAACTTCTGGAATCGGCTATCATATAAGAGAAATTTTCCACCAACTTGGAAGGCTTTGTTCTTGAGGTGGCAGTCATGCCACGCTTTCTGCTTGGCCTTCTGAACCTTCTGGTGGAATTCTGCCAAGAATCGGGCCTCATCCAGCTCCTATAGCTCCTGGAGGCATTCCCGAAGTGACTCCTCTTCCGAGAACTGAAGAGACGTAGTGATTAAAAGACTGGGTACAGTGAACTCGGCAGGAATCACAGCTTCCCGGCCATACACCAACTGGAATGGCGTCTGATTGGTCAAGCGTTTCACCGTGGTCTGGTAGGCCCACAATGCCGCTGGGAGACGCTCATCCCAATCGTCGCGCTGAGCATTGCAAATCTTAGTCAAGCCTTTTTCAAGAATTTTGCTAAATGCTTCCATGGTACCATTGGCCTACGGGTGGTATGGGCTGCTTTTATGATGTTGAATCAGAAATGTGTCGAGTAGTGACTTGACTGTGGTGTTAATGAAATGCGTACCCTGATCACTGGTTAAGCTTCGTGGGCAGCCAAACCGGCTGATGATGTGTTCAAAGATGAACTAGGCAGCTGTCTCCGCTGAGCAGTCGCGTACCGCCGCTGCCTCAGCCCACCGGGTGAGGTAATCTGTGGCAATAATGATGTACCAGGCCTTGGAGTGTCTGGCGACTGGGGCGAAGGGACCTACAAAATCGACAGCCCACTTTTCGAACGGCCGCAACACATGCACTGGGTGTAGCGGAGCTCGTCCCGGTGAGAGGGCCTTCCCGTCCGCTGGCAAACATCGCATCGCTTCACGTAGGCCTTACAGTCAGCATGTACTGTCAGCCACCACAGGCCAGCTTGGAGCACCTTTCTTGCGGTGGGTTTTGCACCCACATGCCCTCCCGCAACACCGCTGTGACATTCCCACATTACCGCCTCGCGTTCGTGGTCAAGGATGCATCTACGCAACACCTCATCGAGGCCCAGTTTGTATAGCCGTCCCACGATCAATTGGTAGTCGGCCGCCCGGACAGCTAGGTGGCATTTCTAGAGCGGGGTGTAATCCTAAGGGCATTTTCCCATGGTCAGATAGGTGGCAATGTCAGCCAAGTAATCTGGTACTGCTTCGAATCGGAAGAGGTCGGCATCCGGCAGCTGATCGTTCAACGAGCCTTCGTTCTCTCCCATCTCCAACCGAGATAAATGATCGGGACCGGCATTCAGCCTGTCGGGCTTGACAATCACCTCGAACGTGAATTCCTGGAAGAGTAGAAGCCAGTGACAGATCCGTCCTTCCAAAACAGGCTTATTCACCAAATACTTCAATGTAGAGTGGTTCGTAAAGAATTTGAATTTGCCGCCCAGAAGATAGTGGCGGAACTTATGGAGGGAGTACACCATCGCCAGCGCCTCCTGCTCGGTCGTGGTGTAATTATTCTCCGCATTCGATAACTTGCGGCTGGCGAAGTAGACCGAATGGTCAACGGTTGTCTCTCTTGGTTGCTCCAAGACGGCTCCAAGTGCAATACTGGAAGCATCAATATGCACGTGGAACTGCTTATCCCAGTCGAGATGAACAAGTATGGGCGCCGTCGCCAAATTCTCCTTCAAGGTGTCAAGGGCCTTCCTACACTCCTCCGTCCACTGGAATGCTTCTGACTTCCGCAATAGTTTCTCCAAAGGGGCTGTAATCTTTGCGTAGTTGCGGATAAACTGCCTGTAATACCCTGTGTGCCCAAGCAGTGCCCGCAACTGGTTCACGGTTTCGGGGGCTTCCATGTGAACTATGACCGCGACCTTGGCGGGATTGACACAGACCCCTTGCTTACATACCACGTGGCCTAAGAGTGTGCCGAATGGCACTGCAAAAATACATTTCTTCAAGTTCAAGGAAATCTGCAGCTGACGACACCGGTCAAACATAATAAGCAAAAGGGTGGCGTGTTTCTTCAACAAGCTGTAGACGGTCCAGTCATCCATGTAGACCTCCAGGAACTTGTGAATGTACTCCTGGAAAGCAGCAATTACAATCCAAAAAAACACAGCCGGTGCGTTCTTCAGACCAAACGACATAACGTGGTATGCGAATGATCCCCACTCAGTGGTGAATGTCGTCTTTGCTTTGTCTTCTTCGGCAATGCGCACCTGATGGTAGCCCGAAAACCCATCAGTGAAGGAATAGGATTCGTTTCCCGCGACATGATCTAGAACTTCATCGTTGAAGGGGGTGGGAAACGGATCGTGGATGCAGGCATTGTTCAGACTCCGGTAGTCCACGCAGACACGTATCTCCGCTTTGTCCTTTTTGTTCTGAATGACAATGGGACTCACCCACTCTTCTTCTTCTACTAGAAAGATAAGACCTGCAGCCAGCATCTTGTCGATCTCCATCTTGACCTTTTCTTTGATACGTGGGTTCAGCCGGTAGGGTCGGTGCTTCACCGGCCTGGCCCCTGGTTTCAGCATGATGCGCATTTCGCCAAGGTCCCCCTTGATCCCCTTCAGGTCTGCAACCGAGGACGGGAACAAGTCTTCGTAGTCCCGGAGGAGGCTGAAAATTTCGTGTGTCGTTTCCTCGTCCCAGTAATCTCCCACCATTGCCAGCTTTGGTTTCTCGTCTGTTCCAATGTTCAGCTTCTTCGTCTTTAGTGGCTGTAAATGGACTCCTTCAGTCGTCGGCTCTTCACTGATGTTCCGCTCACCTTCCTTTTCATCAAAATAGAGATGCCTGAGGTCCTCCAGACTATCATCATCTAGATCACCGTCAATCCGTTGGCAAACCAACTCGCGCCTGGCCTCAGGTCGTGACACAACCGGGGCCTCGTCGGGCTTGGGATGGCGGAAAAATAAGACCTCCTTGATTTCCTGTAGGGCCCGAGACTCCTGCGCCATCTCCCCTTCGAATGAGAAGCACCGAACGAACTTGTCCGTGACTTCCTGCCACGAGCGGGTTCCCCGTTTCCGCTCTTCCTCTAGGTACCAGGCCTGGGGGATTGTATCCAGGGAGTGGGTAAACCTGTGGACCCACAGCTCCGCAGGGTACCTGGTACTGCGCCACTACTCCTCACAGGCCCGCAAATGGTTTTGCGGGTCGGAAGTTCCGTGATACTTAAGCAGACTGTGAGGTCCTTCATCCTATTTAAAGCGTGCCCGCAGAGCATCCGCCACGCAATCCCATCGCAACAGAGTGTTGCGGTGATTTTTCCACCACCGAGCCGATGTGGATTGCAAGGCTACATCCAAAAGTGGCATCTGGCTCTCGTCTGGGACCATGTCTTCCAACTTGGTAATGAAAGTATTGACAGCTTGCATGTTTGACAGGGTGGGATATCCGCGGATCTCAGTCCCCACCCACCAGACATGGGCAATGGTAGCACATCTCAACGTGGTGGTCTCGTACCCCCCTTGCTACCAGTCTTCCCACGCGAGTTCGGATCCGAGCTCCGAGCTCTGCACACTCCGCCAACTGAAAAAGCCAGTCGCAGTCGGGTTAATATAGTCGTCCCACTTTCCTGCAGTCATCCGATAAAGGTGGTCCATCATATGAGCATCCTCCCGATTGTCCACTGTTTCCGTATATCACGAGCCCTGATATGGGTCAAGGGGCTGGGTGACCCATACCTCCCCATCCTCAAAGATCATCAGCTCCTTTTTAAGGTTGATGATGGCGTAATTCTCAAAGGCCCAGTCGATGCCGAGTAAAGCAGGGTAAGGATCCTTGTCGCCCATAATATCAATAACCTCAAAATCGGCGTATCTCTTCACCCCCGCAATGTCGACCTCGACACCCTCGAGCCGGCCAATTGGCAGAATACAGTACTTGTTCGCCATCCTAAGTTGGATTGGCGAGTAAGCCAGCCGTGGCCTTCCAAGAGCCTCCCACGTCTTTCATGGCAGAATGTTGACGTCGGACCCCAAATCCAGCATGGTATCGCTGATTTGGAATCCCGCAACCTGCGTGTTAAGCCGGAAATCTTTGCCTGTTCGTTGCTTGTTCCGCTTGATGCGCTGCACGTATTGAGGGGCAGCGTTCGCCAGATCTCTAAGTCCTGTGCGCCCCTGCAGTGCTCCTTCCAAAGCATGCTTGAGTTGCTGCCGCAGCGCAGCGTTGTCAACAATCCTGAGGAATAGCTGGAGCCAGTCCCCGATCACAGTACCTGTGACGTTCTGTGCCCCAGATTCTGGCAGCACGGGCTCCTCCAAACCTCCTGCGTCCCGCAGCTAGGTGAATGCCTCAACTGCCTCCTGGAAATACTTCTTCTGGGCTTCGGGCTTGATTAACATCTTTGGGGATGCCGGCCGAATCACTCGGGCTGGCTCCTTTCCGTGGGCATCCTCCACAGTTTTCTTCCCGCCCCTCGTCACGATCGCGACGTTCTGCATGTCTGGGGTCGCGGTCCCTCACAGCTCTGAGTTTATCAGATTCGCTCCCCTCTGCCACGCCCGTTCTTCCCACTTCTTAATGAGCTCTGGACAGTCCTCTGTGGCATGGGCGTTCACCCGGCACTGGGAGCACCAGGGTCGTCGCAGGAGGGGACATTCTTGAGCCACGTGACCCTCCTAGTCAGAGTTGTAACATTTCACCGGACCACGTCCGCCTGTGCGGCCTCCCCGCATGCCGCTGCCTCTTCCCCTTGGGGCCTCATTCACCCTGTAGGAGGGACGATCCAATCGATCTGCAAGGGCGTCGAGCGCCCTACACTGCTCAGTGTTGTGAGTCGTGGAAACACAAAATTCGCAGTACACATTGTTTGGGACTGTGGAGTACTTCTGTAGTATCGGGCACATCCGAGGAGGATGCCCTAGCGTCCGGAAAATCTCGCAGTACTCTATGGTGGAGGAGCCAGGTTGAGGTGGGAACCCCGCGCAAGGCTGTTATGGTTGGTAGAACCCCTGTGGATTCATTGTCGCGCCACCACCAGGTGGTGGACCCCCCTGGATTGCCGCGACCGAGGGTCCTACCCCTGCGCCACGTAACCGGGGACACTCGGTTGAGACGTGGCCTTCGACCAGGCAATGAGTGAACCAAACATTCGGCTGCGCTGGTCTCACCTGCTGGAGCTCCTTGAGATTTTCAGTCAAGCTGGCGATATGGTGTTGCAATCCTATCAAAGAAGTATCTTGCGGGGCCATCCCCCCCGGTATTCCTGGGGGTAGCCCGCCATGGCTTCAATCTTCATGGCCTGCTCCAAAACGTCCTGCAGATTATCAATCTTCTGTTGAGTGAGAGGGGTTCGTGTCAAGGGAAGTAGAGCCTTGATGAACCAGTCCCTCTGGTGGTTTGGATTGATCGGGTAGCTGAGTTTCCCGATCGCGTAATTGAATCTCCGCATCAACTCCCATGCGGTATCACCTTCCTTCTACTTAATTTCCCACAGCTCGGATAGGCCCTGCTAGTCTGTCTGGGAAAGCTTGAATTCGCGGACAAAATCCCGCTTTACGTCCGCAATTACGGGGTTAGGATGAGCCTCGTACCACTTGATAAACCATCACAGAGCCCTCTCTCTGAGCGTGGTTTGGAACTCTATTAACTTCCCCGCATCTGGCGTCTGCCGAGCCCTCCAAATGGCTTCGTACAGATACTAGTGTTGATCTACATCATCATTGCCCCGGCCAGAGAACTCTAGATACCGGTTGAAAGACCCAGCCATGTGTACTTGCGGAGTATTGACCAGGACAAATCCTCCACGTCCTGGTTGCGTAACGGTTCCACTAGGGAACACAACACTACTAGTAACGCTACTATTACCGGACATTACTGACACTGATGAACTACGGTATGACTGACTCAATGCTTGTAACTGAATAAAAATATTACTTAAAGGTTGATACAGTACCAGGGGAAGGTAGGGATCCTAGCCATGTAGAATGTGGGAAGTAGGGCTGCTTGGGGAGGTGAGTGCCGTCTGCTCTTGAAACATCCACTGCATCACGCCGTGCCATTCGTCATTGGAACTCTCTTCGGGCTGCATCTTTTCATCGTCTTCGTTAGTCACCATCTTTCTTCCTTGCGTCGCTGGGCTCCCATGCACCCGCCGCACTTCCACCGCTGTCCCGTCTTCTTCCTGGGTATCCAAATCCATAATTCCTATCCTCTGAGGTGCCTCCTTCTGGTTCTTCCTTGTCGCTTCCCGTCAGTTTAAATCCCGCATCACCCTTTTTCGCCACCTATCGGCGATCTATGCCCGCCGATGCGCACGTCGCTCCCTCAACTTGCATGTGGCCTCAACATCCATTCCCCGCTTCCCGCTTCACATTCTACGTAGCATCTGTCCCTTCTCCCTTCCCCCAGCACCGGAGGTTTACGCTTCCATACTTGCTTTGTGGAATTCCATCAACCCTTCATCCACCATCAGGGCTTTAATCCACAGCGGAATCTCCTTGAGCAGCTTCCCTCTTAACCCAGAACAGAAAATAGCTTCAGCTTTCGAGAAGGATTGGTAGCACTCGGCAGCAAACTCCACAATATAGCCATCCAACGTGGTTTCGACCCAAAAATCCACTGCACGAGTTAGCTCCATGCTCAACCGATGCAGAGCTACTAGATCCTCGTGCATCCACCTGCAGTTTATCTTCCGCGAGCCATCTCTAAGCACCTTCTTCTGTAACCTTCGCAACCAATTGTAGAGATCGCTGGGGAATTTTTCCCAGAATATTTCGTACGTATCGCTGGCTAAATCAGAGAAAAGGACAAGCTCCTTGATCGCCTCCTCCTTTCTCTTGGTCAGCTCTGCTTGCTGAGCAATGAATTGGTTGAGATGATTATCCCACCATCGCCGTATCTCTCTTTCAAAAATCCTCGATACCATGATCTAGTTCCCCTCAGAGCATGCAGGTCCCGGCAACGGAACCATTTGTTGGCGAGAAGTCAGGTCTCGCGGACAAGACCCAGGTTCGAATTATGGCCAACAAAGGAGTCCTATGTAGTCTAGGATCACGCCGGCATTTTCACCTTACTCCGGAGAGCAGTGAGTCTCACTCAAGGCGTGCCGCAACCACATGCAGAAGGGGATTAGACCAATGGCAAGGAACAGAGTCGCAACTCATGATAGACAAGGCATCGATTATGTAGACAGAGTCATGTACGCAAGAGCACTTAAGAAGCATTCAGATATTAGCAAATAAAATTTTAAACCAGCATAAACACATTACATGCATGTAAAACTCTCATTGAGACAACAACCTTTCATTATATTAATCTCTTGGCGAAGCTCATGATTACATAGCATTTTCAGCGATAGCTTACAACTCTAATACAGATGTCTTTACGGAACATAAATAGAGAAGATTAGGAATCACAGAGATGTCATGCATGATTTCTCGCAGTCGCTCTGAGCTTCTTCTCCTGTCACGATCCTCGCAACCTCTGCAGCATCCTCTTCCTTTCAGCCGGGTGACTGTTATTTATTCACCCGCTATCGCGACTATCTGTTCCTCCCTGTGTCTTTTCTTTAGCTGCTTCCAGCTTCTCTCCTGTTATCTATGTGTTCCACTTTCTATCTTTTGCTGTGTGTTTTCTTCATCTGTACTTGTGCGTGTTCTTTCTTTAGCTATCTCGTGCTTTCGCGCCAACTTGATAGCTCCGCGACTCCTGGTAGTTGTGATGCGGTCGCGATTGCCATGTGTCTTCATGCCCAACTCAAAAGGTCAAAATTCGAAATGTTCTAACCAAGATTTCAAAAACAAGGGCCCCAACACAAGTCAAGCTGCATGTGAGGCATTATGGATGAGGAAGATCCTAGTCGGTTTGTTCGGTTTTCATTTAGATCCTATAGTGATACATTGTGATAAACATAGTTGCATTAAAATCTTGATTAATCCTGTGTTTCATGATAGATCTAAACATATTGATATCTGGTATCATCATATTAGAGATTGTGTGTAGTGGAAGATCATGTTGCTTCAGTACATTCCTATGGAAGATCAGGATGCAGACATTTATACAAAGGCGCTCAGCAGGAGAAAATTCAAATACCATAGAGGCAGGATCGGGGTGAAAGATAATCCCTATCTTGTTGAGAGGGAGTGTTGAGATTCAACAAGATGATGAGCTTCTTCAAAATTAAGCACCGTCACTAAGTGGGGCCCGCAGGCTATTTTTAGGTATATGTCTATTTTTAGACATGGTGAGCATTGTTGAGTCTCAAAAGTGTTCTACATATTCATACATATTTCCATTATGTCATAAACATTTAGCTTTTATTTCATAGCCATTTGACCTAAAACCCTACATCAAGTAACCATTTTCATAAATATATGGGTTAGGATCATTTTTTTCCAAAGTTATTTATTTTAAGTATTTTAAGTGAATTTATGATTAGAAACTAGAAAATTAACATAGTTTCATATATCTATATATGTGTTATGAGTTTTGTGACATGTGTAGGTCAAAAGGAGACTTATAGAAGACCCTTATGTGGCACTCTAAGGCCAAATTCGAATTTGGTTGGAGAAGATTATGGAATCAAGAGGATATGTGTCTCACTTCCTTGTTGTATTGAAACTCTAAGAGGATATGTGTCTCATTTCTTAGTTGTGTTGAAACTCTAGAAAGACATGTGTCTTATCATTTCCTATTTTGATTGTAACTCTAGAGATGGAGAGAGAGATTCATGGACTCCCATTAATGAGATGACTCCTCATATTTTGTATAAATAGGAGAAGCTTTCTCCTATCATAGGTAATGAGGAAGTAAGGAAAAAGTAGTAGAGAAGTCTTTTGTAACAAAGTTCAAGATGGAATGGGATGTAGATTTGTGAGTTATTTTTAATAGAGAAATTCAGTTCTTTGATGCTGTTTTGATTACAACTTTAAGGAGCTGAAGGACTTCACCAAATTGGTAGCAAAGGGCCCCTGCTATCCAAGGAGGCTTTTACATGTTTTCTAGATAAGTTGCTTTCAATTCTGTTTTGTCATATTTCCTTACTTAGATTGCTTTCTGAAATCATAGCTTTTAGCATAATTTTTAGCTTTTAGATTACAGTAGGCAGCTCGGGCATTTGCACATAGTTTTATAATGACTAATGACATGGAATCAATATTGTCCTTTTGCTGATTTCTTTTTCTTAGTTTTTAATTCCAGCACTGTTTTATTCATTTCAGTTTTGAACATTTGCTTTACTAGTTAGATTAGATATTAAGCTACTCATGTCATTATCAGTTACCTCCGAAAGCCATAACTGGACTAATGGTGAGGGATTGAAGTATGAGTGTGTAGTTTGATATTAGTTTACTTTTCTACAAGTTAGATATATTAAATTGCTCATGTCATTTTCAGTTACCTCCGAAAGCCATAGCTGGACTAATAGCGAGGAATTGAAGTATGAGTGTGTAGTTTGATATTAGTTTACTTTTCTGCAAGTTAGATATATTAAATTGCTCGTGTCATTTTCAGTTACCTCTGAAAGCCATAGCTAGATTAATGGTGAGGGATTGAAATATGAGTGTGTAGTTTGATATTAGTTTACTTTTCTGCAAGTTAGATATATTAAATTGCTCATGTCATTTTCAGTTACCTCCGAAAGCCATAGCTGGACTAATGGTGAGGGATTGAAGTATGAGTGTGTAGTTTGATGTTAGTTTTTTTTCAGAATGATATATCGTATTGCTGTTGTTTATGGTTACTCTGTGCTAGCTTGACTAATTGTGAGGGATCAATATGTTGATGTAATTTGATTTAGATTTACTTTGTTGCAATTCTTGATTTCTTTAAGATGGTTTTCTTTGTATTTGGAAAATGTACAAGGATAATATCTTTTCACATCATATTGTTTGTTTAATTAGAATAGTGACACATTTTCTACTTTAATTTTGTCAATCCTTTTGAAGTTTGAAGTTTAAATCATTATAAAGGACATTGTCTTGAATATTCATAACCATACTTGTCTTTTATAATTTCCATCTCACATTAGGAAACCAACCAAGATCAATAAAAATCCAAAACGACAAAAAGTAAGAGATAGGTTATCTTGCACATATAGTGCGCCACACTTCGTCAGCTTATGAATCCCTGGTTGATAATTTATGTTAGCAATTTAGGACACACTAAATTGACCAAACATTTTGGCGCTGTTGCCGGGGAAGTGTAACTAGGTACCCTTATATCTTACATCTAAAAAAAAAAATTAATAATTCTTGAGTATGCTCTCCTCCTGCACTTTGTGTGATCTGGAGGATTAGAAAAATGATTGTTATGTAAAAAAAAAATTTAATAATTCTTGAGTATGCTCTCCTCCTGCACTTTGTGTGATCTGGAGGATCAAAAAAAGAATTGTTATATGAAAAAGAAAAAAAAAGAAAAAAAGATAAAATAAAACTTCATCTTTTCAATTGATTAAACAATTTAAAAAAAAAAAAATTGTTTTCATGAAAAACTTTGATTTCAATAAAAATTGTTTTGTTTAATGAATATATATGTGTATTTTTAAATTTTTGAAAATATGACATACATAATTTTATTAAACAAATCAAAAAAAAAAAAAAAAAAAAAATAACAAATAAAAAAAACAAATTTAAATTGTTTTGTTACTAAGATATATATGTATATTTTTATTTTTGAAAATATATATATAATTTTAATAACAAATCATTTAAAAAAAAAAAAAATTCAATAAATTGTTTTGTTTAGTAAATTACATATGTATATTTTTAATTTTTCAAAATACAACATGTGTAATTTTATTAACAAAACAAATAAAATAAAAAATCATTTTGTTTAGTAAAATATACATGTGTATTTTTAATTTAAAAAAAAATAAAAATATAACATGTAATTTTATTAACAAAACAAATAAAATAAATCAAAATAAATCAACAGATGCCATAACATCGCCCATGACACAATCTACGAGCATTCCTCACACCTTCAGGTGCTGCATCCTGCCACGATCTTATACAAATTTTTGTTTTCTGTCTTCCCTCTATTTTGAAATGTCGCTTCTGGCGTTTCCTCGAGCTTTAGCTTGATTCACAGAGGGCGTGAGATTGAAGTTGTGAGGCATAGACGCAGGTTCAGAAATGTGAAAGCAGGTCAAAGTTTACATATTTACATGGATAAAGAACCGATGCAGCGACAATAAGAAAAGCAGAGAAAATTTTCCAACACAAGAGCACCCAACCACCTTCCGAGCTGAGTCAATCTTGCAAAGTCCTGCCCATTCATCCAGCTTCTTTGCGCTGGGAACAGAAATCAAGTTCACATTGTGCTCAGCACACAATGATTGACTAATTCAGGTTGGCTGCAATTCTTTGCAAGAACACACAACTGCGCTGCCTGTTTCTCAATAGCTTTGGCACCTTCATGAAGACCTCTAGCAAGACCATCATGGACCAATGAATTTTTTTTTTCAATACAAGCTGCAAAACAGTCAAGATCTCCATAGGTTCTCCCAATACATCAACGCTGAAAGAAATTGATTTTGTTACAGCATCTCCAGAAACGCAACGTTTTTTGACACGTCAATTTGAAACACATTTTCTGAACTATTTAGGATGAATTTTGAAAAACTGAGACATGGGTTTTTTCTCCAACGTGGTCAATTAGATAACCCAAAAATAATTTTACGAAATTCGTGGCGGTCTAGAAGAATTGCACGGTTCTTTGAAGCCCATTTTTGCCTGCCGCGTGAGGAAAAACGGTTTTTTCTGAGTGAAGAATTTGAAAACGACACTCTGCATTGATAATCCGGTTTTCTAAATCCAAGAAGAAGAATTCTAATCAAAATCAAATTCTAATCGTGGCATTCAATCCACATTTCACTCATTTTTGAATTCAATTCGACTTCGTTTTCTGAATGTTGGATTTCACATCTCCTTTATCATATGCCCAGCAATTTTTGGTGCTTCAACGACATTATTAAACGTCAACCATTATGATGTTTATTTCAAAGGGGTGCCACATCACTATGGAAAGACATTAAGAGGGCATGGGGCTGAATTGAGCGAACACAGGAGGATATTATCGAGCACATGGTCGTGTAGATGACACAATGAACCTTAGTAGCATAAAGGTGAACTCAATCGAGATTGAACGTGTCTGTAATGGCATTCCTGTTTTTAGTTTTTATTTTTAATTTTCTTATTTAATAAATTGTTTTGTTTAAATTATATATGTATATATATTTTTTAAAATGTAACATATATAATATTAAAAAAATAAAAAAAATAAAAAATAAAAAAAAAATTGCATTTCTCTTTTTCAATTTTGTTATTAAAAAAAAAAATCAATAATTTTGAATCAATGAAATGAATAAGTTATTTGCTCATTTTTCTCTGAAGGTATTGATTAATTTTGGACTGATGATGAAAGATGAATGGCTAACTTTTTATTCAAGATTTTTAGTTACAGAAACCGTCGACATTCTGCAGCTAAAGTCCAATTTCGCAGCTATTCTCCAATTCCGCAGCTAAAGTCCAATTCTGTAGCTGTTCTCCAATTCCGCAGCTAAAGTTCAATTTCGTAGCTAAAAAACCTCATTGTTCAAATCAGCCTAAATTTCTCATACAAAATCATATTTTGATGATTTAAGTATCGTTGGAAAGGTCTCAAAAAGATCTACACAATGAGAAATCCATCATTAGAGTTTGAAATGGTAAATAATGAAATAAATTGCTGAAAAGAAGCTACATTCAACTTCAGGCACTAATTCCAAAACATGTATAAATTCTTTTGATTTTTCCTTTGAGAACTTGTTTCATTAATACAATTCTTAGTTTTGTGTGTAAATATCATAACTAGAGAGATTGATCACCTCTCTCCTTTGATAATCTTACATTCCATTTCAGAAGAAGTATTAGTTTTTTTGCAGGTTCCAGGAGGAAAGACAAATAACTACAAGAGAATGGTGTCTCTCTAAGAGACCAATTTGTTTCATAAGAAGATGATCAGCAACAAAGAGGAAATATGCTGATGCAAAATCAGATCCAAACACTTGAAAAACTTTCAGATACTATTGTCTCCATCACATCCATACCTCATAATAAACCATTCACCTCATTTCACTTCATGTTTTCCATTTACATTCACATCTACTTTCCATTTCTTTTTGTCCATTCATAACCAAAAATAAAAGCAAGAGGCTCATTCACATGCTTATTGCCCATTTCCATTTCTACTCTCCATTGCCATCTTCCATTTCTTATCATTTTCATTCCGCAAATAAGCCCTGCTTCAATGCAAACTATTGAGTCCATAGTCCTTTGAGTCTAAGTTCTTTGTAAAAACACCTTGAGGCTTGCATGCCTTAATCGCAAGTTTTCATGCTGACAAACAATGGGAATACATTAATGTCCCTTGTTCATCAGATCTTCTAGGTGACTCGACATCAACAAAATCATTCGTACCTAGCAAGATGTGTTTGGGCATCTTGACTCTCATTTTCATCAATGGTGAGAGTTCTCGTGTTGACTAGTGGCATCCATTAATGGCCACTAAGTCAAACATTTCCTACTATGTTCGACATCAGAACATATTTTCACATAGTAGGAATTGTGCCAATGAGTTTTGAAGACATGAAGACTATTATTTTCAGCATTTTGGAGCAGATTCAACAAGTTTTAGTAGGAGCAATAAAAAGTCATATTATCTCTTTATCCATGACTCTTCTTGTTCAGCCACTTGAAAAAGAATATGATCAAAATTTTGCAGTCACCACACATACACAACTCATCCACATTTAAGGTAAGTGAAGGTATGTTGTTTTCTAATTTTTAGTCATGTAATTCATTAGAATGCTAAAATTGTAACTTTGGAAAAATTCCTCACTCCTTTTTTTACATTGTCATATCTTTAGTTGGGGGGAAGGGACATCATTTCATATCCATATGTCATACACTATCACACACTTTCATTTCATTCCAACCCGCATATACTTCCCAACCAACTTTTGTTGCAGCATGATCCAAAATATTATTTTCCTTGCAAATGATCAATTCATTGATGAATTATTTGATTCTAAATGTTTTAATGAACTTTGATGCAACAAAGAGAATAAAGCATTGTCATACAAGAACTAATGCTAAAAAAAAAAAAAAATGTTGCAATCAACTGTATTATACTTTGCCAAAAAGGAAAATGTCAAGAAGAAAAGTTCGGAATGAATCTATATGAGTCAAACTCATAAAAAATCAACTCATGGACAAATGAATCATTGCAATAGTTGCATGAGGACATGCAACAACTTCAGTTGGGGGGTATGTTGAGTCTCAAAAGTGTCTTCCATATTCATACATATTTCCATTATGTCATAACCATTTAGCTTTTATTTCATAGCCATTTGACTTAAAACCCTACATCAACCATTTTCATAAATATATGGGTTAGGATCCTTGTTTTCCAAAGTTATTTATTTTATGTATTTCAAGTGAATTTATGATTAGAAACTAGAAAATTAACATATTTTCATATATATATATATGTGTTATGAGTTTTGTGACATGTGTAGGTCAAAATGAGACTTCTAGAAGACCCTTATGTGGCACTCTAAAGCCAAATTCGAATTTGGTTGGAGAAGATTATGGGATCAAGAGGATATGTGTCTCACTTCCTTGTCGTATTGAAACTCTAAGAGGATATGTGTCTCATTTCTTATTTGTATTGAAACTCTAAAAATACAAGTGTCTTATCATTTCCTATTTTGATTGTAACTCTAGAGATAGAGGGAGAGATTCATGGGCTCTCATTAATGAGATAAATTCTCATATTTTGTATAACAGAGAAGCTTTTCCTATCATAGTAACAGGAAGTAACGTAGTGTTAGTAGAGAAACATTTTATTTGCACAAAGTTCAAAAATGGAATGGGACAAGATTTGTGAGTTCTTTTTAATAGAGAAATTCAGCTTCTTGATAATGTTTTGATTATAAACTCAAGAGCTTTATGATCACCAATCTGTATGTATGTCCTCGCTATCCAAGGAGGCTTTTACATGTTTTCTAGATAAGTTGCTTTCAATTCTATTTTTTCATATGTCCTTACTTAGATTGCTTTCTGAAATCATAGCTTTTAGCATAATTTTTAGCTTTTAGATTACAAGTAGGCAGCCCGAGCATTTGCACATAGTTTTATAATGACTAATGACATGGAATCAATATTGTCCTTCTGCTGATTTTTTTTTCTTAGTTTTTAATTCCATCACTCTTTTATTCATTTCAGTTTTGAACATTTGCTTTACTAGTTAGATTAGATATTAAGCTACTCATGTCATTATCAGTTACCTTCGAAAGCCATATCGAGACTAATGGTGAGGGATTGAAGTATGAGTGTGTAGTTTAATATTAGTTTCCTTTTCTGTAAGTTAGATATATTAAATTGCTCATGTCATTTTCAGTAACCTCCGAAAGCCATAGCTGGACTAATGGCGAGGATTGAAGTATGAGTGTGTAGTTTGATATTAGTTTACTTTTATGCAAGTTAGATATATTAAATTGTCATGTCATTTTCAGTTACCTCCGAAAGCCATAGTTGGACTAATGGCGAGGGATTGAAGTATGAGTGTGTAGTTTGATATTAGTTTACTTTTCTGCAAGTTAGATATATTAAATTTCTCATGTCATTTTCAGTTACTTCCGAAAGCCATAGCTGGACTAATGGTGAGGGATTGAAGTATGAGTGTGTAGTTTGATATTAGTTTCTTTTTCTGCAAATTAGATATCCACTATAAGTTAGATACATGAAATTGTTTGCTATTACTTTGGCTATTTCCAGTGCTTTGTATAGCCGATTAATGGCAAGGGATTGAAGTATGAAATTGAAGTATGATAGTAGTTTGGATATTGGTTTACTTTTCCGCAAGTTAGATATATTAAATTTCAGCATTACCAACATTCTTAAACATAGCCTAGATTCATTTGTGAGGGTTTGGGTATGATTGTGTAATTAGAATTAGTTTATTTAAATTAGATATCAGATTGCTCAAGTTGTTTATGGTTACCTCCGAAAGCCATAGCTGGACTAATGGTGAGGGATCAGGATATAAGTTGATGTAATTTGATTTAGATTTATTTTGTTGCAATTCTTGGATTTCTTTAAGCATAGTTTCTTTTGTGTTTAAACAGTAGCAAGGATGATTTGGTTTTCATGCTCAATAGTTCATTGTTTGATTTATTAGGCTAGCAACACATTTTCATTTCCTTTCAAGTTTTGTCATTATATGTTTCAAATTCCTTTTTAAGTTTGAAGTTTGGTAAATCATTATAAAGGACATCATTGCCTTGAATATTCATAACCATACTTGTCTTTTAGAATTTCCATCTCACATTAGGAAACCAACCAAGATCAATAAAAATCCAAAAACGACAAAAAGTAAGAGATAGGTTATCTTGCACATATAGTGCACCACACTTCGTCAGCTTACGAAACCCTGGTTGATAATTTATGTTAGCAATTTAGGACACACTAAATTGACCAAACAAGAATATTTTATAAGTTGCAGGATACTATTTGTAGATGGTTGGTCAAATGTGAAAAACAAATGAAATTCTATTTTTAGAATACTGAGCAAAGTATATTTATAGATCGTCAATCTAAAAATAGATGCATGTCGATTATTATTAGCCCTTAATAATAATCTGACAATAAACATCAACTTATTCTCATGGAGCACTTTATTTCAGTGAACATATTTGGAAAATCAGTGGGTTGAAGGAATTACACAATTCCTAGGGTTTACTGGTGGTTCATGCATGGAGGACTCCGTTAGAACTGAAGTGGAAAAGTTATGACAGAGTCGGAAGAGTAGTTACGGGAGTTGTTATTCAGTTTAACTCAGCTCAAGTGAGTTAAACTCAGTTGAATTAGTTGTATCTAGTCTAACTAAAAGATACACTAGTGAGAGTTAAGTGAATTAATTAGTTAATTAATTCACAACTAATAAATCTCTAACAACTGAAAAAATCCACCAGTTAACTACATTTCGTGTCAGTTCCAGTGGAGACCCAGTTGAGAGATAGGTGAACGGGTGAGATGGACTATCCTTTGTGACTATTGTGATGCATTCAATGCATCCGACACACATTGGAGTTGCCAATGAGGATTGTGCAGTCAAGGTAAGGCCAATTCGAATTCATTCAGGGGTCTTCTTCTGCAGGGATTGCACAGTGGAGGCAGGTTGTCAGGAAGCAAGAAATTGGTTCATAGAGATGCAAATTTCTGCATGACAGTGTGTAATGATTGTTGATTGTACCGAGAGCTTGATGTACTAAGATTTGTATGAAATTATTACATGATCCATTGTTATACATAATATATGATATTTGGGGTTTTCAGCTTCAATCTTTCCCGTTAAACAACTGTGTTATGTGCGATTGAATTTATTCACATGTATTTGCTATTGGGTTTTAAATTTCTGCAAGATTAATAGTGGAAGGATTCTATATTTAGCAAGAAGATAAATATTGTTAGATCAGGAGGATTCGGTAATACATCAGTATTAATAAATTTCTACATTTATTATGTGCTGTTTTGTTGTTATGCAGAGAAGTGAAGTTAGAAATATAAGGAATAGAAAATCCAATTATTCATTATGTGTTGTTTTGTAGTTATGTAGGGAAGTGAAGTTAGAGATATAAAGAATAGAAAATCTAATTATTCATTATGTGTTGTTTTGCAGTTATGCAGGGAAGTGAAGATAGAGATATAAAGAATAGAAAATCGAATTATCCATAAGGCCACCTTTTCCTTTTCCTTTTCGAAACGGAGAGCATCAGCTTTGTATAAAAAAGTCATGGAATTGTCCATTCTCTGCAATGTAGAGAAGAAGCAACAACAGTCTCAGTTTCATCTTCTCAAGTCATAACAAGTTTTTCTATTTTTCCGTTTCCTTAAGATTGAGAAAGTAGAAAAACTTGTTATCACTAGAAAAAATGAGAGGAATACTTCCCCTGTATGTTGATAAACAACAAAAGAGCATGGAAGTCCTCAAATTTGCAGCTGCATGCCACCTTACCGTCCTAGCAGATGGGATTTTTACACAGTATGTGTAAATCAATCACTCTTTTAATGGATTCGATGAATTTGGTTACTGTATTTTCATATTTACGGGATTCGAGAATTTGGTTACTGTATCTTGACATTTACGGGATTCGATGAATTTGGTTACTGTATTTTGACATTACATTTACGGGATTCGATGAATTTGGTTACTGTATATTAACATTTAATTTTAAGAATTTGGTTATTATATCTTGAAATTTACAGGATTCAATCATTTTTCAGAATTTGGTTATTGTGTTTGGAGATTTGGTAAAATAGTTTCACATTTATGGTCCATGAAACCCTTGAAGGCTTCATATGTCTTAGACGGGTGCACAAAATACTGATTGCTAACTGTTTCTTCAACTTTAAATGCTAGCTACAAAAAGCATCAATATTACAACTTGGAGATTCAACTGTCACGCAGACAATAATAAAAAGGACATTCCTATAACTTGGGAGTCGGATTAACTTGGGTTATAAAATTTTAGGTTTCCTGCGAATGAAGGTTTTCTTGGAAGTCCTGACAAAGGTTCTCCCCATACAGGTGCTTTATTCGGTCTCACACCCATTAAAGGGATATCTTTAAAGTTGAAATATTTATTATAATATGGGAAGCTTTCCCGTTGAATATGGTGTACAAATATTAGTTTTATTTTGTAAGGTTTGGGACTTAAAATAAGGGAATCATACATGGCAATCTCATAAATTAACTCCCACTCAGCATGGACTTACCAATATTTATTTATGTTAATGGTATAAGCTAGAAGAAAGATTTTTTCCTTTGGTATTTAATTTCTATTCTGAAATTGGAGTTCCACTTTCTTCTCTTTCTTATTTATACATTGTAAAGAAACTTTGTGAATTTACAGATTTGGGCCGTTGACTTTAGATTTCCTTCCCTTTATTTTATAAAAATGGCACACAACTCTTGATTGTCTAAACATACTATTACACCATTTTAGCCTTGACTATTCAAATCATATTTCTGTTTCTATTCTAGAATTTTTTAGTTTTTATGGTTTTTGTAAAAACATATAGTTAGAAAGCCTCCAGGCTCCTTTACTAGTAGCAAAAAATTCCATGCTCAGGTTTATTTACAAATAACAATATTATTTTTATTTATGAAACAATATTAATTGTATAATTATAAAGAAAATATCGTTCTTCCACGAACCTAGATATTAATAGAGGAAGAGGGATTTCATTCTTTAAATAAAATCTATCTTTATCATGTTGCGTTCCTGTTGATATTTTATGTGTTTTCCTACTTGACATACTTTGACAATGTGGGTTTAATTTTTTAAGGGTTTCTTGTTTAATTTCATGATGGTTTGTTCCCAAGACTACTCCAGGATGGCTGGTTAATTTCTGTCTTTCGAGGGGTAAATTGGACAAACTCTAGACCACCAACTTTAGTTTCTTAAATTCTTTCTTATTTCTTCAGTTCTTTTCAAGAATTAAATTGACTGCTCACTTGTTTGCTTGTTTTTTTTTTTTCATTTAGATCTTTATCCCATCAACCCACCAGATTTTACTACACATAACTAGCACTTAGGATCTAGAAAATATTGGCTTCAATCTCTTTGTTCTTTTTTCTATTGAAAAAGAATAAAAACAAACCAAACAGATGGTTTCCTTTGCATTTCCTCTTTCCTTTACTTTTGCAAACCAAACCCCACAATTTCTTGTGCAAGTTCCTTTGCTAATCCTCTTTCCTTTCCTTTTGAAGACTCCAACCTTCTCCCCCCTCCCTTCCTTGGCCCCCTTCCTTTTGAGATCATTTCTGATCTCAGAGGAAATAAAGTAACTAAATCATAAATATTTTGTAAAACCTTTAAATAAGGTTCCCTTGAGCGAATTCCAAGTTTCCCCCTAGGTTACCTATGTATTATTGTTTTAAAAGAAAATGTATACAATGCATTCTTAATTAACCAAAATTCCCATTAGACTTCCACTCAACCCATGATTTCTTAAGTTTCAAATAACATAAGTAAATACAAGTAACTCATAGGCATATACCCCCGGATGCAGGTGCTTAATGGTGATTATACGGTATTGGGCTTGTGGGTTTGGCAAGGGCCACATGGCCACCCACAAGCCACACCAATGACCATTAACTTCATTTAAGAGCTCTGGCCGTCACCCCGAGCTGCATTTACTCCATTACAAACGTCGAGGCTACTCCTTCCGCCTCAAAGTGACGTTCCTCGCTCATTGGCCTGGTTATGCTCTTCGGCCTTCTGGTTTTTCTCTTCGGCCTCTTGGTTCTATGCCTCTCAAGTCTTCCCCCCTATGAAGCAGCTGCTCCCCTGAAGTCGCAGAGTCGAGCTCTCGCACACTGACAGGGAGATGCTGCAGTCTTTAGTGCTGCATTGAATTTCTTTCGGGCCACCATTACTCACAGAGAATCCTCTACCATTTGCACCTCTCTACTTCCTCTGGCCTCACCACCACCTCTGAGCTTCAGTTGCAGTGGCACCACCGTCCCGCTCCTTCAATTACCTAGAGCACCTTCGGCCCCTCTGCGGATGAGGAGAAGAAACAGTTTCCTAGAAAGCATAATTCCCACTCAGATAGAAGCAGCAGCTTGGGAAATAGTAAAGAAGATAAGGAGTAGAGCAAGCAGGCCATGGGTAAAGGTGTTGAAGCCACATCACCCCGACATGTAGCACTTGCCCTCGAGGAAGCCGATGATGATGAATACAGATGTCTCATTGTCGAAGAAACACTTCCTGCACCCCATGACACCTAGGCTATTAGGTTTTCTCTAGTTTATGGTTCTCAGCATCATAATTTTGTTATATGTTACTATCTATGTTTGGCACAATCAATTTTGTCTATATAACACTAGTTTCCTCACGCGAGGCAGTGACTCAAACTCTCTTTGGGTTGGTTTCCCCTGCATGGGCAACTCCTTTTTGCTATTTTGTTGCAAACTATGCCACTGATACAGGCTTGAACTACAGAGGCCAGAGCCTCCATGTATATTATGTTTAACTAATATAATTTAATATTACTTAGAAAAAAAAAAACTCATAGGCATATACAATTCACGAGGAGGTGTTAAAATATCTCATTTACAATTCAATCCCCACAAATGGATATGATCTATTTAATCTCGAGTAATTTAATAAAACCACTTTGAAACATCCACTTTACAATAAAACTTTGCAATTCCCACACTTCATGTATGATTCTATCGTGAAAGAGAGAGAATATGTTGAATATCGGGTATTTTATTAACCCAATCACCTAATTCTAATTACTAAAGATTAAAAAATTTAATTCTTTTCAATGATTTGTAACAGTGCAAAAATAAAAATTTCAAAGAGTTTTTCGAACTAAAACTTTTAATAATAATATTTTAAATAATAGTTCAATTTTTCATACTAAATTCTTTGAGATATTATACATCAGGCAACCTTATGTTTGAGAAACAGGCGTTGGACACAAGGTTTAATATACACGCGTCTTCTTTGTTCATAAATTCCTATTCTCCTCCATCATATTTCGCTCATTAACCGTTCTCTCCTTTAAGCGCCTCTCGATAGCCTTGCTATTTTTCGCCCTCACCCGTGCGATTTCCACTTCCATTTCCTATTATAATTCTTGTAATAGCGCAATATACAATCCTTCTATGTCTTCTACCACAATATACTTCAACATCCTCTATAACTATTCCACCAGAAACTTTGGCCCCAATTCTTAGATGTTTTGGTTCTTATTTCAACATCCTCTATAACTATTCCGCCAGAAACTTTGGCCCCAACGCCTAGATGTTCTGGTTCATATTTTTATTATTATCGTTGTATTCAACTTAGTCACGAGATTCCTTTGCTCACATAATCTGCTACTGTAACGATGCATTGAAATTTCTATATTTGGCCCACCAATGACGTACAAAAACTTGTTGTCTCCAGAAAAGAAGAGAACTCCTATTTGTGGATCGTAGAGGACAGTCAATTCTTTTCCCTCTTTGAACAAACTTGATTTGCTTCGAGAAGGTGGCCTTCTTTCTCTTTGGATTTTCTAATTTTTTTATCTCTAATTTAGATCTTCCCATTATCAAAGATAAATAATAGTTGTCGACAATGGAGCTAGAGACTTGTGGGGACGAGACATCCACATGAAAAGTTACACCACAAAATCTAAAAAAAAATCTCCTTAGAGAGTTGTTCCCAACTCGTGAACATTTCTTATATATGATATATTTCACACTACTTTCTATGGAGTTTATAACAAGAAAAAAAAAATTACCATATTCAGAAAAGAAAATAAAAAATTATGTAAACGTTAGTGCATACAATTATAAGGAACACTATTATTTTTTGCTTTTTCTTTCAAAAAACTAATAGTGAGTTATAATGACATATACTAACATTTACATAAATAAAATCAATGTTTTCTAAATATGTTAAAGTTTTGTGTCTATTGTGATTTTGGTAAACAGTTATGCTTTTTTTTTTGTAAGTTAGGTTAATCTATATTAGATCATTAGAGAAACTTTACCTAGGCATTGGGCTAAGATGACCAGCAGTGCTTAGCCAATCCCAACCTTGGGAATTTTTCAAAATAAAGAAATTTTGGGGCTGCCTCCTAGGAGGAAACCAACCCCTTAATAGAGTCATACCGTCATGTTTTGCAAAATGTTGCATAACAGATATAAAAAAAATAGTTGTAGTATATCCTGAGTTGATAGAAAACAAAAATTAACCATGCCACCGCGTAGTCGTGGTGTTCCTTCATCATCCTCTATTGCATGGTCCTCCTCCTTGATGAGGCTCCCTAAGCTATGAATTTTGTATATTTTGGTATTAATTAGTCTTGCGTAGGAGTTTTGGGACAGGTCAAAGCCCCCAATGTTTTGTAATGGGTGAAAGGGTAGCCATAGGGTCTGAAAGCACCAGTTTGTGGACCATAGGATAGCTTAGGCCATGTTGATATAAATAGATGGATAGTTTGACTCTAAAGGTAGGCAGGAATTAAGACTGATGCTATGTACAAACTGTTAGATGTGTTTTGGGTTGTTTTGGGTGAGGAATCTTGTTGGCTGTGTACATGGAGATCCTTAATCCTACTACGTGCGGACCCTGTTAGGCTATGTGTGTGCACTAGTTTTGGTTGTAACTGGGTTTTTGGATACTAATGTATGTGGAATATAGTTGAAGTATCTTTGTGCTATATTGATATATTGTGTTACTGTTGGTGCGAATCTACGATATCTGTTTAAGGTGCAGTTACATCTGTGTTATCTGTTTTGTGTTGCGAATGTATTTGTAGCTACATTTATGGTATTATGTATTCATAATTACTAATACCCACGTGGATGTGAAGGTAATGACTAGATATTTGAATGGTAATAGCTCTGTTATGGTTAATAACTTATTGTACTGTTAAAATCTTGTGAATAGAACTTCTCTGTGCGAATCCGATATGTTGTGAACACAGATCTACCTTGCTTACCTACTCTCTCCCAGGGTGTGGAAACCTGGTTCCAACACCCTCCCATACTACCTCGAGTGAGACCTTGGCCTGCGAAAGTAGGTCATTTCTGAAAGGGCCAGTAGTATAGGGGTTTGTTGGCAAAGCTTAACCTCCGAACCTGGGTCAGGACACCTCAAGCCAAAAAATCATTCCATTGCTGGGACTGGGAGCATTTTGAGAGAGATATCAGGTAATTCCAAAAGAACATTCGAGACTTGAGAAGCTAGAAATCAAAGACTAGTTTGAAAGACAGATTCAAGAATTTTCTATAAAATAAAATCGCAGCGCGAAGTTGATAGCTGAGAAGTGGAAAAATAAGTACATTTTTACTGAAGTATATGAAAATTTCTTTGTAATTTTTTCACACGAGCTGTAGGAGTGGCTACCCAAGCTCGTATATTTCCATACGTGTTGGAAGGACGATCAGGTCACGCAGTGGACTCCAGAGTTGATCCTGTTGTTGGGCCAGAATTAAGGTATGCTTTCACCCTATGATTATTTCGAGTTATGACACAATTTTAGGAATTATTCCTTCTCTTAACAATAAATAAAGAAAATACTTATGAAAATTAGGGCAATTGGACAAACGACAAGAGGAATGTTTCTATAATGGAAATCTAACTTATTGTATCCTCATATGCAGGAAGGAAAAGTATTTGAACCAACGGTAAATGGAATAAAACCGATAGGAGGCAGAAAGATGGGTCCAAGCTCAAGAACCCAAATGACAGCCACGCGAAGCGGGCTGTCGTTTGGAAAATACGATATCATTATATGTAAATGCCTTTAAAAGGACTGGGGACGAATGGAAAAGGGGAGGATTTTCCTTCTGTAATCAACGCATCAGGACAGAATCATCCAAATTGTATTCATGTATTATCTCTCGATGTAATAAAGAGTTTTGATATTTTGAACAATCATCTTTAACCTTTTCTTTGCGTTAGAACTTCTGGTGGTCTAGGCCCAACCTCTAGGAGTTTCATTGCCAATTTCCATGTTGTGCATAGTTACAGAATCAATACCCAGTTATCTGATGCAGTTGTAAACTACTGTTTCACTTAATAAAGTTACATTTTCCTTTTCTCAGTATAGTGTTTCATTCATACTCTCTCGCTTAGAAATAATCACGTTTGCATTTCTTGTTTTATAGTAATGTTGTTAGATGTTTTCAATTTCTTTCAAATACATTTGTAGTCGATTTATGAGTCACAGAATAATTACTGTTCAACGTTATTTCCCTTTATATATTAGATTGTCCTTTCAAACAGTCAGGCATTCCATTGCTAATTAATGTTGAATTAGTCAAGTTACAAAGAGAATTCCATTTGAAAAATCATATAAGTAATTGTTGTTTAATTAATTCAGAATGTTGTTCAATTAATTTAGATTGTTGTTCAATTTGTTTAAGATTGTTGTTCAATTAATTTAGATTGTTGTTCAATTAATTCAGAGTGTTGTTCAGTTCGCTAACAATTGTTGTTCAATTCATTAAGCTTGTTGTTCAATCCATCATTATGCTGTTCAGTCATAGGTTTCTCTCATTCTGATCTAGATAGAATAATTTTCTACATTCCACCAAACTATGCCTCTTTAATTTGATTGAACTTCGAGAATTAGATAACACTTTTTCATGAGAAATATAGAGTAACAATTAGTCAACCCCACTTTCATATAATATGCCTACACTCTTGAAATAAGAAGACTTACCTTAGGTTGACAAGTAAATACTAAGCACGAATGTTGCCTATAACAAGCCCCTCTCGTGTCCAACATTTTGGAATATTTGTTGGGGAGAGTATTAAGAGTGATATCCTTTATTCATATTTCTCCATTGCTATGAAGAATTGAGTATTAAAAGTGAGAGGTAAGAACCTGCGTACTAGCAAGCAAAATACTTGCTCACTGGCCTAATTCTTAGAAAATCGTGCAAAGATTGGTAGAATAGGTGCTCTCGTTTTATGACTAGAATGAAAAAGATAGAAACAGATCGAAATCACCCTAAAAAATCCCCAAAATACAAAGGACCCGTGGTCCTTTGAAGAACAACATATATAGACGAAATCATTAAGAAATTTGACTCCCAGGCATCCATAGGACCCAGATCTATTTCCATTCAAAGTCCTATTATACTCCTTAAGGTGGCAGCCTCACCATCTGAGGCCTACGCTAATATTCACTGCGAGACAAAAGGATCTGAACGAAGCCTTCAGACTACCGATCATATAGGCACTAACCCTTCGAGAGAGAGAGGTTCTTGAAATTTATAGGAAGGGGAAGGACAAACTAGAAGTGCAATAAAAATAGAAGAACCAAAGCCTCAATCCCAAAAAGAAGTAACCAAGACCGAGGTACTCGGTATCCCAAATTAGGGAAGCGTCGTAAAGCCTCCTCCTCACTTACCTTCCAATCCCAATAGGATTAGTCCTCGAGAATAGGAAATTCCCGAAGATTACTGGCACATTTTTATTCAAATGGGAAACAATCTAAACCAGAATCGGAGGCAGACATCAACATTGGAATATCCCATTGTTGATCATGTTGCAAACGTTCCCATGAAATCCATTCCCTTACAAAATATCCCCACATTCCACAGGTTGACCACAGAAGATCCGTATGCATTCCTATTTGAATTCAATGTCTTATGTAAGGGATATTACTACACCACTGCCCCTCATAAAGTGAAACTGTTTCCCTCTAGCTTAAAGGGAACATGATCACATTGGTTCATGGGATTAGGTGGGGGAACCATAAAAAACTAGGACCAAATGAAGAACATTTTTCTTAATAAATACCAATACTACTGTCGAACCCAAGATCTTAAAGATGAAATATTCAATATGTCTGCAAAAGACAATGAAACATTAGAGGAGTACATAGAAATATTCCAATACAATTTACAAAGGTCCCCATATACTATGCTATCCAAAGACATCTTGAAAGCCACAATGATTAAAGGAATGAAGGCATAGTGGGTTGAAACACTCAAAATAATAGGAAAAGGGAGTATTTACTAAGAAGAATATGATGAGATTATTTCCCTATCTATTATATTCTCTCAGGGTAGTACGCGTAATCGGCCAAATGGATGAGACTTAACAAAAAAATATCTTAAGCAGTCTAGGGACAATGTAACTAGAGCAGAGTTTGGTAATATTTTGGAACATTTCAAAAATGACATCTTGGGTACTTTGACAACGTAGCTTGACATCTTACAAGAAAAATAGAAGCAAGCTATAGTAGAGAAGAACTTGGCCGTATTTTTCCCACACTGTCGAAAGAAGCACAACAAAAGGGAATTTACTTTAGGGATGGTTCATACCTGTGCCATCTACACTAAAGATCATACCACGAACCAATGTCCTTCACTCCCCGGGCTGAAAGAAGTTTACAAGGAAGCAAGGAAGAAATAGAATCATTCTACCTAATGAATCAACATTGACAATGGCAGGCACGACCACGTATGCCTCCAGACCTACCTCAGTTATTTTCTCCTCTGCAGTTTAACCAGAAAAACCCTACAACAGCCTGGTAGAATCCAAACCCTTTTTCTACTTGGCCAAATCAGTCGTTTCTTATACCACCCTAGCCTACGCAACGCTCAACAGGGAGTAATTGGCCAAGCTTTCCTTGTTCTCCCCCTTATTCAAAAAATATTCCATATTAAGCCTAGTGGCCAAATCCCCCTTCTCAAAACAATAATTGGAATTGGCAACGACCCATGGGAATGACCACCTTACTGATGGGAGCATGGGCCCAAAATCAACCAATGCTACGAGCTCCATACCTATTCCAGCACAACCCGCAGCCAGGCATACACCCTCAATTTCCAGACCCAAACCAATCCTAATCCCAACAACAAGCTGGTTCAACTAATTCAGATAATAGAAAATCCAAATCCCAATGTTGAGCATAAGGAATGCAATGAACTCATGCTAAGATCAGGATGGACTATCTAACGTGTAGAAGCCACGACTCCACCTCAACTCCAAGCTGGAACTTCAAAGAAACCTAGCCAAGCAAATATAACGGAAAGAGAGGTAGGAAAAGATAAGGAAATGATTGATCAACGAGGACCTGAAGAACTTAGGATGTCCTCACCTCCATTCCCTGAAAGATTAACTCTACCCAGGCCAGTAGTCTCTCCTCATTTTGATATCCTGGGGGAATTGAGAAACCTTTGCATCAAAATTCCTCTTCTACAAGCCATACAAGACATTCCATCTACATAAAAACAATTAAAGATCTATGTTGAAAAAAAAAGTAAAAAAAACAAAGGCCGCACCCACCATTCATGTGGTAGGGATGTTATCTGATTTATTACTGGGTAAGGAACCACTCATAAAGTATGAAGACCCAGGAAATCCCATTGTGACTGTACAAATTTCTGGCCATTCATTTCCAAACACATTGGTCGACTTAGGAGCAGCCACTAACATCCTAACCACAGGGGCCTGCGAGAAGCTGGGCATATCAGCATTGGAACCTATGGCTACACTGCTAGAACTTGCTAACTGGTATGTTATCAGACCAGAAGGAATAGTGCAGGACATCCTAGTCTTGGTGGACTCATGGGAATATCCAGTTGATTTCCTAGTTATTAATCCAAGGAACAGGAGGACGAGCACCCATTGATTCTTGGGTGACCTTGGTTGGCCACAGCTGATGCCTACATAGGCTGCCTAACAGGAAACATGACTATCACTAGAGGAGATTTCATAAAAAATATCATTATTTATCTGTCTGCCAAACCGAGCTTACCCACGGTAAAAATTCATAAACACCCATGCACATACTGGGAACAAAACATTCGCCCGCCTTTGACATTAGTGGAAGCTCTCGAATTTAAGAATCAAACAGAAGAGGATGTAATCACTAACTTTATGAGCCAGCCACCCACATCTACAAATTTAAAATGAAAAATGTTGAAAGCAATCCTTGAAAGCAAAGCTCAAGAGGATTTCGTGGCTTGAAGATCAACATATTTCCACAACCGCTGTACACAACAACATACCCATTGAGATTGAGCCCGGAAAGGTCCTGAATATTAATGCCAATTTAGATAATGACCAAAATAAAAGGCTCATAAAATCTCTCCAGAAGTATCAAGGGGAATTCGCTTGGGATTTCCTAGACATGAAAGGCTTAGACCCTCAGCTATGCACCCATCACATCTACACCAATAAGGAGGTCTGTCCCATTATACAAGCTCAGCGAAGGCTAAAATCGCACTTAAAAGATATTGTAAAAGAAGATTTGCATAAATTTAGGCTCTATATAACTGGCTATCAAGTACTCATGTATATTGATCACTCTGCCATTAGATATTTAGCCAATAAACAAATCATGAATGGGAGAATAACTTGTTGGTTGCTACTATTAAAGGAATTCGATATAACAATCAAATATCATCCAGGAAAGGAGAACGTGGTCGCAGAATTCCTATCCAGGGTTCTAAAGATGGATGACACACTAGCAGTCGATGATTAGTTCCCTAATGAACATCTGTTTGTTGTAGCAGTAAAAACGCCATGGTATGCAGACGTGGCAAATTACTTGGTAGTAGGGAAGATGCCCAAAAATTTAACATAAAGAGAACGAAAATTAATTGTACAACGTAGCGTAAGGTTCTCCTGGTTCGGTGGATACCTTTTTCATACATGGGTTGACATGCACATACGTAGATGCATCAGAGAGGACGAGATCTATGACATCCTACGGGCCTATCATGATGAACCTTGTGGTGGCCATTTCGCAGATCATAGAATGGGGCACAAAGTATTACAATTAGGCTACTCTTGGCCTAAGATTTTCAAGGACACAAAGAAACATGTTGAAGCCTCTGATAGCTACCAAATAATGGGTCGTCTAGGGGAAGCTGATGAAATGCCGCTACAACCACAATTAGTGGTAGAACCATTCGAACGATGGGTGCTGGACTTTGTGGGACCATTCAACCCACTGTGAAACTAGAAATTATACATGTTGGTTGCCAAAGATTGTGTAACCAAATGGGTAGAAGCAGTAGATTTTTCAAGAGCCACGAAAGAATTGGTGATTAATTTTCTCTTTGAACTGTTCGTACGATACAGTTTGCCATGGGAAGTGATAATCGATGGGGGAGCACAATTTTCAGGCAATAAGATTACATCCACCCTGAGGAATTTCCATATCGTCCATAGATTTACGTCTCCTTACCACCCCCAGGCAAACAGACGGGTCGAGAGCACCAACAAAGTTCTGGAGGAAATCCTTACCAAAACTGTATCAACACATTGTCGGGATTGGGCCACTAGATTACTAGAAACTTTATGGGCTTATCGTACAACCTAGAGAAACACCACTGGATACTCACCATATCAGCTAGTATTTGGGAGGGAACTGATCTTCACCATTGAATTCGAGATCAAAACACTAAGAACAACCCAGGAGGTAGGGTTGGACTTAATAGAAGCCCAAGCTAGAAGACTCCAACAAATAAATGAACTAGATGAAATACGGCTACGAGCCCTGCAATGCACAACGATCATCCAACAACAACGAGCTAAGTGGCATGAAAACCATATCAAAAATAAAATATTTCAAAAAGGAGATTGGGTACTCCTCTATGACTCCAGATTCCAAGATTTTCCAGGAAAATTACAAACAAGGTGCCTTGGTCCATACAAAATTCAAAAAGTACATAACAATGGCACATTCACCTTGACCACCATAGATAGGTCTGGTTCAACATTTCGAGTCAATAGGCACAGAGTATGCCTCTACCATAAACCTCTCATGAAGGAATATTTTTACCAACAGGTAGGAAATGATCCCACCATTTAAATCGTGGTAGAATAGGGTGACAACCCCACAACCTCAAGTACATGAGAATTTTTCTACCATAATTTGTAAATAATGTATACAAGTTCCTTACTTTTACTTTGTTGTACATATTTGCAATTCTATTCTTTTTTTTTTCCCATCCTCTAGTGTTGTTGCATTTTAATTTTCCCGCTATTCAAACCTTGAGTGACTTTTGTTCAATCCAATTGAACAACTGTTGTTCAATCAGGTTGAACAACCGTGATTTGAGTTTTTAATTTTCTTGCTATTCAAACATTGAACGGCTGATATTCAATCCAATTGAATAGTTGATGTTCAATTGGGTTCAACAATCGTGATTTGAGTTTTTAATTTTCTCATTGTCCAAACCTTGAACGACTACTATTCAATCCAATTAAATAGTTGTTGTTCAATCGGGTGAACAACCGTGATTTGAGTTTTCAATTTTCCTTCTATTCAAACCTTGAATGGCTGTTGTTTAATTCAATTGAACAATTGTTGTTCAATCAGGTTGAACAGCTGTGATTTGAGTTTTTAATTTTCCCACTATTCAAACCTTGAATTATTGTTGTTCAATCGGGTTGAACAACTGTGATTTGAGTTTTTAATTTTCTCGTTGTTCAAACCTTGAACGGCTACTGTTGAATCCAATTGAATAGTTACTATTCAATTGGGTTGAACAGCCGTGATTTGAGTTTTTATTGTTGTTCAAATCCTTTGAACAACTATTGTTCAAATTGAGCGACCTCGTTTTTCACCCCATTATTTCCCTTATCAAACACCCTTGCCCTAATCCGTACCCAAGCTATAAAATGCATCTATGAATAGGGAATGGAATTAAAGAAGAGAGGGAAGCCATAAAATTACCAATTTGATGATTCCTTACTGCTAAAATCCCTAAACTGGAAGCCGACATTTTGCATGCACGAAATGAAAGGCTAAGCCCTCCCTAGTTCGAATATGTTATCATACAATACATGACCTCATGATGGTTTATATTTCGGCACTATTTGAGTAGTATGTTTCTCCAATATGAAGAAATGGGACTAAGGGATATTAATTGTATTGGCATTATTTTACTTCTCTCACCATCCCTAAAATCTTAAGGAGTTGATGAACCTCCCTTCATGTATAAAGAGTAACTATTATGTGTTCATGCAAATTTTTAAGAGGATAGTAGGTCTCATCATGAGCCAGCCTACCATGATCATAGGGATTTAATAAGGGACATGCCCACAATGGCCACCACACTAGGGTAATGAACTTGTCAAATGATTGAAGGACAAGACGTCACATCACAAGTCGACCTGATCACTTTATTACAATCCTAGTGAATGGCATTGTGACTATCTGGCTATCACACCAGCACATGACCTCCTTATAAATCAAATTTTTATATTCCAAAAGAAGTACTATGCTTACATGAAAATTTTCAAGAGATGATAGGGGGTCTCATCACGATCCAACCTACCATGTTCATAAGAGCTTAGCAAGTGACATTCCCACAATGGCCACCACACCAGGGTAATGACCTTCTCAACTGATTGAAGGAAAGGAGATCTCATCATGAGTCGGCCTGATCACTTTGCTATAGCTCTGGTGAGTGGCACTATGGATATCTGGCCATCATACCAACATGGTGATCTCTCCATAAAATTGGCAAGTTAACTATTTTTACAGAAGGATCTTGGCTCATTCTTGTGGGTTAAAATAGCAACCCTGTCGAGGCTATGAAAGCCTGCTGGCAGTAGTGGCTCTGCTTGTGGTACGAGAGCATGTTGCATCAATATCCAATTACTCTTACATATAATTTATCTTCCCTTCTTATTCCATAAGCTATTACTCAAATTAGTGACAATTATAATCTACCACATGAATAACTATAACAGATATATGATTACATATTCAAATCCCGGGATGACAGCACCAATCATTACTTGTCTCAGTCCTTCTTCTGTCATAATTTTTCATTACAGAAGAAAATCATATCATAATAATAATCATACTGTTCCCTCTCCCTTTCTGATCACTTCCACATGAGATGCAATCATGGAACAACTTCCAAATCTTACCTTTACACTGCGTATGCTCATAATTAGTCGATTAAATCCTTAGCTCTTGAAATCTTGAAAGTCACAACCTCCTCTTTCACGGATAGACCATAATTATAAAATCCTGACATTCCCTTATTCACATTCATGATTGGCCAAATCCGTTTCATACTTGAGGACGTCAGCACCCTTACTTCGAGGGAGGGAGTGTAATTAGTCATAAATTAGCAAGCATGCGAAAATTCAACACAAATCCTATCAAATACTTCGATAAGGCCAGAAAAGAATTACAATTAAGGAATGAATTCACCTATGCAGAACCACAAATATATCTTCCTCTTATATAGAGTAGTTGGTCGAAACAACAGAGTTAAGAGAGTATACAATTAGAAGGAGAGGCACAGAGAAACACTCCAGCCATGGGAGAGAATTGTCTTTGAACTGAGCCTTCAAACTTCCCAATTTCAGATGCAGCTAGCGCCATCCTCCAGCAAGCCGGTTGGATGACATATGTACACCGGTCACAAGGATTTGATACAGAAATAGCAATTGAGTTTCTACAAAACCTGCAAGAAGGACAAACTAGAATCAAGGGTCGAGTTATACCAGTTACAGAGGGAATTATCGTTGAAGTCTCCAAAATACCAGTGGTAGGAGAAAGATGGAAGGAGAAACATCCCCTCCTACGAGAGGCAATTATAGCATATCAGGACCCGGAGGAGCCATTAGAGTGAAAAGGGAAAGGGATTAACCCTACCTATCTGCACCAACCATGGTAGGAACTGGCAACATTCATCCAAATATTCATTACAAGTGATGGAAGCCAAGACGTGGTAAAGTCTCATCAACTTAAACTTTTAGCTGTACTTAAGAAAAATATTTCAGTTAACCTGCATGCTTTCCTAAATTCTATCTTGCATAACACTATTGTTCGATTAAGAAGAGATAAGAACCCCCAAGCAGTAATTAGTCACCACGAGCTAATCAAACTGGTCATCATGCATGAGTTGGACAAGCAACAGATAGCCTGGGACAATTTTTCCAACCCAGTTGCACAAGTACCTGAGGTAAACCCCGACGAAACCAAAATTGAGCTCCCCAAGGTAAACATACCTAGAAGAAAAAGAACTCATACCGTAACCTCAAAACCAAGTAGGAAAAAATGGTCCAAAATAGTTCAAGGAACCTCATACTCCATAGAGGAGGCAGAGTCATCCTGTTCTCTACCCTCAAGCCCTCAAAACACACCATTGTAAGACTATGAAAAAGAGATGACTCAGTTCCTAGAACAAATGAGAGCAAACCATGAACCTAAAAGCCTATCAGAAACAGAAGAGAAAGATGAACCCATAAATAAGCCTACCACTTCTAGTAGTTCTGGTCACACTGAAGTTCTACCCTACCAAGAGGAATCACGAGCTGGTGTAGTTCTATCCCCTCTTAAGAATTATGAGGTGAATAGTGAGGGGGAGGCAGAGGATAGAATGGAATCATAGAATTATTCGGGAAACAATGTCCCTATAGAGGAGAACGCAAGCACAAGAGCATCCCCTTTGACACTAGGAGGTGACACTGGCCCACTTTGTCAAGACCCTTACCCAGAAATAAATTCTGAATCTCAAATAAGAAACACCATCACAGGAAACCCTGAGGCCGGCAACACCACTCCTAAAAATGGGAATGTTACTCCTCCACCACCTGTAGAAATCAGGATAGGAAAGAATTCAACTGAAAATAATATTAAGAAACTTAATAGGGCCCACAAAAGACTAAGGAAAATGGTGAAACATTTAAGAAAGAAATTGAAGGAGGAAAATAAGGCCCGAAAACCTAAGAAGGAAACCTCCACCGCAGGAACCCAAACAAAATTAGTCACTGACTTGATGAACACTGCTGAAGCTGAGACACAGACTGACTTAGCTGATATGGTAGAGGCTGAGATGCAAACCGACCTAATAGATACTACTAAGGCTGAGGTGTAGGCCAACTTAGTGAACACTGTTGAAGTCAAGATGAAAACTGACCGAGCAAGTACTACTGAGGTCGAAATTCAGACCGAGCTAGCAGACACCATTGAAGCTTCTACATAGACTAGGGAGACAATTACAGAAGAGAAGGAGACCCAAACGAAGGAATCCCCTGCCTATGCCCACCTAGTAGAGAAAGTTGTCAAGAAGAAATTGCAGAATGAACTGGAGCAGGCCGAGCAGGAGCTAGCACAATGTAGGAAGGAGGTGGTGCCAACATAAGAATATCAAGCACTACTAAACGAATTCACAGACCTCTCCTCCATAGAAGATGAAACATTTTCCCATATTAGAAAGGAACAGGAAAAGGTAAAGAGGGCACAAGAGCAGGTAGAGCAGGCCAAGAAACAAATCTCTACTATTTGTTCTCTGTATTACGATGCACTGACATGCAGGGCATCGGCCACCAACTATGCCCTATTCTTAACAGAATGATATCTTCTATGGAAATTCAAAGTCGTTAGGGCAGGGAATTCCACAAACTTCAGAACCATAGAAGAGTTTGTCCACTGTCGCAATGATCAATACGAATAGGTCCAATGCCTTCTATGTGAACTCTACATGCACAATTTCTTTCGCGAAGAGGACACGGAAAACAATCCTAGTCCCTTTATAGGAGATGCTCAGCTCCAAGCCTTCCTCTCATACACTAAGAACCTTATTAGATGGGCCAAAGCCTATAACATCTTCCAAAAGAGAGAACATGGTCTAGAGTTGTGGGTTAGAGGAGAACCTACAAAACCTCTGCAGCTGATGATCCAACACAAGAACTTCATGTGAAGGCGAGGTGTAAGGACCAGGTTGGGACCCATCCATAAAGACATTTTAGAAAATGGACGGGAATACTTTGAAGACATTTGGGAAGCAGCCTTGGCAACAACTAAACAAATATGGATGGCTTCCACAAATAGTGTAAGGAATAGGGAGCCACTGGGCTACGAAAATTTCAAGGCTACCGCCTATAGATTACTCTTATATAGTAACCTAGTCTTCAACATGGTTCCTGTATGGTTAGGATGTAGATATAGATTCCCCCTTCTCTGGCATCCTCTTGAGGGCTATAATCATGACTATGAATTGCTAGAGGGGCACCCAAACGTTGTCTTTGCAATGATTATACAAAAGTAGGGCTTCATAACATACAAGTAAAAGGTCTACCCTACCTACTCCTTAACACAATTGCATCTCAACCATTTGTTTTCATGAGGACATGAAATTAGGTAGGCTGGGGATATGTTGGGATAGAATTAAGGTATGTTTTCACCCTATGATTACTTCAAGTTATGACACAATTTTAGGAATTCTTCCTTCTCTTAACAATAAAGAAAGAAAAGACTTATGAAAATTAGGGAAATTGGAATAACGAAAAGAAGAACATTTCTATAATGGAAATATAACTTATTGTATCCTCGTATGCAGGAAGGCAAAGCAGCTAAACCAATGGCAAATGGAAGACAACCGATAGGAGGGGGAAAGACATGTCCAAGCTCGAGAACCCAAACGATAGCCATGCAAAGCGGGCTGTCATTTGGAAAATACGATCTCATTGTATGTAAATGCCTTTAAAAGGACTAGGGACGAATGGAAAATGGGAGGAATTTCCTTCTGTAATCAACACATCAGGATAGAGTTGTCCAAATTGTATTCATGTATTATACCTCGATGTAATAAATAGTTTTGATGTTTTAAACAATCATCTTTTATTTTTTCATTGTGTTAGAACTTTTGGTGGTCCGGGCCCAACCGCTGGGATTTTCATCGCCAATTTCCATGTAGTGCATAGTTATAGAACCAGTACCCAGTTATTTGATGCGATTGTAAATTACTCTTTCACTCAATAAAGTTACATTTTCCTTTCCTCGATATAGTGTGGCATTCATACTCTCTAGCTTAGAATAATCGCATTCGCGTTTCTTGTTTTATAGTAATGCTGTTAGGTGTTTCCAATTTCTTTCAAATACCTTTGCAATCGATTTATGAGTCACGAAATAATTACTGTTCAACATTATTTCCATTTATAGATTAGATTTTCCTTTCAAATAGTAAGGCATTCCATTGCTAATTAATGTTGAATTAGTCAAGTTACAAAGAGAATTCCATTGTAAAATCATATAATTAATTGGTGTTTAATTAATTTAGAATGTTGTTAAGTTAATTTAGATTTATTTTTAGTTTGTTTAAGAATTACCGAACCAATCGAGAAGGGGATAGATCCATCTACAGTCCGCTAAGAGAGTTGGTTGCACACGCAGGAGATAGTCCTCTAGCTACACCACCTTCAAGTCAACATAAAGGTAAGTACTCACCCACACCTCCACCACCAGTGGAAGAAGATATGGCCACTCACATGAAGCTACCCACTTTCAAGGGTGTAGGGGATGAAGATATGGACCGATTTTGGTTTGTAGCAGAATCTGTATGGACTGCAGATAATGTAGCTACCAACACTGTAAAGAGAGCGCATCTATCACTTGCCTTTGAAGGAAGGGCCTTGGATTGGTATATGGGGTACGTGGGAGAACACATCGATCCATCTATTCAAGAGATAAATATAACTTTAGAACAACAGTTTTAGAAGCCTATGTCCTACTAACAAATAGTCGTCGATTTGAAAGACTTTAAACAAGGACCCACCGAATCAATATGGGAGGCTGATTAACGGCTAAAAAAGGTTATCAGAGATGGGGAATTTCATTATGATGATAGGGAGCATAAGGAATAGTTTATCTCTATGTTTCTACCTCACCTGCGCAGACCTATGGGACAACAATCGATTGCAATGCAAGAAAAGGCCTTTGAAATTGCTATGAAGTTAGAGGATGTGCTGAGAGACGATGCTTAGTTTGGGGTACAACAGATCTAGGTGTTGTACCTTAAGAGACAATCCCTTAGTTGTGATAAGGAATCAATGCTTAAGACATTTATATGATTATGTCACTAAAATATTTGTCTCTATTTTAATCACCTTCAAGTATTTACAATTAAACCCTTAGATATCAAAAACAATGTATGTCTCACAATGCTATTATCTACTGATGTTGAATGAAATGACCAGAAGAAAATGAAAGAAGAAATTCCAAACTGATATGTTGTCATAGAGAATATATCATCTCAAACTTCAAAGGAATTAATGAAAGAAGCAGTTAAAACAAAGGAGCACCAATTAAGGATTTTAACTCTTGATTACATAGGAAGAAAAGAGACCCGCTACTCATCACTTTGTTTTATTCAAATAAAGAAAAACATAATGCGAAATAAGATACATATCAACATAAATAGATGCTAGAAACTTGCTCACTCATTCATTAATCATTGAAATCTCTTAGTACAAAAAAGTAATATGAAGGTCCAAAACTTGGAACCTTCCTTCCTCTTGAAAATTACATTAAATACAACAAAAAAAACATTTTGGAACTATTGTAACCAATTCCAACTACCACAACTACTTAGGAATTCAGCGGTTGTCTTTTACATGCCTTCAAAATGTCTTATTACAATTACATTGTCTTCAGAAAAGTAATAAAATGTAAAAATATACATCTTAATCTATAGGAATTGCTAATGATGTTGCTGCATGCCCTTGGTCATCTGATTTGTCTTTCTTTGATGCTAAAAACCATTTTGGCAAGTCTATTGTCCATGCTCTGCACTTTTTCCATATATCTATCTTTGTCTCGGGAAAATTTGTTAGATTATGATACTCCAATCTGAATGCAGTAATTCGATTATAAGATGGTCCTTCTGTGAAAAGAGTTTTTTCCAACCATAGTAGCTGGAAATGTTTTTGCAGAAAGTTGACCATTGTTTCTCATTTAAGCACCTAAGTTTTTTCATGCCTATTATCAACTTTGATTTTTTCCATAAATAGAGAATTCTCATAAGAATCCCATGGAAAAATATTTCCTTCATCTCCCCAACATGATGGCAGAATTATTCTTGTTAATTTGTTAAAGAACTTATCAAATTGAATTACTGCCTCTTTAATTTCCATCAACTTCTTTTCTGTAGCTTTCCTATGATCATTTATAACAATCATCTTATTGATCTCCACTACATATAAGGTCATGTCTTTAATAATATTCTCTTCTAATTCCTGATCTGTTTTAGAATTAATAAATTCAATGAACCTTTTAGCCCAGATGGCTCTGTTAATTGCCTTCCGCTTATCTATCATAATTGGTTCTTCACATTCCCTGATAAGACTTTTTTCCTCTGCAACTATCTTCAAACAACTCCAAATTGATTTCATTTCAGAAATTATATCATTCCAAATGATATATCTGGCTTGTATCAGTGAAATGTTTCCTTTCAATCTTTCTTTGAGATTTTTAATCTTAGCATTATCATTATGAATATTGGTTTTATATTTATCAGCTTCATTCTCTATGATATGAATAAGCTTTGTTGCAGTCTCCAGATTTGCTTGAGCCTTTTTCCAATCTCTTTTAGCCATCTGCAACTCAGTATTCAATTGAACAATCTGTGCTTGATGATCTTCACTACCTGTAGGAAAAATGAAGGTACAACTATGGTTATCAATATGATTTTGCAATGATATTGCAGTTTGATTTATTTTGGAAATTTGTTCATCTTTTTTCGTTAGTTTTTGTAGAATATTTTCCTTCTCATTCTCCACCTATGCAACTTCTGCAGCCATAGAATGTTCTCCTATAGGAAACTTAAGTTTCTTCCTCAATGTGGATGTTTCCATTTCAGCACTCTGCATCAATTTCTATACAACAGTCTTGTCACTAGGGTCCACTCCAATCTTTACAATGATTTCCTTTCACTCATCATTCTAAACTGTTAAAGCTCTTGCATTAGCTTTCTCTAGCTTAAATTGCTTAAGTTGATTTCCCAACATATTTTCTGCTTTCATTTCTATTGCATTGGTCTTGGTCAAGTCATTTACAATTAAATGACTAGTTTGCATATCCAAATTCATTTTATCCATTAGGAGAATCTTATTTACATCCACAGTTACATTTACAGTATTGAAAATTTTAGAAGAACCTATTGACATGTCTGTGGGATGAGACAGGGAAATTCTGAATTGATCTTTTTGAAGATCCATGACAGTCGAGAGTCTTGTTTGATCCGGAGTGACCTAATACTAAGCTTGGGCTTCCATGTTTGCCTTCATCTTTTGATTCCTTTCTTCATTCTATGAAAATATCTATTTGATCAGAGGTACTTGCTCATGAGAGATTTCATGACTCCTAGGTGAAGCAGGAAACTTTTTTTCTTCTCCTAAATGTAAAGAAAAACCAGGTCGGTTAAATGTAAATTCTTCATTAAACTTTGTTCTCTTTTTAGCCCCCTGCTCCTCAGCATCTAAGTCAATCACTGTTTCTTTTCTTGTTTTGTTTGATTTTTCTGATATGATAGGGGTGTGAATGTTTGAACCTGCTAAACTTATCACATCTCTACTTGCTAACTTCTCCAAATTTGGCCTGCTTTCAGGAATGAAAGCTGAATACCCATTCTCAATTCTTCTATTTGAAATTACACTGTGAGAGTCATAAGATCAACTTTCCCCTAACAACCTATGCATATCATCTAACATTTTAGTAACCTCCTCAAATTCCTGTCTCATATTGAATATGAAAGGGCCTACAGTCATGGGTAATTTGTACATATGCCCCTTTTTCATGGGCACAAAGTGAACATGATCAACATTTAGACTCTATTGAATAATTTCTAAGGCAAATAGCCTCATAGGTACAAATGTTGGAAGTCTGTAAGGCTCAATACTTGCTCCATATAGCCTAATTTCAGAGTAATCCTAAAAAACAAACCAATCTCAAAATTTTCAAGTTGCTCCTAGATGTAAATACTCCTGAGCTTTAGGTAAAAAACAAGGTGGAGGAACTCCATTCAATATTTTTTATGAAACTAACATGAAATCACTGGCGAAATCAAGCAACATTGCTTCATTTTTCTCTCTTCTTACTACATATGTCCAGAACACTACTGATTGCCTTTTTTTGTTTACATCCATAATATTTAGACCTAAATGCATGAACTCTCCACATTTTGATATAAGAAAAAGTATACAGTTAATGAAGGAAATTTAAACGAACCTGTTAATGAAAGGCTCATCAGTTGTGAATTAACTGCCTCCTGCCAGTATGATGGAGTATCCAGTACTATTCCTGATTTCATCATCAGGGAAAACATCCCTAAGACCGATTTATCCACTGCATTGTCATTTTCTTTGCCCAGAATTTTCACAATGCTACTTAATACTGGTCAAATTTCTGCATCTAAAATCTCCATAGAAAATTCTTTGTTGTCTAGTTGAAACTGCTTCATGTTTTTCTTCGAGAATAATATGAACTAATTAAAATATTCACCTGTAACATTATCATAATAGGTTATCAGGGAATTGTAGGAAAATTGAACAGATTACTCTGACTTGGGATAGCAAAGGGCTTGATGGATTAGCTGGGTAGACACTTGCAAAACATTCTCTCCCTGACAATTCATAACAAAGCATTTCCCAAGGTACATGACTAACACCAACCAATAGATAAATTTAGGAAAAAGGTGGGTTTTTGGGATACATGCATAAATTATTCCAGAATTGACCATGGCAGTGAAAACAGGCGAGGTTTTGTCATGTAGGATGACTTTCTGATAAAATGGAATATGAATTATGGAACAAAGAGTATCTTGAATACCCCCCTCAGTGTCCATCAGAGGGATATGACTAGTTGAACCCGACAAGGATGAACACTTAGCCATGACTGAAATTTAACGTAAAGGATAACTCATAGGGTGGTCACTTCTACTAGGTTGACAGGAAACTTAAAACAAGACTCAGAGCAAACTAATCAGGAAATATTTGAAAAAAAAATGCTAATTTTGTTTAAATAGGTGGCGCGGCTTCGAAATTTAATGCTGACATGACACACCAACAAGTCGTTGATTCGATGTGGAAGACAGTCGTGAACAACTCAATGTCCTATGTCACTTCGGGGGCACACGAGGTACGGAGGAATATTTTGTTTGGTGCCCCCAAAATGAATCTTCATCGGTCATCTATGATGTCCTCTCAGTCATTCGAGTCAACTGCGGAGGCACTCATTTAATTAACTTGTGCGCTGATTATGCCCGCGGGTTGGGCCTTTTGATGAAAATTGAAACTATCGATGCTTTCCTCCCAACGAAATGATCGATTTTTAAACATAAATGCAAAACCCACTTTCATAAAGTTTAAACTGTTTAAAATTTTTACTTTAATACATCAACAGAAGTGTTTTTTTATGTTAAAGTATAAAAATTTCAATACTTTAACATTTTTTACAACAATTTGAATTTTTTTTTTATATTTCCAAAATTTGAAAATAAAAAGGATATGCAGATGATCCACAACATCTGTCTCCACCTGGGGATAGTGTTTTTACCAAGAAACAATAAGAACCTACAGATTATTGCCTTCACCTTGGGCATGGAGTCAAAAATTGCTTGATGAGAAATATACAATGAGGGAAAATCGAATATATACAATGATGAACTTGATGCTTCAGTGTTGGAAATAGTGTTTCAAATACTGCCCATTCACAGGTAGCTCTACTGCTTCTCCATCAAGATTTTCCAACATAAAATTTTTATTTGATCTAACTTCAGCGATTTTGTAAGGTCCATAGCATAAAGGATCCGACTTGCCATGTTTCCCTTTCTCTTCTCTTCTGGTATCCCATCTTAATACCATATCTCCAGTTTGAAACATGATCTCCTTTTCCTTCCTGTCAAAAATAGATGTCATTTTTCCCTGATATGTGACCAAATTGTCTTTGACTTTATTTCTTCTTTCACTCAATTCTATTACCTTATTCAACCTTCTTATCAATGCATTAGGTTCTTCCTAAGCTTCTTGAAGAAAAGAAATAACTGGTCTTTCTAATTGAGTGGGAAAAAAAGCTTGAGAGCCATATACTAATTCATATGGTGACTTACCAGTGGATCTTCTAGTAGTAGTTCTCACTGCCTAGAGAGAAAAAATTAGTTTTGAGTCCCAATTTTTCTGGTTTTCATTGATTGTTTTCTTCAGGATATTTACCAATGTTTTGTTAGATGATTCAGCTAACCCATTTCCTTGTGGGTGATATGCTATGGAATGAGACACTATCACATTATAAGTTCGACAAAAATTTCTGAATCTGACTGAGTTGAATACCTGAGCATTTTTTGTTACAATCTTCACTGGACATCCAAACCTGCTGAAAATATTCTCTTCTAAAAACTTCATTACTACCAAATAATTTTCCTTTCTGGTAGGAATTTCCTCTAGCCATTTTGTAAAATAATTTGTGCCAGTTAGAATCCACTTAAACTGCCCACTTGATGGTGGATTAATTTCCCCAATGAAATCTAATCCCCATTGTCTGAATGGTTCTTCAATGAAAACAGGAAGAAGAGGTAAAAGAGCTAACCTTTTATCTTCTACAAACAAATGGCATTTCTGACAACTTCTAACAACTCTGTATACATCAGAAAATAAATAAGGCCAATAAAAACTTGATTTAAGAATCTTATGGGCAATTAATTTCCAGCTATAATGACCTCCACACAAGCATTCATGGTATTCTGTGATAACTTCCATTATTTCTTCTTCTGTCAAACATAACAGCAGGACACCAGCAGGATCTTTCCAATACAGTTTTGCATCAATTATAACATAAGTATGATCTTTAAGTTATAGAGCTTTGTAATTAGCTCTATTGATTAACAGAGGACAAGAAAGGAAACACAAATAGTGAATGATGTATTTACTAGTTTGAGCAAAGAAATTTGTATTTGATTGTTGAATTTGACTTAACTTAATCATTTTCATCAGCCACTTCATTTAGAGGTGCAAGCAAGTTAATCCCCATAGCTTAAAATTTAGATTCTGTCAGCAATTTAGCTAGTCCCTGTCCTTAGACTAACTTAGTAGGTTTAATGTCCAAATCATATTCTTGGATTTTAGCAATCCATTTACCTCTTTTCCCCTCCACATCACTTTGTACTAGTACATCTTTCATTGCAGAATTAGGTACATATGCTACTATTTGAGAATGAAGTACATAAGTCCTGAAAGCTTTTAATAATTTAACTAAAGCATATACCTTCTTTTCTAGAATATTATACTTAAGCTTTGCATCTCTGAGGATTTTACTGAAAAAAGCTACAGGTTTCTCACTTCCTTCTTCATTTTTCTGTAATAACACAACAACAATAGTAGATGACGATGCAAATGAGAATATTTGGAAAGGCTTCAAGTAATCTGGATTGATAAAAAATGGAACTTCTTGGAGAGCTTCTTTAATTCTGCCAAAGGATTCTCTTGCATCCTTGTCCCATTTCACTTCAACATTCTTTTTCAAAATATATGTTATTTTCCTGACAATCTCTGCATAATTTGGAACAAATCTTCTCAAAAAATTAATTTTTCCTAGAAACCTTTGGATATCCTTTTTACTTCTAGGCAGTGGAATTGTTTGTATAGCCTTAACTCTTGTTGGATCAATTTTCACGCCTTGATTTGAAACTATATGACCCAGAAACTTCCCTTCCTCTAGAGAAAACAAGGATTTCTTAGGATTCAATGATAACCCAAATTTTCTGCACTTCAAGAAAGCTTTCTGCAGGTGCTCTAAATGTTCATCATCAAAACCTGAAAAAATAGTAACATCATCAAGATAAATGAACACAAACTTGTCACCCACAAAAGCAATATCCATTGCCCTTTGAAAAGTAGCTCCTGCATTCATGAGGCTGAATGGCATCCTAGCATACATGAAAGTTCCCCAAGGTGTGGTGAAAGTTGTTTTCTTCTGATCTTCCTTCTCCACAGCTACTTGATTATATCCAGGAAAACCATCAACCATGGACAACCTATAAGCTCCAGTCACTTTCTGCAAAACAAAATCCATCTTTGGAAAAGGATAATTGTCTTTTAGAGATGCTCTGTTTAAATTTCTGAAATCCACACATAATCTTATCTCTCCATTTTTCTGCCTGAATGGTACCAGATTGGAAACCCAATTTGAATATCTGAGTAGGACTATGATTTTTTCTTGCAAAATTTTCTTTACTTATTTTTCAATTGGGGCAACTAATAGTGGGTTAATTTCTCTAAGCTTCTGTTTGTGTGGCTTGACTCCCTCTTTCAGTGGTATTTTGTGCTAAAAAATATCTAGATCATAAGTCTGTAAATATTCATATGACCATGCAAACACATTCATGAATTTTTTGAAAATATCTACATACCTTTCTTTATATTCCTTAGGAACTCCTTTAAACAAATTGACGATTTTAAGCTCATTCTGAGTTCCTAAATTACATTCCTCCATTTCTCCATCTTGAGATACCTTTTTCTGATTCTCTGCCACACCATTAGCATTGAAAAATCTCTCAAGAGGCACCAAACCTTTGGGAAAAATATTATCTTTCAATTGAATTATCATCTGATCACCAATTGTTTGCTTCAAGTTTTTAGACATATCACTTTGATCACTTCCATCAACTTCTAAATCAATTTTACTATCTTCAAAATTTTGAATCATTGTTAAAAATTGATTAATCTGGTCATCATCCTCAAAAACTTGCCAATGCTTTACATTATCAGGGATTGAAGGCCCGTGTCTCAACTCAATTTCATATCTTAACCTTGGATTAATTGGTGTTTTAAATGTATTAGATGAAACTGCTAATGAATCTGCCATTCTATTTTCTTCTCTTGGAATAAATTGAATATTAAAGGCTTCAAAATAATTTTCAACTAGATCACACACCTCATTTCTATAGGACCTCAATCTGGGATGCTTAGTTTGACACCAATTCTTAATCTGTCTAATTATTAATTCAGAATCACCAAAAACAGAAATAGATTGAATTCCCATTTGTTTGGTTGTTCACAGGCTTAAAATCAATGCTTCGTACTCTGCCACATTATTAGTAGATTCAAATGCCAGTTTAAAAGAAAAAGGTGAAAGGTTACCTTCAGGAGATATAAATATGAATCCAGCTCCAATGCCCTCTTTAGAAAAGGCACCATCGAAATAACACTTCCAAATTTATTTGAATGCAACTCCCTGTGTATATTGGCTGACGAAAGTTTCTCTTTTGAATCTTCAACAAACTTTGCATCTTCATGCAACATGAAACAAGAAAGATCTTCTTTCTGTTGGCCATAAATGGGGGAATTACCTGCATCTTTCTTGGTTGTAGTTTTCAGAAATCTAATTTCTTTGGATAACCTCCTTTCCTCCCCATTAAAAATGGGAATGATGGCATATGTAAAATCCAATTTCAACACACCCCCAAGCTTTGCTCCCCAGGATCTAGACAACAACATACCAAATCCGGCCAGAATATCTGCTACTACAACATCCATCATAATACTCTTGGCTGGAATTTGAGCCAAGGAAACAACCATTTCTTTGATAAGACCTACACACTTCACCCTTTTTGAATCAAAGGAATAAAGGTCTCTATATGGCTTAGTGATTTGTAACTTTAGCTCATTCATCACAGGCAATGGTATAAGATTATGCGATGCACCAGAATCTAACATACAACTATGTAAAATGAAATCATGCAAAAAAAATGATATATAAAAAGGTGTAACAGAGGAATCTACCTCTTCTACATGAGGCCCAAAAGTAACCACTAGCTTTTCTTCTTGAAAATTCACTATATCACCCACCTCATCAGACTGAGATAAATTAATAAATTCTGCAATTTCTTTCTTAGAACCCAGTGTTTTAGCCAAATCAAGAAGAGGTACTTGTATTTTAAATTTTTTTAGCTCTTTCAACAAACTGAATGTTTGATTTTGTTTTGTCAACTTTTCAGGTTCTTCTTGATTTTTGTTTATATTTGCATGTTTCTCAGGAACAGTAACAATATTCTCCAAAATATTAGAGTCATTAGATTTGAGTTGGGAAGCATCAGTTTGCGACTTCTCCTTTTCTTCTACTGGATTCATGGGCTACTTTCACTTTTCTGATTTTTTTATTGAATTTTTTTGTTGTGGAGTCGCCATTGGAGAAGGAGATGAATCTGATTCTGTTTCTTCATCATCTTGAATTCTCGACCTCTTTTTAGATGTCAATTCATACTTTTTATGTAATTCATCTTGCATAAAATCAGTAAATTGTTTACAATAGTCATCTATCTCTTACTGATCAAATGAAATATTAGCTTCTTTTCATTCTTCTTCACATTCTTTTTCACATTCTTCTTTTGTACTATCTTCCATGTATATGGCAGAAATTTTCTCTTCATCTCCTTGATGATCATCATCAGCAGACTGGGGAGGAGTTGCTTCTATATATAAGGGTGCTTGAACTTGATCCTGATCTCTTCTTTCCCTCTACAGAATCTGCAGGGGTTTCTTTCTAAATTTGGGATTAAAAACTCCCCTGTTTTGTTGTGTAGGTTTCTTGTTATCCAATTCCAACTTTACTAATTTGTTTGATAAATTTTTAATGACTTTGGTCATGTCATCAATCCTTTGATATTGTATTGACTCTTCTTTAGCTTTTCCTTCATATTGAACTGACTTTTCTTCTTGGGCCTTCCCAGCGACAGTCATGTTTGCTTCAATTTCCAAGGCATCGGTTTGGATCTGTTCAAGAGTAGGGGACCTTCTTTTGGTCAAAGTAAAACTAAAATATGATACAAATGCCCTAGTGAAAACAACTCTTGCTCCAATAGGAGGTGGTTTCATTTCTGCAGGCAAACTATTGTACAAATTATTGAATCTTTTAATGAAATCACTCATATTTTCATCTAGTTTTTTCTTAATAACATTAAAATCTATTAAAGAATAACCACGGTCTCTCTTTTAACCCCATCTTTGGATGAATTGTCTTTCTAACTCATCCCGATAATTAATTCAGCCATTTGGTAATCCTTTAAACCATTTTCTTGCCTCTCCACAAAAAATCTTATTACCACATCAAGGTGTTCTAGGTTGAAATTTTCGGCAAAGGTGCAAGACAAAGGCAAGTGTTGTTCTGCAGTTATTTCATCTTCACTAGTAAAACTAGGAAGCAACTTAAGATATTCTTGGGGCATTGCATTCATTGGTTGAGGAAGATTTAGTGGTGCATATCTGTTCATCAAGAAAGCAGGGGCTGCCATGTTTATGCCCTGATTGACTGCTCCTTGAGTAGTGTGAATCTGTATACCATTTGTAAGTATGGACGAATGGGGAGAAACAACTGATAAAGGAGGGTGTTGATAAACTAAAGTAGAAGAACTCACAATTGTATTAGGTTGAGTTTCTGTAAATGAAAAACATACAGATTCTAAAGACTGCTCTTCTAACCTTGGTTCTTGGAAATGAATGGATGAAGACAAGGATTTTTGTTCTGAGAAAGTGAGTTTTCGGGAAATATCCTTGGATGAAAGAGTATATGAATTGCTGCTGTGTAGGCAGTGTGGTATCAGGTGTAGAAAGGGTTTTTGGTTTCTTGATCTTTTCAGAAACCAACTTTTCTGGATTTGAAAGGGTAGGAACCTTCTGTTGAGAGGTATTAGACCTCGTATGTGGCTTCTTATAAGCCAAAATTAGAAAATAAAACATAGCTATTTAATATTCCTCCTCTCTGAACAACCAAAGGAAATAAAAATTAAACCCAGGGAAAATATTTGGTTTCTTCGCATCCCCGGAAACAGCACCAATTAATGTTGTACCTTAAGAGACAATCCCTTAGTTGTGATAATGAATCAATGCTTAAGACATTTATATGATTATGTCACTAAAATATCTGTCTTTATTTTAATCACCTTCAAGTATTTACAATTAAACCCTTAGATATCAAAGACAATGTATGTCTCACAATGCTATTATCTGCTGATGTTGAATGAAATGACTAGAAGAAAATGAAAGAAGAAAGTCCAAATTGATATGTTGTCTGCTAGCCACCTATAATATTTGTTATAGCAAAAGGTGGCTAAGACTTTTTGAACCTTCAAGGAACAAATTTTATTACTAAAAAGTGTTGGCTCTTGAAGACTCTTGAAGGCCTCATGCCTTTCCTCTATCCAAAACTTCACTTTTGTTTCCCTTCAGAACTCAGAAATCCTGCTAATTTTCGAGCCAAATTACTGCTGCAAAGGCCTTTTTCCTTCCTCCCACTTCAAAACTAACCTTCATTTTCCTCCCTATTTCTCCATAAAATTCCTCTATTTTTCATGAGTTCCTTTCTTTCATTCATGGAAATCCATTTTTATAAGGTTTAAAACCCACTTTTAAGCCTTATCGGAACCCTCAATGTCCCTTGAAAACCATTGGAAAACCATAAAAACCCACATTTTGTACATATATGGGTCTTAGCCCCTTCCTGCATAAATCCCTGGTTGTATGACCCTTCATATGACCCTCGGCCCCGCAATCGGGCACTGAGCCATTTTAAATATTAAACACACCCGTCCAAAGTTTTAAAACCTTTGGTTTTGTTAAAATTTTGATTTTTATTATATTACAAAGTTTCCGCCGTTTCGAATTTCAAATTAATCTCCACCGTTGATCTGATCTGCAAATCGATGGAGCAGAGCCCGTCTCCCGTGGTCCCCACATTCCACTCACCCCGTCCAAAAAACCGCATGGTATCTATTGCACTGCCTTTGGGCAAAGGCGGTTTTTTCACAAACGCCAACGATTCCATACGCCATTTGATGCGTGTCCTGGGCACTGTTCATAAAACCACCGTCCATTGCACGTTATTGTTCGGACTTGAATGCCCAGTGATATCGCTGTGCACCGTCCGATCTGGGGTGGGTCATCCGATGGCTATCGCTCGCAGAAGATGCCTGATGCTTAACGTGGTCCCAGCACGCCATCCAGTTAATCTCCACCGTTGATCTGATCTGCAAATCGACGGTCCATATTCCATCGCCCTAATTCCATCGCCCAGTCAACGATTCTCTGTTTTGATTTTCCCCCTCGCTCTCAACCGTCGATCTCTGCGCGATCGACGGCTCTGATTTAATCTTTCTTCCGCCTTCTCTGATCAATCCTGACCATTGGATGATGCCATCCAACGACCATGCTTCCTCCACATGCCTCCGTAGCCATAAACCTATAAATGCATGGATTTTATAATATATTGTTGATATTTTGCAGGGTTTCGAGGTTTTATCACCTTTTTTCGAGTAAAATTCGAAGGCGGAGAATGACGATCCTCCCGCCTTCGATTCACCAACGAAAATAATCACAGGGTGTTGACAACACGTTTCATCAGTGTTCCTTCAGGCATTGATGCCATATCGCCCCTGCGCAGCCCTGTACATCAGAAAAAACCATGAATCGGGCACAATTAGAGAGTATCAGTGACGAAGACTGAATTTATCAGGGAAGAGGATTAAAGGACAGATTTTGCGAGGATCATGGCTAAGAATTTTTATCAAAAGCCTAATCCCCGATTTAAAACACAGGTTAAAGAAGATTTGAAGTGTTTTATTGACAGGAAACCCTCCACCGCCACAAATTGAGGCAAATTGATCCCTCTAGCTACCACGATGCCACCTGTGCCTCAAAGTATTCAATCAGAGGCTGAATTTATTGATCAGGACTGGATATCTACCTCACAACATATCCAAGGGGTAAAATATGCAGGCAAATTAATGATGAACATCTGCATAGTTACTTCGACGCCGCACAGAGCCTCAAAAGTCAGCAAAAGCTCCCACGGAGCTTAAATATTTATACAAAATCATTTAATACAGAGAATATGTATGCAAGTTTCTTCATTGAGCCCCTCAAAGGCCAAGAAGTCATTAAGTCTGTATTAATTGTAAATTGAGATCTTTTATCGGATCTCACCTCCTCATCCTTCTATATATACTTCTGCAGAAGATGAGTGAGGGGTTGGTTGACTGCGTTGTTGAGCATTGTTATGCAATTGACCTTGAAACTTCTGATTGTAAATATTATTCACTGGCCCTTGAAGCTCTGTTTGTAATAGATAAGTTAGGTTGAATAGTGAAGATGATTGCTGAATTGAAACACTGGACTTGAAGACTGTAACTGGTTTGACATCAATAACAAGCTTTTTCTTGGGATCCTGCTCTACATTACTAGTGAAGTGCGCCTTTATTTGTTATTTTTTTTTCCTTCTATGTATGCCATATTGTTCACTATTCTCTGATAAAGAACATCATTTATAGAGTTAGGATTTACTTTTTATCAGTTCCCTTCTCTAACTGAAAATCTTTATCGTAATGTTTTCCTCTTATTTGTTTGTTTAAGAATTATTCAATACAGTTTAAGGAGTTAGGAATGCTGGAGTTCCCTCATCCTACTGTTTTATTTAAACATTGTTATTGAAAGTTATTTTCCTTATTTGCTTATTAAAGTTAGACTAGAAAGTGATGGTTTGCCCTGTTTCTAGCTTCTATTCTCCAAAGGCAGATTCTAAAAGTTTCCCTTGGTGTTGGCTGAAAGCAGACTAGGTTTAAAAGTACTTTATCTCATCTTAAGTTGCACTTTGTTTTCTCTTATGTGTTTTCATACTTTCTGAAGGTAATTATGTGGATTACTGGATTTTTTGTCAATTAAGCTGCTTTAATACAAACTTGCCCAAGAAGTCAATGGTTAGCCCTGCACTTGGTTGGTTTTAAACAATTACTTAAGAGGTTTTTCTTGTTTCGACTGACTATAAATCCCTTGTGAAATTATTATCAGTTTCCACCCTTCCAACACTTTATTGTTTCCATTCCATCATTTCAATCTCAATGATCTTGTGACATAGATGACTTGCCCGTTGGATCACTCTTGATGTTGTTTTTCAATTAAATCCCTTTTATGACTCCATAGCCCAATGGACTAAAAACCAGCGTTATATCTATCTTTTAACCTAGCTATTCTATCCACTTGCAACTTCTCACCTTTGAAACTCTTTGCACTTAGAACTTTCCCCTCAAAACAATATTCATGCTCAACCATCCAAAAACAAACAAAACCCTTGGCCTTCATAACTAGCATAATATCATTACCCCAAACTTCAAAGACAAATCGATCTTTGCACTTATTGCAGAGATCCCTCTCTGGATTCAGGACGGCTAGATCCTAGAATCCCAAAGTTGGTTGAAATTATGTTGTTTCTACAGTTTTAGTCTCACCAGTCTGCTAAAATTACAGATCACTAACATTTATGGCGACTCCACTAGGGACGAAAACTAGAATCATTTTCATTTTAAGGTAACCATAGGGTATCAGAGATTCATTTCAAAGAAACTTTACTATATTAACCAGCTGAGCCACCAGCAACTAACATTTCTGGTGACTCCGCTAGGGAAGCATTTCCCTTAAACACTTCATAAAACCTTGAGAGTGAAAAGCAGCCTTTTCAAGAACTACCAAGTCATGGTAATCATGGTAAAACTTTTTTGAATCAGTGACAAACTAGGCGATACCTAGGATTCTCTTAGGACTTTATCTAACCTTGAAAGATCAGCTAGCTTAGCCATAAGAGTAAACTATTTTTGTCTCATAACCGTAGCTAAGTTTTGAAACAAAGTTAGGATATTATTAAAAACCATACAACTGAAAAATAACTTAGAAAAACCTAAAAATATTTCGGACTGGCTCTCAATAAACATGGTGGTGGACCATAAAACTTTTTACCTCCTTAGGAGCTAAAAAATTCCACTTGGCGACTCCACAATCCTTAACAGACCTTAAGACTCCACTGGGAAGAACCTTTCTCATTATAACATCTTTAAAACTCAGTTAGAAAACTGTAGGATTGAAATTCAAACATATTAGTTGACCTCTCAAAGATTTTTATATCTGGTTGAACTTTTCTTGTTTATTTAGGTCTAGAAAACATAGCATAGTGGCTTCTAGAAAGATTCACACTAGAGCCCATCCTGACCTGGATCCACCTGAGATAGTTGATGACCCAGAAATCATCCTTTGGAAGTCTCCTAGGATTAAATTATCAGCTGTTTTCAGATCACCCTTCAGAGCTAATTCAGTTCCCGAAAATTTTACAGCTCTACAACAATCACAACCTGACTTAGTAAATCCATTTAGAACTAGGTCATTTGATGATATAACTCAGCTAGAATCTGAATTTTCATTTTCATCCCCTGAGGAAAGTGAACATCCTGGTAATAGAGAAACAACACCCCCTGATTTGCATTTCCTTCACATTTTAGGTGTCTCTCATCCAAGATCAGCTTAGTGGTCTTTTCCTAGTCCATCCACTTCTACTCACCCTACATCCACTATCCAAACCACTCCACTTCAGCCCACTGTCCCTCTTGTAAATCCACCTGCACCTCCTATCATGGCTACATGGTATGCTCCCTTAGTCCTCCCTGTACCATTAGTCAATCTTCCACAGGACTATCAGTCCAAAATTCCATTATACGATGCTAACAATTCTACAACTGCATCACAACATGTGGATAAGATGGATGACTACCTTGACAGAAATGAAATTGATGATGATTCTGTCAAGCTTAGGTTATTTGTTCAAATTCTAGGGGGAGAAGTGAGAAAATGGTTTAAAGGTTTAGCCCCCCATAGTATTAATGATCTCCAAGGCTTCCATCAAATATTCTTAAACAAATGGGAAGTAAAGAAGAATCTGCTCCAAGTCCTTTCTGATTACAAGAACCTCCATAGAAAGACTGGGGAAAGTGTGCAAGCTTACTGCACTAGATTCAATAGTGTATACAATGCACTCTCCCCATAACTTAAACCTCCACAAGGCTCAGCTTTAAACAAATTTCCTGAAGGGTTTGACTCTGACATGACCTATCAGCTAAGAGAAAGAGATTTTGCAACTCTTGAAGATATGCAAAGGGGTGCTCTTTCTGTGGAAGTCAACTTAATGGAGAAGAGGGCAAGAATGAAAAATGAAAAGAGAGTTTCCTTTAGAGAAGAATCCACACCTTCTACTTCCAACTCAAAAATGGAGAGAATGATGGAAGAAATGATGAAAGAGATGAGCATAATTGAAAGAGCACAAGAAAATCAAAACCAAACTGCTCCTCAAAATAGAAACCAAAACCAAAATCAGAATGTTAGAAGGAACCAACCTCCGAATAGACCTAGGGAAGATTATCAACAGATCTCTCATCCCTTTCATCAAAACTATGTAAGTGAGGTTCAGGAAACGGATGAGATAACAGAGGAAGATGATATCAACATGTTCGGGGTGGAGGATGAGATTCATTATGATAAAAAACAAGGTCTATATACACCTTATGATGACAAAAGAGATGATGATGAAAATTGTCATCAAGACAAGGAAAACGTCATCATAGAGCCTCAAAGAGAATATGACCTTAGAAGAAAAACCAGTCAACAAACCCCCAACAAAAAAACCTCTGAAAAATCTTCACAAAACAACACTACAACCAAGCCTAAAATTGTCAAACAAAAGGATAAAATAGTAGCTGTAAATTATGATAAAGGTAAAGGGAAAAGCACTCAAAACAATGAAAAACAGAGTGCAGACACTAGTAGTACTAACACTTCAGCTAGTACTCCTGTGAAAACAACTGTGTCAAGTGTAAATAAAACAAATAAGAAAACTTATAGTGTTGATAACGTGACAGTTAATAAGGTTGAAACTAGCATTTTTAAAAGCCAAATTCCTTTCAGCCTGGAGCAGGAAATTTCCAAAATCAAAATCTATGTTCCCTTAACTGAGTTAGCTGGCCAACATGTATATAGAACCCAAATTTTGAAGGTTTTAAATATAGAGGAAAGTGGGGATACAATAAATCTTAATGACGACCAGCCAGAGCTTATTTTTGGTCCAAAGATTGAAGGTAAATATCAAGAAGGACCTGTCCCTCCCTTTTATGTAAGTTTAAAAGTTCATGACAAAATTTTACACAACGCTATGCATGATTCTGGGGCTTCTCATAATTTAATGCCTAAAGCTGTGATGGAGAGCCTTGGTTTAGAAATTACCAGACCATATAAAGACCTGTACTCCTTTGATTCTAGCAGAGTAAGGTGTTTAGGATTAATCAAAGACCTCTATGTTAACTTAGCCCAGATTCTAGCCAAATGCCTTGTTATGGATATTGTTGTGGCTGATGTTCCCCCCCAAGTATGGAATGTTACTATCAAGGTCTTGGGGAGCTAAGTTATAGGGGACTATGCAAATGGACATGACCTACGCGACTATCCCTGTTTTCAATCAAAATAGAATACTTTACAGGGAGTCTCATATGAAATACATGGTTACAAGTCAAGACAGACCGTAGAACTCCCCTTTATACTCTGTAGATACCGGCCTTGATTCATTTATCCTTTTTAACGAAGAAACATCAGATGAACAAATAACTTTAACAAAGTTAAAGGCCGATAAAGAGGAGGAGGTAAGAACCACAAAACTGACAAAACAGTTTGTTGCATTGGAAGACGTTAGCAAACTAAACAAGAGTCTTGAGTTACAGGTCATACATCCTTTGCTTTTGAACCTGGACACTAAGGAAAACGACCCTCAAAAGAACACAAATCCTGGTGATTCAAAACAAGTACGACCAAGTGCTGACATTCCACAACTGTTGAGAACGTTAGTTGAAGAGGACGGTAACCGAACGGTCGAATCCAAAAATGGTCCCCTATGGAGTATGTTTTTTGATGGATCCTACACTAAAAATAATGCAGGCACAGATGTTTGGATTACTAATACTGAAAACAATCACATAGAAAACATTTCCTGTAAACTAAACTTTCAGTGTTCCAATAACATAGTGGAATATGAGTCCCTGCTTTTAGGCTTATGTTTGTTAAAAAAGATAGGAGCCAAAAGAATTAAAGTTCACAGGGATTCAGAGTTAATCATTAGGCAAGTCAACGGGGATTATAACGCTCATCATCCCAGACTTCGGGCCTACTGGAACGATGTTGTGGACCTTTTGGAAACTTTTGAAGAGTCCCAATTGATTTTTTTCCCAAGAAAGAAAAACATTGCAGCCCACATCTTAGCCTACGCAGCTAGAACATGCTTGACGCCACATAACACCAAAGACTGCACAACTCAGATAAAATTCAGACCAGCTGTGCTTGATAATGAGAAATATTGGCAGGTGTTTGACAATGACAAAAAAATAGAAGACTTCATGCAATTCAAAAATGAATTCCAACTAAACAGTTCAGATTCAGACTATGAAACAGATTGCAAGGAAGAAAATTTTCTTGATGAAGAAGAACCGTCTCCTAAACTTGCTAATATAGATCTGTTGTCAAGCAAACTTAAGAGAGAAACAGAAATGAATGCATAATCCGGAACATAAGAGTTAGAAACTCTGCATTCTAAAGATGAAATTTTTCCTAAAGGTCTGGCTCCTTTAGAAGAGTTGTTCGATTTTAATGATGTGGCAAACAAACCAAAACTAGAACTTGTAGAGACTGAGGTAGAAGAGTGCAATATAGGCAGTGAAATTAAACCTATAATTATTAAACTGTCTAAGAATTTACCAGCTCACATTAAACTTAAATATATTGAGCTGTTTAAAGAGTTTTCTGATGTTTTTTCCTACAGTTACGAAGATCTTAAATCCTATGACATTGAAATAATACAACACAAAATTCCCCTCAAGGAGAACTAAAAACCATTCAAACAGAAACTGCGCAGAATAAACCCTGTTCAGTTACCACTAGTTCAGAAGGAGATCATGAAAATGAATGATGCTTGTATTATTGTCCCTATTAGATATTCTCAATGGGTATCTAATCTGGTGTCTCTTAGAAATAAAACTGGAGAAATCAGGCTTTGTATAGACTTTAGAGACTTAAACAAAGCTTAATTAAAAGACAACTACCCTTTACCCAATATGGATCATATTTTACAAAGGGTGGTAGGTTCTAAAATAATTTCTTTGTTGGATGGCTATTCAGGGTACAATCAAATCTTAGTTCACCCTGCTGATCAATTAAAGATAGCCTTCACTACACCATGGGGAACTTTCATGTATGTGAAAATTCGTTTTGGTCTAATGAATGCTGGAGAAACTTTTCAAAGAGCCATGGACATAGCATTCTCGGAAGAGCTAGGCTACTTCATCATTATCTATCTATATGATGTCACTCTATTTTCAAAAACAGATGAAGAGCACTTAGAACATTTAAGAAAAGTTTTCGAGAAATGCAGAAAGTTTGGAATATCCTTAAACCCTAAGAAGACACTATTTGGGCTCCAAGAAGGTAAACTTCTTGGGCACATTATTTCGGAGGAGGGTATAAAGATAGATCCAAAGAGGATTGAGGCCATATTGCAAATCTCTCATCCTCGAAACATCAAAGAGTTGCAATATTTCATTGGAAAGATTAACTTTTTGAGAAGGTTCATCCCCAATTTGGCTGAGCTCCTTAGGAATATCACAAACATGTTGAAGAAGGAGCAAGGGGTAAAATGGACCTTGGAAGCAAGGAATTCCTTTGATCTGGTGAAACAAGCCTTAACCAAAACACCGGTTCTAATAGCTCCTGATTTTTCAAAATATTTTTATATCTTTTCATTTGCATCAGAACATACCATAGCTGTTGTCCTTTTACAGAAAAATCCACAAGGACAAGAGCAGCCTATCGCATTTTTTAGCAAGGAATTGAGGGATGCCCCTTTGAAGTATAACATTATGGAGAAGCAAGCTTTTGCTTTTGTTAAAGCTGTGAAAGACTTCAGGGTATACATCCTTCACTCACACATCATTGCCTTTGTCCCAAACTCAGTTGTTAAAGACATTATAACACAAGACCCAGATGGTAAGAGAGGTAAGTGGATTGTTGTTATTCTTGAGTATGATTTAGAGATAAAACCCACTAAACTCATCAAAGGCCGGGGTCTAGCTAGATTAATGGCTAAATCAAATTTTTAAGTTCTGGATATTAATATGATTAATGCTTTGGATGACCAAGAAGAATTCTCAACTCCTGTTGTTGAAGATCATTTTATGAATTCTCCTTGGTATGCTGATATTATTTATGTTTTGCTTAAATTGAATACACCTCATGGTTTGACAAAAACAAAGGCAAGATTCCTCAAATTGAAAGCAATAAAATTTTGCATTATTGATAGATGTCTTTACTGGAAAAATGCAAGTGGTCTATTGCTTAAATGTTTGACTGAGTTTGATGCAGAGAAGGTCAAGCACCAGTTCCATGAAGGAGAGTGTGGAGGTCATTTGTATTGGAAGACAACAGCCAACAAAATTTTGAGGGTTGGTTTCTATTGGCCTACTCTTTTTACTGATATCCACAAGATGATCATTTCCTATCATAAATGTCAACTTTTTGAAGGCAAAAGAAAACTCCTTCCCCTTCCTCTCCATCCAATCATTGTTGAGGCCCCATTTCAACAGGGGGGACTTGACTTCATAGGAGAAATCCATCCCCCATCTTCTGCCCAACATAGATGGATTCTCACTGCCACAGACTATTTCACTAAGTGGATAGAAGCCATACCTTGCAGACAGGCCAATGGTTTGGTTATTATAAAATTTATGGAGACTAATATTCTCTCCAAATTTGGCTGTCCTACCAAGATCATCACTGATAATGCAACAGCATTTGGATCAAAGAAGATGGTTGAGTTCTGTCATAGATCTCAGATAACTTTGGGGCATTCCACGGCCTATTACCCTCAAGGTAATGGACTTACAGAATCCTCAAACAAAATTTTAGTGAACATAATCAAGAAACTATTGGAGGAAAATAAGAAGTCTTGGCACACAAAGCTAGTTCATGCACTGTGGGCTGACAGATTGACTTTGAAGAAATCTATCGGCATGTCAACTTTTCAGCTTTTGTATGGTACTGATGAATTTTTTCCAAACAACCTTGGTGTACCAGAAATTAAGTTGATTCAAGAGTTGCAAACTGAAGATAATGACATGATCAGAAGAATAAATCAGACCATTCACCTTTAGCAAACCAGAGAGGAAGTGTATAGCAAAGCATTGCAGAAGCAGGACAACATTAAAAAGATTTTTGACAGAAGAACAAAGGCCAGCAATTTCAATATTGGGGACAAAGTTCTAAAGTGGGATTCAAGAAGGGAAGAGAAGGGCAAGCATGGAAAATTTGACAACTTATGGCTTGGCCCTTACTCTATTCACTCAGCTGCTGGTAACAATGCATTTTTCTTGCAGAAAATGAATGGAGCAGAATTGTTTGGGGTCCTGTCAATGGCAGGATGCTTAAGCATTACTTCTCTTGATCCATGATTATGTTCCAAAGCCTTTTTATCTTTTTTCCACTGTAAATATTTCATCCACCATTGCATTCAAAGTTGTAAAAATCAAAAATACAAAAACAATTAAAAGAAAGAAAAGAGGGCAGATTGTGAAAACACGAAAGGTATAGCCCCATACCAAAAAAAAAAAAGAGAAAAAAATCTGAAAGTGTGCTAACTCAAATGCCACTCCTACAAAACACACTTCTAGTTAATCAAACTGTCTAATCTTGACTAATTAGTTTTAAATTTTCTGCTGATAGGATAGTGAATTTGATTTGCCAAACTGTTTAATCTTGGCTTATCAATAGATAGTTTAGGATAGAAATTAAAGGTTCAAACATGATCAAAATATGAACCTAAGGTTTCAAATAAAGATGACTCAATTGTGTTCTATTTTCTTGAGTCAAAAAAGATGTAAATCTTGTTCAAATCAACTCAAAATCTGAACCGGAGAACAAAGAAAGAACAACTCAAACAAAATTCAAAGCAGCGTTGTAAAAAGAGAAGGCCATGATGAGAAACTTTCAGATCTTAAGCCTTCCATTTTTATTTTTTGCAAAATAATGTCTATGTCCAGCTTATTTTTATGCCATAGATCACAGCAAGTCAAACAGCTTAATCTTGACTTGGCTGTTTTTAAATTTCTGTTGTAGAATTTAGAGAAAAAAATATGTTATATTGTTTAATCCTAACAGATTAGTAGATTAGGTAGAGAATCATATGGGATCAACTGTTCAATATGAGTCCATGGAGAAATAAGGAGCAGAAATAGATTAGGTTTCTTGCTTTCAAAAGAATAAAATGTTGTAAAAGAGTTTTCCAATCCGTGTGCACTCTAATGAAGAAAAAATGTTAGATCAGTAGGATTGGGTAGGTAGAAAGTTTGTATTGATGAAGGTCCATTATTTTCGTGGTTGCTAAATATGTTTTCAGAGAAGATCATCCCAACAAAGGAAGGGCAACCCAATGGATCAGGCACAGGTCAGCCTCCCAGAGAATGCAGGTCTGAAGTTCTTGATGCCTTCAAGAAGGCACCATCCCCAAGTGGAGCCACTGTTAGCCACCTATAATATTTGTTATAGCAAAAGGTGGCTAAGACTTTTTGAGCCTTCAAGGAAAAAATTTTATTACTAAAAATTTTTGGCTCTTGAAGACTCTTGAAGGCCTCATGCCTTTCCTCTGTCCAAAACTTCACTGTTGTTTCCCTTCAGAACTCAGAAATCCTGATGATTTCCGAGCCAGATTACTGCTGCAAAGGCATTTTTCCTTTCTCCCACTTCAAAACTAACCTTCATTTTCCTCCCTATTTCTCCATAAAATTTCTCTATTTTTCATGAGTTCCTTTCTTCCATTCATGGAAATCCATTTTTATAAGGTTTAAAACCCACTTTTAAGCCTTATCGGAACCCTTAATTTCCCTTGAAAACCATTGGAAAACTATAAAAGCCCACATTTTGTACATATATGGGTCTTAGCCCCTTCCTGCATAAATCCCTGGTCGTATGACCCTTCATATGACCCTCAGCCCCGCAATCGGGCGCCGAGCCATTTTAAATATTAAGTGCACCCACCCAAAGTTTTAAAACCTTTGGTTTTGTTAAAATTTTGATTTTTATTATATTACAAAGTTTCCGTCGGTCCGAATTTCAAATTAATCTCCACCATCGATCTGATCTGCAGATCGACGGTGCGGAGCCTGTCTCCTGTGGTCCCCACATTCCACTCACCCCGTCCAAAAAACTACGTGGTATCTATTACACCGCCTTTGGGTGAAGGCGGTTTTTTCCCAAACGCCAGCGATTCCATATGCCTTTTGATGCGTGTCCTGGGCACTATTCATAAAACTACCGTCCATCGCGCGTTATTTTTCGGACGTGGATGCCCAGCGATATTGCTGTGCACCGTCCGATCTGGGGTGGGTGATCCGATGGCTATCGCTCACCCTAGATGCCCGATGCTTAACATGGTCTCGTCGCGCCATCCAATTAATCTCCGCCGTCGATCTGATATGAAAATTGATGGTCCATATTCCATCACCCTGATTCCGTCATCCAGTCAACGATTCTCCGTTTTGATTTTCCCCCTAGCTCTCAACCGTCGATCTCTGTGTGATCGACGACTCTAATTTAATCTTTCTTCCGCCTTCTCCGATCAATCCTAACTGTTGGATGATGCCATCCAACGACCACACTTCCTCCACATGCCTCCGCAGCCATAAACTTACAAATGCATGGATTTTATAATAAGTTGTTTATATTTTGCAGGGTTTCGAGGTTTTATCGCCTTTTTTCGAGGAAAATTCGAAGGCGGAGGATGACGATCCTCCCACCTTTGATTCACCAAAGAAAATCATCAGAGGGTGTTGGCAACACATTTCATTAGTGTTCCTTCAGGCATTGATGCCATATCACCCCTGCGCAGCCCTCTACATCAAAAAAAACCATGAATCGAGTGCAGTCAGAGAGTATCAGTGATGAAGACCGAATTTATCAGGGTAGAGGATTAAAGGATATATTTTGTGGGGATCACGGCTAAGAATGTTTATCAAAAGCCTAATCCATGATTTAAAACACAGGTTAAAGAAGATCTGAAGTGTTTTATCGACAGGAAACCCTCCACAGCCACAAATTAAGGCAAATTGATCCCTCTAGCTACCACTATGCCACCTCTGCCTCAAAGTATTCAACCAGAGGCCGAATTTATTGATCAGGACCGGATATCTACCTCACAACACAGCCAAGGGGTAAAATCTGTGGGAAAATTAATGATGAACATCTACAGAGTTTCTTCGACACCGCACAGAGCCTCAAAAGTCAACAAAATCTCCCACAGAGCTTAAATCTTTATATAAAATCATTTAATACAGAGAATATGTATGTAAGTTTCTTCATTGAGCCCCTCAAAGTCCAATAATTCATTAAGTCTGTATTAATTGTAAATTGAGATCTTTTATCGGATCTCACCTCTTCATCCTTCTATATATACTTCTGCAGAAGATGAGTGAGGGGTTGGTTGACTGCGTTGATGAGCATTGTTATGCAAATTGACCTTGAAACTTCTGATTGTAAATATTATTCACTGGCCCTTGAAGCTCTGTTTGTAATAGATAAGTTAGGTTGAATAGTGAAGATGATTGCTAAACTGAAACACTGGACTTGAAGACTGTAACTAGTTTGACATCAATAACAAGCTATTTCTTTGGATCCTGGTCTATATTACTGGTGAAGTGCCCCTTTCTTTGTTATTGTTTTTTCCTTCTATGTATGCCATATTGTTCACTATTCTCTGATAAAGAACATCATTTATAGAGTTAGGATTTACTGTTTATTAGTTCCCTTCTCTAACTGAAAATATTTATCTTAATGTTTTCCTCTTATTTGTTTGTTTAAAAATGATTCAATACAGTTTAAGCAGTTAGGAATGCTGGATTTCCCTCATCCTACTGTTTGCTTTAAACATTGTTCTTGAAAGTTATTTTCCTTATTTGCTTATTAAAGTTAGACTAGAAAGTGATGGTTTGCCCCGTTTCTAGCTTCTATTCTCCAAAGGCAGATTCTGAAAGTTTCCCTTGGTGTTGGCTGAAAGCAGACTAGGTTTAAAAGTACTTTATCTGATCTTAAGTTGCACTTTTTTTTCTCTTATGTGTTTTCATAATTTCTGAAGGTAATTATGTGAATTACTGGATTGTTTTTCAATTAAGCTGCTTTAATACAAACTTTCCCAATAAGTCAATGGTTAGCCCTGCACTTGGTTGGTTTTAAATAGTTACTTAAGAGGCTTTTCTTGTTTGGACTGACTATAAATCCCTTGTGAAATTATTATCAGTTTCCACCCCTCCAACACTTTATTATTTCCATTCCATCATTTCAATCTCAATGATCTTGTGACATAGATGACTTGCCCCTTGGATCACTCTTGATGTTGTTGTTCAATTAAATCCCTGTTATGACTCCATAGCCCAATGGACTAAAAACCAGCGTTATATCTATCTTTTAACCTATCTATTATATCCACTTGCAACTTCTCACCTTTGAAACTCTTTGCACTTAGAACTTTCCCCTCAAAATAGTATTCATTCTCAACCATCCAAAAACAAACAAAACCCTTGGTCTTCATAACTAGCCTAATATCATTACCCTAAACTTCAAAGACAAATCCATCTTTGCACTTATTGGAGAGATCCCTCTCCGGATTCAGGAGGGCTAGATCCTAGAATCCCAAAGTTGGTTGAAACGATGTTGTTTCTGCAGTTTTAGTCTCACCAGTTTGCTAAAATTACAGATCACTAACACTGTCATACAAAACATATCATCTCAAACTTCTAAGGAAAAAATGATAGAAATAGTTATAACAAAGGAGCACCAATTAAGGATTTTAACTCTTGATTACATAGGTAACCTATAAATATAGGATTCATAATTTTGACTTGACTGATGGTAGTCTTGTAAATATGCACAAACTTTGCTTTCTGCAAATTATTTCCCATATTTTGTAAAAAATAAAAATAAATAAATAAATAAAAATAAATCAAAAATAAAAAAGAGGGTAAAAAGTCCTAAAAGAAAAATCAAAGGACTTAGAAAAAATAATATACCCAAAAAGAAAAAGATGAATAAAACATAAAAGTTTTAAAGTCTAAATGCTACTACTTTTACCTTTTGTAGTTGATTATTGTAGAGTGTCAATAAATGCCATAATATGTGATGAGTTGAACAATTTAATCTTGACTCGTCATTTTTCAATTTCAAATGTTTTAGATAGAGAATAAATAATTGTCATACAGTTTAATCATGACAATTCAGTAGTTAGGTAGAGAATAAGTGAATCCAATAGTTTAATCTGGATTCATGGATGAAATAAGTGTATGATTAGATAGTTTTATTGCTTTCAGAAAAAATAAATGTTGAAATATTGCTAGCTCAAATGCACCAAATCAAAAATGGAAGAAAAAATGTTAGCATGTTAAATTGGGTAGGTAGAAGAAGGTGAGAAGCATCATTGTAAATATTGTTCAACAAGGCTGCAAATAACTGACTTCCCTTCCCCACAGCCATTTATCATTCTAAACTATCGGTCAGAAAGGCTCAAGGCATTTCCTTGACTTTTTTTGGGAAGGAACCGAAGGCTCTATGGCTGAATAGTTGAAAATGTTAAGTTGTTATATTAATCCCAAAAATCACATCATTTTCCATTCATGCATTCATTTTCATGAAAAATCATAAGTAAAAAACCTCATTTTACTTAATGATACTTTAAATCCCCATTTTATTAACTTCCCACATCACACAAAAGCATAAAACCCTCAAAATCACATTTTATCCTAAGTATAACTGATAAAGTTATTATAATGCAAATTTGCCTTTAAACTTCACTTTTCTTAGTTATGTTAATGTGTTTTGAGTATCCATTGTTCCCTTGTCATATTAACTTTAACTTATTTAATAACTCCCTAGAAAATAACCTTTTCTTATTTTATATAACTCCCTTTTATAAAATAGCCCCAAAACCCATTAATATAACTTTAGCCAAAGTTAATTATGGTAGGGTCTCATGATTTGGCTGATTAGCAAGCCAAATGATAATGTAACATCAAACCAGTCTTTGGAGCCCAAGGACCTAGCCTTCCTGGACTCAGAGAGGGCTCTCTCTATTTGTGTAAGGGATATCTTTGTGTTTGCTTGTTGTGTTCTTGATTTTAGGCTAGTTATGAAGTAGGTTTTTGGTTTTGGTTTCTAGATTGTGAGGGATGAACTGATCAAATACTACGATAGGTAAAAAGATGTCAGATCAACTAGGCTATGGGGTCGAAAAGGTCAAGAAAGCTTTCAGATGGTGATACAAGGTTTTTGAAGGGTCGATTTGATTCGAGGTAAAATGGATCTTTGGGTAAAATGGAGTGAGATGGACATTAAATTTGTGAAGAACAAAGGATTTCAAACATAAATAGTTTAATAGTTGACATAAACATGTTAGGGCTAACCATTAATCATGAGAAATGTAACTATAAACTGATCAATGCATAGAAATAAACATTCAAGCCATGCATAGAGATATATGACTCTTTAACTTTAGGAAATGACTATCAGACTTTGGGGAAATACATTTAAGACAAACAAACAACTCAAATCACTATGAAGGAATGCCTAAACATTGTATTTCAAGCTATTGGACACTTTGAAAGCAAGATTGCATAGTTTTAGGCAAAGGGCAAGATCAGTACAAGACCTCCTTGGTTCAATAAATGATAATCTAATCAATCAAATAAAGGTTTCAGAGGTGGAGCTATGACTATCCATGAGTAAGCAGGGCATACCGTGAGTCATACTTAGCATGCATAAAACCATAAATGAAACAATCAAACAATATTCTTCAGTTATCAAAGAGAAATCAAGGATTCTTTAATATGACTAAGAATGAAGAAAACATAGAAGCTATAAAGAAACAGGGAATTTGAGGTGCCTCCAAGAACATGTCTCAAATATATTCTCTACTATCTTATAGCAAGCAAGAACATGGAATTATGAATGAAAACTAAGAAACAAAATAGAGAGAGAGACACTATACCATCCTACCAAGTCATGGAATCCAACAAAAGTCATCTTTCATCATCCAAAGGCACTCTAGAAACTCTCCAAATTCATGAGACAAGCATTTCTTCCAAGCTTGTATAACCATATATTGCTTCTATTCATCAAGTTCAGCCTTATTTACAATGAAATCCTTTGGAATATATAGGCGAAAGTGAGGAAAACCTCTTAGTTCAACTTGCAATCTCATTGGCCTATCCAAAATATCTGATTTTGTCCTTGAGGATTTGCAAAACCCAAGCCACAAAATATCTAATAAAATATCTCAAAAATGCTAAAAAAGGAAAATAAATTGACTTTTCATAACTAATCATGTAAAAAAATAGCTAAACACACATGAGGAAAATTCACTTTTGAAAGGTTCATTTTTTACAAAAATACTTAAGAAATATATCAGCAGAAAGTCCTCTGACTTGCCAGCAACTTTTGGAGGCCTTCCCGATGTCAAAAAAAGGTCTGTGATGGTTCGTTGGAAATATCTGAATGTCTGTTTTATGTAAATGCTTATTTTTATCCAAACTGAGCATTGGAAGTCCATCAAAAACCGACCTGTGTGTAAAAACCCAAAAAATAGGCCTTGCTGATAAATGAGGCAGAGTGTAGAAAAAGTGAGTGTTTTTCGCCATTTTGGGGCAGAAAATAATATTAAAATGATCTAAAAATCACTGAGTATATGCCCCTGAAATTATGGCATCCAATGATACCATTTTCATCCTTTGAGGATGCCCCAAACATAAATGGCGATGCCCATGAGTTTTAGCCAAAAACCCAAAAATGACAAAAAACCAAAATTTGTTGAATTTTGCCCAATTTTGGCGAGCATGACCCTCAAGGGTTTTCAGAAACATGCTGTGAAGCTGAGGCCAAAATTTTTAGCTTTGAGGTGTCTTTCTTCAATTTTGGTGTCGCGCGCCTCCTTTGAGCCTCCTTGAATTTTTCCTGTGTGGCCTTCAATTTCTGCCAAGAAAACTGATTGAGCTTCTTATAGTGCCCGGTCATCCTCCGTTGAAGGTCAGAATCTCTATTTGCCTTCTCCAACTTCTTTTCCAAGTGATCATTTACCCTCTCAAGCCATGCTTCTCGATTGTTCTCTATCTCTTGGGCAAACAAAGTAGTGAGAGGAGTAGATTGGAGAAGGGCAGCTTCTTCCTCCTTTTGTTTCTCAAGGGCTCTTTTGAGTCCCATGATTCTTGGCCTCTTTCTCCTGGGCTGATCTTCATCTTCGCTCTCATTGAACTCACCCATGAGTTCGTCCAATCTCACTTGTGCCTTGGAGGCCTCTTTTTTGTATTTTATGGCCCGTGTCTCATATACCGCCATATGGACACTCATATGTTTGTTTTGAATTTGCAAAAAGTGATTGAAGTTTCTAGCCCTCTCTAGATCAGTCTTCAAATCATGAATTTGGTTTTCTCTATTGATCAAGAGAGTTTCTAAGATTCGGGCTTCATTGTCGCTATCATCACTTTGGATTTGAATTATGTCAAAGTCCCTTTCCTTTTCATGGCTGCTTTCTTCTTTCTCCTTTCCCTTGCTTTGGGTGGTTCTTTTAGTCTTCCTCCTCTTGGGAAATTCGAAAATGGGCTTCTTGGGCAATTTCCCCTTGCTTCGGAGGGCCCTAGTAACATTTTGAGTTACAGCTTTAGGCACCCTTTTCCTTGATGTCCGGGGCTTGGCCAGTTTTTGGAGAAGAGAGCATGGCCCCTTGCCTAGGAGAGGCAGCTAGCACATGCTCTATTGGCTCTCTGCCCTTGTTACTTTCCTCATCATTCTTGCCACTTTCTTGAGTTTCTTCATGGATGCCTTAACTGTCCTCTTGCATTTATTTTTGAGGGCTTCCCTCCTCACTATGCTACACCTGTTCATCATGCTGCCCTTCTTCTTCATGAGGCTGCCTTTCCTCACTCTGCTGCACCTGTTCATCATGCTGCCCTTCCTTATCTTGCTTCTCATCATCATCTTCCTCTTCATCATGCCCTTCTTCATCATGCCCTTATTCCCCTTGCTGCTCTACCTCACTATGCTCTTCTTCCCCTCGCTGCCCTGTTTCATCATGATGTTGCTCATCATCATCTTCCTCCTCTTGCTCACGCTCTTCTTCCTCATCATGCTCTTTTTCTTTTTCAATGGGAAATTTGAGCTTCTTGGGAATGGGCTTGCTTGAAGAAGGCGAAGGATGGTGAGTGGAAGGTTAAGGAGATGTATGAAATGAAGGGACAGTGGCGAAATCCGGATGTGTAATGAAAGTATCCCAAGAGATTTCTTTCTTCTCAAGCTGATGAAGAATGATAACCTTGATGAGGGAGTGATGGAACAAGAAGGCTGTCTGCTGAGAAGGAGGTTTTTTCTGAACAGTGGAGGCAATTTTCTCAATACTTCTATGGAGGAAGAAAGGGAGATTTAACAATTTGGCTCTTGTGAAATGCATGAGAAATCAGACATGGTAAGCATAGACTCGGGAGTATCTTCCCTCGCAAGTGAAGTATTTCATGATTATCTTCATGAGGGGGGCATAACTAGTAAACAGATATGAGAAGGGAAAAATGGATGGACATGTGTCTCTATGCTCGGGCTTTAGAAAAGGTTTGTACTGTTCTGAGTCTAGGTGGCTTTGTTTAAACCACTTCTCTCCGACATAAGGGATTTTGGTGGCCTTGGAAATAGACCTAGGAGAGAACTTGAAATCCAAGCCTGCCAGTTGAAAGTGCTTCTCTTGAAATCTCAAAGCATAAAGATGTGTCAAAGAGGAATAGCTTTTCACCTCCTGCACCCTTTGACAAAACTCTAGGCACCCAACCTCATGAAAGTTAAATAGGACTGATGGATGAGCATTTACCTCTTCAGTGGAAACAGGCTCAAACCTCCCGTGAAGGCCACTTCTACTGTCTTGCTTGTGAGGCATTTTGTTTTGAATGTTCTTTGCAAAAACAAGCTATCTCAAATGGCCTTTCAAATGGCTTCTTAAGAACACACCCTGTCCTCCTTATAAATCACTGTTTGTCCTTTTTGATGCCAATCAATCAAGTAATTTGTCAAAATAAAATAAAATCAACTTATCACTGTGCTTGGGCCAATAACCCTGAAAAGATATGCTTGTGGTTTATTGGTGAAGAAAGAAAATCTTGTTTTGATAAGAACACCCTTCTCTTCAACCAATACCCTTTTTATATTCATTGTTTCCTTACAAAGGTAGACAAAAACACCCTCAACTGACTTTGAAAAACCTCTCACACACTTTGTTTTTTGAATTATGGAGGTTGTACATATTTGGATGTTTCATCACACAGAGAAGGACCTTTTCAAAATGATAAGGGTTTCAGATCATGATCAATGTTTTCACCTTATAAACACTATTTTCACCTTATAAACATCGTTTCACCTTAGATTTTGCAGACAGGGGTTAAATTTTTTTTTTACCACTACTAGGGCACCTTCAACAATTATGGGATCTCTGCTCAACACAGGAAGAAAAACATCTTTCTAGACTGACTTTGGGACCTTCAAACATATATTTTGCTTTTTTTGAACTATGGTAGCTGCACAGATTTTGTTGTCTCATAAAATAAAAAGGAAGTTTTATTCATCTATCCAGCCTTCATCCTTTAGAACCATACTCCTTCACTATCACTGTTTTTGAAAAACAATAAGGGCTTCTTAAGACTGTTTCAACACTTTCCTCTATCACTTGAAATGGTCTGTGTCATTTATAGCCCTAAACAACTTTGTTTTTTATCAAAAACCCTACCCTCCTTATCACTGTTTCTTTTCTCGTGAAAATAACCTTGTCACCCCTTTAAGATTTCAAAAAATTAGCAATAAGCATGGAGAACACCTTGAAATATTTTCATGAGCCCTTTTTTATCATTTGGCAGCTCCAAAGATGCTTTTTGAGGGCCTTTTGAATGAGCGGCACGTTCAGATGGAAGAGCGTCACGCCATGGAGAGGTGTTGGGTCGGCCTTCGGGCAATGGTTGACCGTGCACACAAGCGTGCCACGCGCTTTTATAGGTGTGCTGCATAGGCTTTAGGGCAATAAACTTGAAATTTTTTCTTGAAATCCCTCGTTTCTCCAATGCGCAACTAGGGGGAACGTTGTATGCGTTTGATTTAGCAAAATGAGACTTTTCCAATGGTCTCTTCACCTTTTAAACGAACTTAAACATTCAACAAACCTTTGAAACTACTTTATGAGGGTTTATGTGTTAGAAAAGGCTTTTTTTTTTGTCAAAACATGGAACACTGTCTTTGCCATTTATTATTTTTAAAACATTATAAAGACTCATCTTCAATCAAGTCCTTTGACAAGATGCTGTAGTCGAATTTTGAATGACACCATAGTGATGGTTCTCGTTGAAGTAAAAAAGGCTTCTTTAAGAAACAACAAACCCCTTCTACTGCCTTTTCACTGTTTCTCATTAAAGAAGAAACTCTGTCACTTCTACCTATTTCTGACCCTTAAAGGAAAAACCTTTCTCAAAGACATATCAATGATTTGTGAGGCATCCTTTTCCATATCTTGGAAGGAGATAAATCACCACTCAAAAGCTTACTTTGACAATTTCTGCTTTCCTGGTGTTTTGATGATAATCATGCCCACTGTGGAGTTAATCAAACTATCAGGTGCTCCTTGAGATTTTCTTTTCACTTTGGGTGAAAAACCTCATTTTACTCCCCAGATTTTACCTATACCTGTTTATTGAGGAAAAAATTTCTTTAGAGACCCTTGGGACTCATATGCAACAGCAAGGTCATTTTCACATGTCCATAAAGAGGCCTTTGACTGTGATAGAGGCATGTTTCATTTGCTTTGAGTGTTGTCTCTAAACTTAAAAATACTTGCTATATCCTTTCTTACACATACTGTCTCTATGTGTCTATTTGCAAAGTCTCCTTCAGAAGCTAGGCTTAGGTTACCTTCTTGTCATTTTTGATGAGTTTTTTGAAAAATATCTTCATGGACAGGAAGAGAAAAGCTTCTTTGAACATCAACATCATCACTCCTTTACCATCTTCTTAACAACATTTCTCCATTCATAACCATCTAATTAGTTTCACACTATATTTAAATTCTATGTTTTAATAGTGAAACTCATGTAAGCACCTTTTAAAACACCAATGCTTTCCCTCTGTTTTTAACACCATTTTCTATTCATAAGCCTTCATTTGTCTCCCACTGCACTTAAACTCAGCCTTTCAGTCAGTGAAAACCTATAATCAATCTTTGAAACACCACTGTTGTGTTAGTGTTTTTTAATCTATTAGAGACAAGGTGTAAAACAAGTTTCTAAGGCTAATTGCAGCATTGTTAGCTTTTTTCCCTTTAAATGAGGCCATACCTCTGTTCCTGGCCCTTTTCTTATTAGATGAAGGAGGCCTTTATCGCATTGCCAAACCCTCTACTTGTAAAATGAAGGAGGTTTTACAATAGGTGACCCAGCCCTCTGCTCATGTTTGGAGGAGGTTTTCTCAGTCAATCAACCCTCTGCTCATGTTTGGAGGAGGTTTTAAAAAGTGATGCCATCTCATCTACTTTCAAGCAGTGCCATCTTTCCTTTCACTGCCTATTCATAGTTAAGCAAAGAAAAGTGACAAATTGACAATATTCCATGAGGGGCATTACTCTGAGACATGTAATCCTGCTGTTAACATACCTTTATACATCTTTAGACATCAGAAGCAACCTGAACAGTATCTACAGAATATTACTTGTTATTTATAAGTCACTAACCTTTTGACTGTGTTTGCAGGAGCTTATTGAAATAACTCTCTGTCCTGTACTTGCACCCCAGGCTCAAAACCACATGAGAAGCAGTTGTCTTCTCATTTTAAGTTTGATAATGTCTTCTGGAACACTGGTACACTTCTGCTCTTTGAGAAATACATTGAAACACGATAAATCCACCTAATATCAGTTTGACCTATGGCATATGCACTGCTGAGACATTAAGTTCTGTTAGTGGCGCGACTTAAGGGTGTATCAAGCTTTATTTGCAGAGTAGGAAGGTTATCTATGACTGGTTGATATTAGATAGAGGTTCTTTTGGATTTAGGATAGTTTTCCAAGAGAGGATCGACTAAAGCGCCACTACCTAACTTAGGGGAGACTTTTTGGACAGATTTGGAGTATTCTCTTTGGAGCTGATGGACAAGTTTTTATGACTGAGGCTAGATATGGCTTGAAAATGAGGTTTTATCTCATCATGGGCTGATTTTAAAACGAAGGAGGGCAAAAATGTTTATGGGTGTTTTCCAGTTGGCAAATTTGACAAATTGGAGATCAGCTGCTAGAAAACTTGGCTCTAAAAACTAGTCATCATCAACAGGTGAAAAATACTTATGACTAACAAATTATCCCCACATGTTTAAATAAAAAACCCACATTAAACCCCCTTTGGCTAAAAATATCATTATGTAAATATCTCGCCCTCTATGGTTGTTAAATCAATTTGATTTAATTAACTATATGATAAAAATACATTAAAAAAAATGATTAAACATGTTTTATATGTGTTTAAAACAAAAAATATAAAACCCGAAGTTTAATTTAAACTAAAATTCACTAGACCCATCCCTCTGTTTATATTCTCCCTTCCCAACTCCCTTAGCACAAGGTTAAAACTATAACCTAATCCTTTTCCTGATATATATCCCACTACCTTAGTTTTTAACGTTGATTAAAACCCCTTAATACCCCGCCCATCCACTTGATTCATTGTAAAAAATATGTTTATACATAAAACTTCCACAAATATCTCCTCCCCATCAGGTTTAATTTCAGCCTTCAAATCATTCTAACCCTTTTGATCCAACGGTTCTCATCAAACGCGATGAATAATTCCCAGCCCCTTATCATTCCCTATCACATAGCATTATAGCCGTCCGATCATCCTTTTCAATCCAACGATCCATATTTAATGTGATCATTGACCTCATGCCCCACCTTTTCCACATCGCATTAAGTATTAACCGTCCGATCTTCAATCATCCCTCTGATCTAATGATCCACATCTAACCCGATAACATAGTCCCCGTCCCCACCACTGCTTATCACGTTAATCATCCACCATAGATCTATCACTCACTAGATCTATGGAAAAAATTCAAAGCCCTGGCCCCACTCTGCTTTCCCCACAACTTTAATTTAAATCTTGAACGTTCACATCTTGGAGTCAGATCCGACGATGCATATCCCATATCGCGCAATTGAAGTAATCGACCAATGTTTCCAAAAAATAATGCGATAAAATTTGTTTCCCGATACCACCTACTGCCAACGTGTAATTATTTCATTCAATCACGTGCATAAAGTGAAATGCAGCTTACCACCTCAAAGCTGTGCGAAAACAGCCCGATACCAAATCAAAAACATTCCCGCCATTAAGCCTGCAATTAATATGATTTATCGTGATTTGACTTAAGGCTTGGCCTTAGTTTTTTCACTATTTTCATAGCATTTCATGCATTAACCTTTGAAACCACTTAGAACCCTTTGCAGAGCCTCTTTACGCCATTTTTGAGCCATTTTTTAACCAGTTTACTTCTCAGAGCCATTTTCTCCGAAATTTATCCCCAAATAGACTGTTCCTGCATTCTATCAACTGAATTACAATTAAATTGAAGATTGTGACAAGACTGCAACCTTCATCGACTGCAATCATACCTCTTATAGGTATTTTTCCGTCAAACCGATCCATAAAATCTTCAATTTCAAAGGAAAATTACCCCAATTACACTTCCATTCCCTAGAATTTAGTAAATTATCCATCTCAGAAGTCTAAAAACCTTCAAAATACAGGGGAAACCCTGTCAAAATTTATCCTGAATCCACTGTTTCCATTTTTAAGGTTTTAATCTATTCCAAGATCATTTTCACTACTGAATTTGATCTAGAAGACCTTCTGCATATAGTAAACCTATTCTGTCACCTTAAAACATTACCCAGAGTCTCAATTCACCAGAAAAATTCTTCAGTTGTCCCTGGTTTCTGAAAAGAACTTAGAAAACTGTTTAATATTGCTCTGTTCATCCAAAATGACTAAAAAACAAGTCACTCCCAATTCTGGAGGTCCAAAATCCCAAAAAAATGTCTCAAGCAAGTTATCACAGGCTGAACCTTCTAAAATCAATAAGCCTACTCTTGCACTTTCAGCCGAAACAACTAAAGTAGTTAGACATGTACAACATCCCATAAATTCTCAAGAAAGTAGCCCATTGCTTGATCTTAATTATAGAATATTTGATCCTTCAGTTGAATTCAACCTGCTATAAGTCCACAATTGGTGTTTTGGGAAGTTTGTAGAAAAGGTCAAAGATGATGTACCCATTTGGGATTCCAATTTTCCAAAATAAGTTGTTCCTCTTACTCATCAAACCCCTAATTTTGTCAGACTATGTCAGTTGTATTTCCTCCCAGATCAGAGGTGTATTGTTAATAAAGATAGGGAATTCATGTTCTATACCAATGTTGAGTCCATTAATTCCATGCTGCAAATGAACCATGACCCTAATTCAGTTTCACTGTCAATAGAGGATTCGACCCCACTTTACTTGGATTTAGATTTTCCTACCAGGTTCAATATCTTTCAGACCTTTTGGAAAAATCATGTTGATGTCCCAAAATTAAATCCACCCTATGATACATTTGATTTCCTTGAAAATACAAGAAAAATTGTCTCCATGCTGTCATTCATACTGGGATATGACAATGATGAATTTATTGATGCTTCTATCTTGGGTTTTCTGTCCACATTGACTCGTGGCCATCCTCCATCCATAATCTTCAATTTTGCTAAGCTTATTGCTAAGAACATACACTACTTGTTGACAAAATTACCAGAGGAGGGGGTATTTAGATATACATCATATCTACTACATCTTTTCTTGTATTATCAAGCAGAAAAATTCCCTATTGTATTTCAGAAAATGGATGTAGAAGGGAAATTACTTTCAATAATATTCTAGACATATCTTTTAAGAAAATACAACAGTCAGTATAACTACATAGATTTCAATGACCTATTCATAATACCAGCTATGAACTTGTTGAATAAAGCTGAAACTCCAAAAATAAATGAAGAAACAAAGAGGATTTTACAGTTGTGTGAGAGCTGTAAAACATGGGATTGGTATTTATACAGGAATCACACAGAATTTAGAGTGTATGGTGCACTCTTGGCTCCATACAAACTACCAAGTTTTGTAACTACAAGAATATTTGCCTTAGAATATTTAAGGCAAATCTTAAATGCTGATGCAATAGATTTCATGGCCTCCAAGAAGAAGACCCAATTCAAACTCAAGAATCAGATTGGACAATTTATAGTTAACAACAGGGAAGCTATGAAAGAGATAGCTATCAAATTAAAAGAGTTAAAGTTCCATGAAAGCTTCATGTGGAATTATGACCCTCAGGGTATTTTGAGCACTATCAGGGCAAAGGGCAAGTTGACTTCTTTCCTACATGAGTCAAAACCACAAATTAAGAAATTTTCCAATCAGAATGAATGGGAGACAAATACTTTGATTGATGATGATGCACAGGTAATGCATAATGTTAAGACACAGGGAACACATGTGAATAATGCACAGGTGACTACAATTGATAAGGAAACAGAGGTATCTCACAAAAGAAGCGGAGAATAATTCAATTATATTGATAAAACCATCACAGGCAAGAAATTTAAAACCTCCTATAGCAAGAGAACCAAATTAACTACTGAAGATAAGGATAAAGAAATGTAAATTAATGATAATAATGGTCATGAAATTGATGATGAGGCAATAGTGATAGTAACTGAAACACACAAAGAAATTCAAAAGAGCCAATTTGAAACACAGGATAAAGATACAGTGATGGTTGAGAAACAAACTGATGTAGAAATTCCTTCTTACTCAAAGGCAACTAATAACATATATTCAAACATTCAGATCAAGTTCAGGAAAATTAGGGAGAAGAATGAAGAAATAAAAAATGAAGTCTATTCCAAGTTTCTCAAAGAGAAACCAGGAAATAAAGATAGACTTTTCACTGCTTTTGACTATTCATCCAATAAACTGATATTGTCATTTTAAAAGCCTATGGTGGTTGATCCCAAGATAGTGGCAGATTAATTAGAGACAAATTTGGAGGTAGATGTAGATGATATTCATGAATTAGACCAAATATACTTCCACAGAAGCACTACAGAGATGTTGTATTCAAAAGTGGTCAATAAAACAATGAGTGCTTGTAAGCTTCAGAAAACTGTGTCAAATCTACAGACATAAATGAAATTGGATAAACAATCCTTGCATGCTAATGAATTGAGAATCAAAGCATTAGAGGATTTGATAATTGAAGTTGGAGCATATCCAGCTAATATTGAACTGCAAAGGCTTTGATAAAATAGAAAAATGAAGATATTGCTACCTTAAGAAGGCAACTCAAATTACCTCAGAGTGAACATCCCCAGGCAAAAGAGATTCTTCAGCAAAAGATAGAGAATGATGAATTAAGTCCGTTGGTTCTAAAGATGACAGCCCAGATAAAGGAAATGGAAAACCAAATAGAAGCTTTGATGCAAGAAAATGAGAGTTTGAAGAAAGCTCAGCAAGTTCCCATCCCTACAGTTATTCCAACTGTAAGTATAGATGTTCCCTCAACATTGGCAGAACATTTGGCATTGAAAGGAGTATTGGCAACTGCAGTGTCAATTACTTCTAAAGACATCTCTGCCACTTCTTCATCAACATCACAGGTAAATACAATAGGGGAAACAGCTGCCATAGTCAAGGCTATGGAAGACATGTCCATAAAAGATAAAGAGATAACCAGTTTAAAAGGCACCATCAAAAATCTGGAAACATTCAACAGAGATGCCTTAATCACTTCCAACGGACATGAATAGAGGGCCAACAGATTACAAGAACAGGTTAAAATTATTCAATAGCTGGTAAATTTCACTGAGCAGGTATCCTACACTAAGAATTATCTATGGAATAACATCATTCAGGGCATACATTTGCAATGGCCCTCAATCCAGATAATTTATGAGCAAAAAGAGTTACTTAAAGCAGCATGGATAGAGATACAGAAGACAAAAGAAGAACTAGCTGATAAGCATGCTCAAGATTTGAGACTTATCACATTTTTGAACAGCAAACATAGGGAAGAACTTGAGGAGCTAAAAATTCAGGACAAAACTGAACGTATATTACAAATCAAAAAGGTCTTGAATAAGAGAAACATGATGAATAATTTGGAGGACAGGTGCAAAGATATGAACTTGGCTATCACCAAATTCGAGGCCAAATACACAGTACTGTCACAAGCAGGTTTACCAGATATTCAGGCACTGAATGAAAAGTTAATGCCACAAAAATATTATGACAACAAATTCAGGACATATGCCAAAGAGCGGGTCAATAAACCTTTACCTCAAGGGTCTCCTACTGGTAAAGTCATCTTGGAATATTTTGAAAACTTATTCTTTTTGCAAAATGAAATCAAACATATTTTTGTGGTCAAGCCCAATTTTGAAAAATATACAGAAGCATATGAAAGTTACAGGAAGCTAAAGAGCATGAAAATTCCCAATGCAGAACAATGGCAGGAATTCACTGATTTACTATGAAAATTTGCAGTTAAAGTATATCAAAGAAAATCAGTGATCAAATTAAATCAGTGGTCAAAGTGTATTAGTAAAACCAAGATGTTACTACTGGTTATTCTTAATTTACAGCAGTAAACCGTGAAAAAGCAGAGTAAAAGAGTATCAAAGTAGAACGTAAAAGAGGAAGAGTGCAGTACAAGTCATGTTCCACAAGATAATGCCCCAAGTGCCAGCAATACTTCCATCTAAACACAAAATCAGTTTGAGTAGATAAACTGTTCTATTTTCTTGTAAAAGAGGACAACTTGCACATCTATTTTGTAGCTATCCCTCTTCTTATGTAATAATTCCTATTTTTCTTGACATATTCTCTAAAAATTTTGAGATATTTTGTGAGTAATTTATTTGTATAAATACTTCATCATTCGAAGTATTTTGTGTGGAATAAAATTATCAAGACTACTATATACTTTTTTGTTGAAAAAATTGGGATTTTATGTGAGTTAAGTTGAAGCAGCAGGCTGGAAACTAAAGCAAATAGACATCATAACTAATGATCCTCGTGCTGATCAGATGAGTATTGTATCTTCCAGTTTTCATTTTTTATTTCTTTAAGTTACATTCATATATCTTATGTTATTTTCCATCTTAAATGAATAACTAGGAAAGGTATTACAGAATCAGTGTAAAAAGCTCTTTGTTTTTACTAGTTTTCATGTTTATGTTTTCTGCTGATTTCTAGACTTTAGATTCCTTAATTTCTATTTAGTCTCGTTTGACCTCAATTTCCCTCTTCTTTTTTTGTGATCTAAGGATTCTTAACTGCCCTTAGTCCAGATCATACCACTTCATCAAAATAACCCTTTTTAAATCCTCTGAAGATCATCTATCTTGCCCTTAGTATATTTGTTCTTTTGAACTTAGTTTTCTAGTCTTGTTTGCTATTAATTTGACTCCATTGCCCAATGGTTTCATATATTTTTCTATGGTTTCCTTTGTATTCCTTTATTCCTACCAAAATTCAAAAAATCAAACCAAATTGTCCACTCATAGCTAGCCTAAAACTCATTACAAAACAAAGCTAAATCTTAAGGAGAGATCCCTCTCTGGAACTTTGGAAGGCTAGATCCTGAATTCTAAAAGAGGTTCTTGGTTACCCCTAGTTTTCTTTAACTATAAACCAAAATCCCACGACCTAAGAATTACTAGGGTGATAACATACTAGCGAATCCACTGGGGATCTAACCAATCTCCAGTTTAAGTTTAATCTTGAAGGAAGATTTTTAACCATATATTTTCTACTTTAAGATTATGTTTAAAGGTTGTGGGTATTTACACAATAAACATTATAGCTCCCAAGAAAGTATATTACACTAGATCCAACCCTGATCCCAACCCTCCAGATATAGTAGACAATCCAGACCAAATAGGAAAAAAGAAAAAAAAAATTGATATTTCAGAAACTAAAGTACCCCTGAAAAGAGCTGATTATTTACCCAAAGAATTAGTAAGCCTATCAGATATTGAATTTGATTTGAAGTTTGAAAAATCACTATTTAGAACCAAGTTTGAAACTAATTTAAAGGAAAAATTTTTAGATCCTGTTTTTACTTCCTTTGTGAATCAAAAGCAGAAAGCTATTTTAGCACCTATTAAATAAGATAAAACTGAAAGTCAAAATCCAGCAAAAAGGGTAAGTGTCACAAAAGTTAAAGACATTGATGAAGCTATAAAGTTAGCCAATTTCTTGTCTCAATTCAAACCTCCGATTTCTCAATTATACACCACCATCTTCCCAGAAGTAGATTCTACTCTGTATGTTGTCACCTCATTTACAGATTCCATTATCAGTTCACCCCTAGAGCCATTTAGTCCTGAGTTGCCTTTGCAGCCTAGGATCATATATTCATCATATCCTCAATTTGCCGCTAGTTCGTCCACATATCCATTCATCCCTGAGCTGCCCTTACAGCCTAAAGTAGTATTTCCATCATACTCTAAATCCACTACAACTACCACCACCAGAAGCACTAGCCATACTACTTCTTTTTCATCCCCTTTACTAAGCTCTTCAAGTACATCCACTATTGTAATCAACACTTTTCCTGCCACTACTACTGTACCTCCTAGTTTATCAAGAATCCAAGCCATGGCAGCCAGATATGCTCCATTGGTCTTACCTCAAAATCTCCATGAAATGCCTCAAAATTACCAAAAGGACATCCCATTGTTTGATAATATTTCACAAATCACTGCACAACAACATATTACTAGAATGAATGATTTTTGGGAAATTTATGAGATAGATGAGTCTGATGTCAGAATGAGGTTATTTGCACAAATCTTAACTGGAGAAGTAAAAACATGGTTTAGAAGTTTAGGTGTTGGTACTATAGCAGACCTAGCTTCATTCCATAGAGTTTTCCTAAATAAATGGGAAAAGAAGAAGAATACTATGCAAATACTATCTGAGTTTGATGTTATTAAGAGAGCCCCCAATGAATCTGTCCAAGATTTTTGCACCAAGTACAACAGTGTTTACAATTCTATTCCTGCAGACCTTAAACCCACTCCATATTCCGTGCTACTCAAATTCCCTGACTGTTTTGATGTAGACATGGACTATCAAATTAGAGAAAGGGATCCAGACACCCTAGAACAAATGAAACTAAGATTTGTTGGATTAGAAATCAATATCCTTGCTAGAAAAGCTAGAATGAGAAATGAAAGAAGGGTTACTATCAAAGAAGAGGCTTTAAACTTAGATGGAAAATTTGATTTATCAAAAAAACATTAGAAAAATTAGTTGAGAGACTATATCATATTGAAAGAAAACCACGATGGGAGAATCAATCCCAAATCAGGAATCCCAACTACAGAAAAAATAACAATCCTAGGATAGGTAAAGAACCCTCCCTAGATCAGAATATAAGACCCCCATTCCAAGAAAACTTTGCAGAAAGTTCACAAATCAATGTTGAGGAGGAGGAGGAAATCAACATAGTTATGGGGATAGATGAAAACAATACAACTTTCCTCACTCAGGAGGACCAGGAACTCTTTGAGCTACAACAGTTCAAAGTGGAATCTGGTGAGTCCTTTAATTATAAGCAAGGTTATGACTTCGCAATCAATGAAATTCAGATCCAATATAACCTTAGGAGCAAGAAAACCAATGAGCCTATTATAAAAAGAAATTATCCAACTCAATAAAGCCAAAACAAGAAGAAGATTGAGGCTCCCAAAACAAACTTTTTGCAAATTCTTCCCAGAGAAAATAAGCAAAATTTGAACCCACCTAGTCCTAAAAAATAGCAAAGTCCAAAGATTGTAGATATTACTGATGAGGTGGCTTAATCCTCCAAAGATGCCCAAAAGGCTAATACTACAAAGACCACCAATTCAGCAATAGTCAATCAGCCAAAAAAGAATCCATCTGACTCAAAATCATCAAATCCTAAATCTTCTGCTAAGAATCCCAAATCTGATAAAACATATGCTAACACTCAAATTGTTCCTGAAAAAATAGTTAAAGATATCAGAAACCAAGAAACTCAAACAGAAGACAAGAAAAAACCTCAAGCCAAAGGTAAAACTATTGACACACAAGAAAAATCATCACAAACCACAGTTCCAAAAGATGAAATAATTCAAGCCATCAAATCTCAGTCAACATTTAACATGCAATCTGAAATATCCAAGTTAAAGATAGTTGTTCCCTTAGTTGAATTGGCTAAAAATTACTTGTATAGATCTATTATTTCTGAAGAATTGAATGTAAATGAAAATGAGGATACAATTAATATCAGTGAGGATAGGCATGAATTAATCTTTGGTCCCAATGTAGATGGTAAGAATTCAGATGGGTCAGTACCTCCATTTTATTTAAGTCTTACTGTACATGATCAGATATTACACAATGCTATGTTAGATACTGGAGCTTCCCATAACTTAATGCCTAGAGAAATAATGGAAACCCTGAATCTAGACATGACCCGACCATATAAGGACCTGTTTTCATTTGATTCATCCAAATTCCAATGCATAGGGTTGATTAAAGATTTGTGTGTAAACCTAGTCCAATATCCTGGTAAAAGCATGATCATGGATGTTGTGGTAGCTGATATCTCGCCAAAGTATGGCATGCTTCTTTCTCGCTCATGGGGAGCAAAGTTGCAGGGATCTCTACAACTTGACATGAGTTATGCCACTATCTCGGTATTTGGACAGCCCAAAAAGATTTACAGAGAAACCTTAATGAATTTCATGATCAGTACTACTGACAGACCTACTAATTATCCAATCTATTCAACTCCTACTGATCTTGATTCCTTTATTCTCAGTAACTCTGATCATAATGACAATCAAACTGAACTCACTGATAAGAAGCTTAAAATAATGGATGACTACATTGGTTATGAGGCTTTATGGCATTTAGATTTTGATGGATCTATAAATAAATCAGGACCTGGTGCTGGTGTATGGATTACCAATATTGAAACAATCCATTCTGAAGTACATAACTTTAGATTGAATTTCAAATGCACCAATAACATGGCTGAATATGAGGCTTTAATCTTAGGTCTGCAAATTATTAGAAAATTGGGAGGGCAAAGAATAATGGTCATGGGAGATTCTGAATTAGTTGAGGATTTGTTAGAAAGCAAGTTTGCTATCATCCCTAGAAAATAGAACATACAAGCCCATTTTCTAGCAACCTTTGCCAGTACTTGAAAATTCCCATTTTCACCATTACAAAAATACACTGCTGAAATCAAACACAGACCTGTTGTCCCAGACAATGTAAAATACTAGCAAATTTTCTCAGAAGATGAACAAATCTATCACTTTTTGAATAATCAACGAGAGCTTCAATATTGCCAAATCGATAATGATTGTAATATAGATTCACCTTGTAAAATAGATCCAAATTCTTGTCAAATTGATGATTTAGATAATTTAGATGTACATAATTTTGATATACCTACTATATTTACTCAGAGTGACATAGATGAATTGAAGAAAGTAGATATAGAGGAAATGATGGAAGATGAACCAGATTTGATTGATTTAAAACATAACATTTTACCTAGAGGTTTAACTCCCATAGAAGACTTGTTTGATTCCAATGGTGTGCCTAAAAGGCCAAAAATGGAACCAGTCAAGTTTGATATAGAAGAATATAACTTAGGGACAAATGAAAAACCAAAAATGATCAAACTATCAAAACCCTTATCATCAGAAGAAAAGGTTAAATACATAGAAATTTTGAAAGAATATCAGGATGTCTTTGCATGAAGTTACGAAGATCTGAAAACTTACAAAAAAAGCATAATTCAACATAAGATTACTTTGAAAGAAAATCAAAAACCTTTTCAACAAAAACTAAGAAGGATTAATTCAATTTTGTTACCTTTAATCGAAAAAAAAGTTAAAAGAATGTTTGATGCACAAATAATTGCACCAGTCAGATATTCTGACTGGGTATCTAATTTAGTGCCCACCAGAAAGAAAACATGAGAAATTCGACTATGTATAGACTTTATAAATCTCAATAAAGATTCCTTGAAAGACAATTACCCCTTGCCTAAAATGGATCATATTTTGTAGAGGGTGGCAAGTTCTTCAAGAATTTCTTTACTAGATGGTTTCTCTGGTTACAATCAAATTCTAGTTCATAAAGATGATCAAACTAAAAATTCATTTACCACTCCTTGGGGCACTTTCATGTACATGAAATGCCTTTTGGATTTAAAAATGCAGGAGCTAATTTTGAGAGGGAAATGTATATTTCCTTTGCTAAAGAGATCCATGAAGTTTTAGTTATTTATCTTGATGACATTACTGTCTTTTAAAAAACAAATGATGAACACTTAGATCACTTGAGACAAGTATTTATCAAATGTAGAAAATATGGTATATCCCTTAATCCTAAAAAGACTCTTTTCAGACTAGAAGAAGGAAAACTATTAGGTCACATAATCTCCAAAAAAGGCATTAGAATAGATCCCGCAAGATTCGAAGCCATTTTAAAAATTAAACCACAAAGCAACATAAAATAACTTCAAGCATTCTTGGTAAAATCAATTTTCTAATAAGATTTATCTCCAATCTGGCTGAAATCATAAAAAATCTAAACAATATGCTTAAAAAGGACTCTGCAATAAAATGGGCAATAAAAGCCAAACAGTCTTTCGAATCCATAAAATAGGCCTTGACAAAAGCACCAGTCCTCATCAGCCCGGATTAAGCCTGCAATCAATATGATTTATCATGATTTGACTTAAGGCTTGGCCTTAGTTTTTTCACTATTTTCATAACATTTTGCACATTAACCTTTGAAACAACTGAGAACCCTTTGCCGAGCCCCTTTTACGCCATTTTTGAGCCATTTGTGAACCAATTTACTTCTCAAAGCCATTTTCTCCGAAATATATCTCCAAATAGATTGTTCCTACATTCTATCAGCTGAATTACAATTAAATTGAAGATTGTGACGAGACTGCAACCTTCATCGACTCCAATCATACCTCTTACATGTATTTTTCCATCAAACCAATCCATAAAATCTTCAATTTCAAATGAAAATTACCCCAATTACACTGCCATTCTCTAGAACTTAGTTAAATATCCATCTCATAAGTCTAAAAACCTTCAAAATACAGGGGAAACCCTGTCAAAATTTATCCTGAATCCACTGTTTCCATTTTTAAGGTTTTAATCTATTCCAAGATAATTTTCACTGCTGAATTTGATCTAGAAGACCTTCTGCGTACAATAAACCTATTCTGTCACCTTAAAACCCTACCCAGAGTCTCAATTCGCCAGAAGAATTCTTCAGTTGTCCCTGGTTTCCGAAAAAGAACTTATAAAACTGTTTAATCTAGCTCTGTTCATCCAAAATGACTAAAAAAAAAGTCACTCCCAAGTCTGGAGGTCCAAAATCCCATAAAAATGTCTCAAGCAAGTTATCATAGGTTGAACCTTCTAAAATCAATAAGCCTACTCCTGCACTTACAGCCGAAATAACTGAAGTAGTTAGACCTGTACAACCTCACATAACTTCTCAAGAAAGTAGCCCATTTCTTGATCTTGATTATAGAATCTTTGATCCTTCAGTTGAATTCAACCTGCTAGAAGTCCAAAATTGGTGTTTTGGGGAGTCTGTAGAAAAGGTCAAAGATGATTTACCCATTTTGGATTCCAATTTGACAAATTATGTTGTTCCTCTTACTCATCAAGCCCCTGATTTTGTCAGGCTATGTCAGTTGTATTACCTCCTAGATCAGAGGTGTATTGTTAATAAATATAGGGAATTCATGTTCTATATCAATTATGAGTCCATTAATTCCATGCAGCAAATGAACCATGACCCTAATTCAGTTTCACTGTCAAAAGAGGATTTGACCCAGCTTTACTTGGATTTAGATTTTCCTACTAGGTTCAATATCTTTCAGACCTTTTAGCCAAATCATGTTGATGTCCCAAAATTAAATCCACCCTATGATACATTTGATTTCCCTGAAAATACAAGAAAAATTGTCTCCATGTTGTCATTCATACTGGATATGACAATGATGAATTTATTGATGCTTCTATCTTGGGTTTTCTATCCACATTGACTCCTAGCCAGCCTCCATCCATAATCTTCAATTTTTCTAATCTTATTGCTGAGAACATACACTACCAATTGACAAAATTACCAGAGGAGGGGGTATTTAGATTTACGTCATATCTACTACATCTTTTCTTGTATTATCAAGAAGAAAAATTCCCTATTGAATTTCAAAAAATGGATGTAGAAGGGAAATTACTTTCAGTAATATTCTGGACATCTCTTTTAAGAAAATACAGTAGTCAGTATAACTACACAGATTTCAATGACCTGTTCATAATACCAACTATGAACTTGTTGAATAAAGCTAAAACTCCAAGAATAAATGAAGAAACAAAGAGGATTTTATAGTTGTGTGAGAATTGTAAAACAGGGGATTGGTATTTATACAGGAATCACACATAATTTAGAGTGTATGGTGCACTCTTGGCTCCATACAAACTACCAAGGTTTGTAACTACAAGAATCTTTGCCTTAGAATATTTAAGGAAAATCTTAAATGCTAATGCAATAAATTTCATGGCATCCAAGAAGAAGACCCAATTCAAAATCAGGAATTATATTGGACCATTTATAGTTAACAACAGGGAAGCTATGAAAGAGATAACTATCAAATTAAAAGAGTTAAAGTTCCATGAAAGCTTCATGTGGAGTTATGACCCTCAGGGTATTTTGAGCACTATCAGGGTAAAGTGCAAGTTGACTCATTTCCTACATGAGTCAACGCCACAAATTGAGAAATTTTCCAATCAGAAGGAATGGGAGCCAAATACTTTGATTGATGATGATGCACAGGTAATGCAAAATGTTAATACACAGGGAACACAGGTGAATAATGCATAGGTGAATAATGCACAGGTGACTATAATTGATAAAGAAGCAGAGGTATCTCACAAAAGAAGCGGAGAAGAAGTCAATTATATTGCTGAAACCATCACAGGCAAGAAATTTAAAACCTCCTATAGCAAGAGAACCAAATTAACTACTGAAGATAAGGATAAAGCAATGGAAATTGATGATAATAATGGTCATGAAACTGATGATGAGGCAATAGTGATAGTAACTAAAACACTCAGAGAAATTCAAAAGAGACAATTTGAAACACAGGATAAAGATACAGTGATGGTTGAGAAACAAACTGATGTAGAAATTCCTTATTCCTCAAAGGAAACTAATAATAGAGATTCATACATTCAGATCAAGTTCATGCAAATTAGGGACAATAATGAAGAAATAAAAAATGAAGTCTATTCCAAGTTTCTCAAAGAGAAACCAGGAAATAAATATAGACTTCTCACTGCTTTTGACTATTCATCCAAAAAACTGATAATGTCATTTTTAAAGCCTACGATGTCTGATCCCAAGACAGTGGCAGGTTATTCAAAGATAGATTTGGAGGTAGATGCAGATGCTATTCATGAATTAGACCAAATAGACTTCCACAAAAGCACTACAGAGATGTTGTATTCAAAAGTGGTCAATAAAAAAATGAGTACTTGTAAGCTTCAGAAAACTGTGTCAAATCTACAGACACAAATGAAATTGGACAAAGCATCCTTGCATGCTAATGGATTGAGAATCAAAGCATTAGAGGATTTGGTAATTGAAGTTGGAGTAGATCCAGCTAATATTGAATCTGTAAAGGCTTTGATAAAACAGAAAAATGAAGATATTGTTGCTCTGAGACGACAACTCAAATTACTTCAGAGTGAACATCCCTAGGCAAAAGAGATCCTTCAGCAAAAGACAAAGAATGATGAATTAAGTCAGCTGGTTCTAAAGATGACAACCCAAATAAAGGAAATGGAAAACCAAATAGAAGCTTTGATGCAAGAAAATGAGAGTTTGAAGAAATCTCAGTAATTTCCCATCCCTACAGTTATTCCAACTGTAAGTACAGATGTTCCCTCAACATTGGAAAAACATTTGGCACCGAAAGGAGTATTGGCAACTGCAATGTCAATTACTTCTAAAGACATCTCTGCCACTTCTTCATCAACATCACAGGTAAATACAACAGGGGAAACAACTGCCATAGTCAAGGCTATGGAATACATGTCCATAAAAGATAAAGAGATAATCAGTTTAAAAGGCACCATCAAAAATCTGTAAATATCCAACAGAGATGCCGTAATCACTTCCAAAGGACATGAACAGAGGGCCAACAGATTACAGGAACATGTTAAAATTCTTCAACAGCACGTAAATCTCACTGAGCAGGTATCCTACATTAAGAATTATCTATGGAATATCATCATGCAGAGCATACATTTGCAATGGCCCTCAATCCAGATAATTTATGAGCAAAAAGAGTTACTTAAAGCAGCACAGATAGAGATATATAAGACAAAAGAAGAACTGGCTGATAAGCCTGCTCAAGCTTTGAGACTTATCACATTTTTTAACAGAAAACATAGGGAAGAACTTGAGGAGCTAAAAATTTAGGACAGAACTGAAAGTATATTACAAATGAAAAAGATCTTGAATAAGAGAAACATGATGAATAATTTGGAGGATAGGTGCAAAGATATGAACTTGGCTATCACTAGATTCGAGGCCAAATACACAGTACTGTCACAAGTAGGTTTACCAGATATTCATGCCTTGAATGAAAATTTAATGCCACAAAAATATTATGACAACAAAATCAGGGCATATGCCAAAGTGCAAGTCAATAAACCTTTACCTCAATTGTCTCCTACTGGTAAAGTCATTTTGGAATATTTTGAAAACTTATTCTTTTTGCAAAATTAAATCAAACATATTTTTGTGGTCAAGCCCAATTTTGCAAAATATACAGAAGCAAATGAAAGTTATAGGAAACTAAGGAGCATGAAAATTCCCAATGCAGAACAATGGCAGGAATTCACTAATTTAATATGAAAATTTGCAGTTAAAGTATATCAAAGAAAATCAGTGATCAAAGTAAATCAGTGGTCAAAGTGTATCAGTAAAAACAAGATGTTACTGTTGGTTATTCTTAATTTACAACATTAAACATTGAAAAAGCAGAGTAAAAGAGTATCAGAGTAGAACGTAAAAGAGGAAGAGTGCACTAAAAGTCATCCTCCACAAGATAATGCCCCAAGTGCCAGCAATACTTCCAGCTAAACAAAAAATCAGTTTGAGTAGATAAACTGTTCTATTTTTCTTGTAAACGAGGACAACTTGCACATCTGTTTTCCAACTATCCCTCTTCTTATGTAATAATTCCTATTTTTTCTTGAGATATTCTCTCAAAATTTTGAAATATTTTGTATGTAATTTATTTGTATAAATACTTCATCATTTGAAGTATTTTGTGCGGAATAAAATTATCAAGACTACTATATACTTTTTTGTTGAAAACATTGGGATTTTATGTGAGTTAAGTTGAAGCAGCAGGCTGGAAACTGAAGAAAATAGACATCATAACTAATGATCCTCGTGCTGATCAGATGAGTATTATATCTTCCAGTTTTCATTGTTTATTTCTTTAAGTTACATTCATACATCTAGTGTTATTTTCCATCTTAAATGAATAACTAGTTTTGGTATTACAAAATCAGTGTAAAAAGCTCTTTGTTTTTACTAGTTTTCATGTTTATGTTTTCTGCTGATTTCCAGACTTTAGAATCCTTAATTTCTCTTTAGTCTCGTTTGACCTCAATTTCCCTCTTGCTTTTCTGCGATCTAAGGATTCTTAGCTGCCCTTAGTCCAGATCATACCACTTCATCAAAATAAGCCTTTTTAAACCCTCTGAAGATCATCTATCTTTCCCTTAGTATATTTGTTCTTTTGACCTTAGTTTTCTAGTCTTGTTTGCTATTAATTTAACTCCATTGCCCAATGGTTTGGTATATTTTCTATGGTTTCATTTGTAGTCATTTATTCCAACCGACATTCAAAAAATAAAACCAAATTTTCCACTCATAGCTAGCCTTAAACTCATTACAAAACAAAGCTAAATCTTAAGAAGAGATCCCTCTCCGGAACTCAGGAAGGCTAGATCCTGAATTCTAAAAGATGTTCTTGGTTACCCCTTGTTTTCTTTAACTAAAAACCAAAATCCCACGACCTAAGAATTACTAGGGTGATAAAAGGTCCAAAACTCAGAACCTTCCTTCCTCTTGAAAATTACATTAAATACAACAAAACAAACAGTTTGGAACTGTTGTAACCAATTCCAACTACCACAACTACTTGGGACTTCAGAGGCTGTCTATTACATGCCTTGAAAATGTCTTATTACAATAAAATTATTTTTGGAAAAGTAATAAAATGTAAAAATCCACATCCTAATCTATAGGAATTGTTGATGATGTTGCTGCATGCCCTTGGTCATCTGATTTGTCTTTCTTTGATGGTTAAAACCCTTTTGGCAAGTCTATTGTCCATGCTCTGCACTTTTTTCATATCTCTATCTTTGTCCTAGGTGAATGTGTTAGATTATGGTACTCCAATCTGAATGCAGTAATTCGATTATAATATGGTCCTTCTGTGAAAAGAGTTTTACCAACCACAATAGCTGGAAATGTTTCTGCAGAAAGTTGACCATTGTTTATCCTTTAAGCACCTGATTTTTTTCATGCCTATTATCAACTTTTATTTTTTCCATAACTAGATAATTCTCATAAGAATCCCATGGCAAAATATTTCCTTCATCTCCCGAACATGATGGCAGACCTATTCTTGTTAATTTGTCAAATAACTTATCAAATTGACTTATCGCCTCTTTAATTTCCATCAGCTTCTTTTCTGTATCTTTCCTATGATCATTTCTGATAATCATCTTATTGATCTCCACTGCATATAAGGTCCTGTCTTTAATATCATTCTCTTCTATTCCTTATCTTTTTTAGAATTAATAAATTCAATGAACCTTATAGCCCAAATGGCTCTATTAACTGCCTTCTGCTTATCTATCATGATTGGTTCTTCACATTCCTCGATAAGACTTTTTCTCTCTGCAACTATCTTCAAACAACTCCAAATTGATTTCATTTCAGAAATGTTATCATTCCAAATGATATCTTTGGCTTGTATCAATGAAATGTTTCCTTTCAGTCTTTCTTTGAGATTTTTAATATCAGCATTAGCACTCTGAATATCGGTTTTATATTTATTAGCTTCATTCTCTATGATATGAATAAGCTCTGTTGCAGTCTCCAAATCTGCTTGAGCCTTTTTCCGATCTCTTTCAGCTATCTACAACTCAGTATTCAATTGAACAATACGTGCTTGAGGATATTCATTACCTGCAGGAAAAACAAAAGTACAACTCTGGTTATCAATATGATTTTGCAATGATATTGTCGTTTGCTTTATTTTGGCAATTTCTTCATCTTTTTGCATTAGTTGTTGTAAAAGATTTTCCTTCTCATTCTCCACCTCTGCAACTTCTTTAGCCATAGAATTTTCTCCTGTAGGCAACCTAATATTCTTCCTCAATGTGGATATTTCTATTTCAGCACTCTGCAGCAATTTCTATACAGCAGTCTTGTCACTAGGGTCCACTCCAATCTTTACAATGATTTTCTTTAACTCGTCATTTTGAACCGTTAAAGCTCTTGCATTAGCTTTCTCTAACTTCAATTTCTTAAGTACCTTCCCCAACATATTTTCTACCTTCATTGCCATTGCATTGTTCTTGGTCAAGTCATTCACAATTAACTAACTAGTTTGCATATGCAAATTAATTTTATCCACCAGGGGAATCTTCTTCACATCCATGGTTACATTTAAAATATTGAAATTCTAGAAGAACCTATTGACATGTTTGTGGGATGAGACAGGGAAATTCTGAATTGACAAGCATGTATGAAGCTACTGCACAACCATAAGGCCGTAGAAAATCTTCAGACACTGATAGATAGCTGCTTGGAAAGAACTGATCCTCCCACAAAAGTTAAAGATGTTCACAAATTATACAAGCATAAGAAATGCACTGGCCGAGAGATGCGGCTAACAACGCAGACTGGCGATTATGAAATGGATTAGGTTATCGTGGACTTAGTGTCAGATGTGAACATACTACCCAAGAAAACTTGGCAGCGGATGGGAGAGCCTAAGCTGGAATGGTCCACTATACATCTGTGTATGGCTAACCAAAAAAAGATCATACCATTGGAGAGGCTGTCAAAGATTATGGTAGATATTGCAGGCATTAAGATGCAAGTCGATTTCGAAGTTATTCATATTGTGGAAGATGCATAACCTTACCTTGTGATCTTAGGGCTGGATTGGGCTATAGATATGGGAGGCATTATCAATCTAAAGAAAAGAAGTATGGTGTTTGAGAATGAGGGTACGAGGGTGATAGTCCTGCTAGACCCTGCAGAAGGAGAGCGGTATACAGAACCGGTGCGTGAAGAAGAGGATGTGGATCACATCTATAAATTAACTGTTCGAGGCAGGATTGGATCAATCCTATGGCTGATGGTGTACTTTGATAGGAAAAGGACAAAGAATGTTTCTTTGACTCCGATGCGAGATCTGCCTTACTTGCCTATCTGCCTTACTTGCCTACTCTGCCTTACTTGCCTTCTCTCTCCTAAGGGTAGGCATGAATTAAGACTGATGCTACATACAAAATGTTGGATCTATTTTTGGATGTTTTGGGTAAAAACTCCTATTGGCTGTGTGCACGCAGATCCTCGGTCTTGCTATGTGCGGACTCCGCTAAGCTGTGTGCGCGGGTTGGTTTTGGTTGTAACTGGGTTTTTGGATACTAATGTATGCGAAATATAGTTGAATTATCTTTGTGCTATCTACATATATTTTGTTACTGTTGGTGCGAATCTATGGTATCTGTTTTAGCTGCGGTTACATCTATGCTATCTATTTTCTGCTACGAATGTATCTGTAGCTGCATTTATGATATTATGTGCTGGTAATTACTGATACACATGTGGATGCGAAGGTACTAACTAGATCTGTGAATGGTAAGAGCTTTGTTATGGTTAATAATTGATTATACTATTAAAAGCTTGCGCATAAACCTGCTCTTTGTGACTCTGATAAGTTGTGAATGCAGATCTTCCTTACTTACCTACTCTCTCCCAGGGTGCGAAAACCTGGTTCCAACATCTTCCCTGCATACTAGTTCGGGTGAGACCTTGGCCTGTGAAAGTAGGTCATTGCCGAAAGGGCCAGTAATATAGGGGTTTGTTGGAAAACCTTAACCTCCGAACCTGGGTCAAGACCCCTCAAGCCAACAAGGCATCCACATTCACACGTTATGGCCACCTCCTCAGCTATAGGCTCACGTAAGAGCTTGGGAGGGTACTCTACATCTAAAAGACTAGTCTAGATTCTACCCGAATCCATGATCCAAACATCTGTCTCCTCCTCCGCTGGCTCATGAACAGGGAGTGCCTCAGTTTTTCGAGGAGTGGGCCTTTCAGAGTGCGCTATGGTAGATTTTCTGGGGCCTCTTCTGCAGCTACGCTTCTCTGGCATTAAGAAAATCTCTTCTCGGGTGAAGTAAGGCATTTGAGTAGCCTCCCTTTCATGGCCACCTGAAGAGAAACCTTCAATGGATTCTCGACACTGGTCTTCACGGCGGTGATAGCGCCCCGAGAATGCACCTCTATGGCTTCCCTTGATGGGATTTTGACATTGTCTTAGGGCCATGGAGAGGCTATGAAGAAAATAAAGAGAAGCCAGGCCAAGAGTAGCAAAATTCATAGCTCAAGTACGCGCAGCCAAGGTGCGTAGCTATGGTGCGTGCACGAGGGTGGCGCACAATGGGTGAGCTCGCCACGTATAACGCACAACACAGAGAAGCATAGGAGGAGGGGATTTCGATAGGGAAATGCACATCAGGGGGAAATGAGCAAGGAGGATATCAGAGGGAGGAGCACGTAGCAGGAGGGCACGTGACAGGGGGCTTGCAACAGGGGGAGCACATAGCAGGACGAGTAGAGGCAGAGGAGATGCACGAGGGAAGCTGGAGCAGCGATGTGATGGCGAGGGGAATAACAGTGATGGATGAAATAGGATCTTTAGTGCCTTTTGAATACCTGTGGCACCCGCGCACATGTGGAGAGGGGTTGTGGCATGAGCACAGATGTGGTGAGGGATGGTCCGAGTGTGACTACATGTGATACGAAGTGTGGCAAAAGGTCAAGTTTAGCAGAGAACCGTTATGAATGATTGCCGAGATGAGTTTTTGCATCATGTTAGAGCTAGTGTAGTAGGGTAGAGTGAGCCTGAGCATGAGAGGATCTATCCTCGCATGCTCTGAACGTGTCACCTGCATCCGAGTGGTAAAAATTTATAATTGCATGAACTAACATTTACATAAATAAATTAAAACAATGTGTTTTAAATATAGTATATTTTTTTGATTGTATGTTAGAATTTTAATTTATGTACTAATATTTAGATAAAATAATTTACTATATTCTAATACAAATGGTAAATAATTTTGCAAATAATTCAATGTATTATAAATATAAATATGGTAAAGTATTTTACTTGTTTTAGATTTTGTAAAAGTTTTCTAAATTTGAAAATGATTAGTTATTAGTGATGTAGAAGTTAAAGTTCACGATTGCACGATGTCGATGATATTATTTTCCAACACACAAAATGTCATTGTGGCACATGGAGTGTCAATATTTCAATTACTAATGTCCTCTCAGATTTTATGTCCGCGTAATCTTTTTTGGATACTAATGTATGCGAAATATAGTTGAATTATCTTTGTGCTATCTACATATATTGTGTTACTATTGGTGCAAATCTATGGTATCTGTTTAAGCTGCGGTTACAGCTATGCTATCTATTTTATGCTATGAATGTATCTGTAGCTGCATTTATGATATTATGTGCTGGTAATTACTAATACACATGTGGATGCGAAGGTACTAACTAGATCTGTGAATGGTAAGAGCTTTGTTACGGTTAATAATTGATTATACTATTAAAATCTTGCGCATAGACCTGCTCTTTGTGACTCTGATAAGTTGTGAATGCAGATTTTCCTTACTTACCTACTCTCTCCCAGGGTGCAAAAACCTGGTTCCAACATCCTCCCTGCATACTACTTCGGGTGAGACCTTGGCCTGCAAAAATAGGTCATTTCCGAAAGGGCCAGTAATATAGGGGTTTGTTGGCAAACCTTAACCTCTGAACCTGGGTCAAGACCCCTCAAGCCAACAAGGCATCCACATTCACGCGTTATGGCCACCTCCTCAGCTATAGGCTCGCGTAGGAGCTTGGGAGGGACCACGCAGATGATAGGAGCAATAGGGTACTCTACATCTAAAAGACTAGTCTAGATTCCACCCAAATACATGATCCAAACATCTGTCTCCTCCTCTGCTGGCTCGTGAACAGGGAGTGCCTCAGTTTTCCGAGGAGTGGGCATCTCAGAGTGCGCTATGGTATATTTTCTGGGGCCTCTTCTGCACCTACGCTTCTCTGGCATTAACAAAATCTCTTCCTGGGTGAAGTAAGGCATTTGAGTAGCCTCCCTTTCATGGCTACCTGAAGAGAAACCTTCAATGGATTCTCGACACTGGTCTTCGCGGCGGTGATAGCGCCCCGAGAATGCACCTCTATGGCTTCCCTTGATGGGATTTTGACATTGTCTTAGGGCCATGGAGAGGCTATGAAGAAAAGAGAGGGAAGCTAGGCCAAGGGCAGTGAAATGCATAGCTGAAGTACGAGCAGTCGAGGTGCGTAGCTATGGTGCGTGCACGAGGGTGGCGCGCAACGGGTGAGCTCGCCGCGTATAATGCACAACACAGAGAAGCATAGGAGGAGGGGATTTCGATAGGGGCGTGCACATCAGGGGGAAACGAACAAGGAGGATATCATAGGGAGGAGCACATAGCAGGAGGGCACGCAATAGGGGGCTCGCAACAGGGGGATCGCATAGCAGGAAGGGTAGAGGCAGAGCAGATGCGCGAGGGAAGCTGGAGCAACGACGTGATGGCGAGGGGAATAACAGTGATGGATGAAATAGGAGCTTTAGTGCCTTTTGAAGACCTGTGGCACCCGCGCACATGTGGAGAGGGGTTGTGGCATGAGCACAGATGTGGTGAGGGATGGTCCGAGTGTGACTACATGTGATACGAAGTGTTGCAAAAGGTCAAGTTTGGCAGAGCACCGTTATGAATGATTGTCGAGATGAGTTTTTGCATCATGTTAGAGCTGGTGTAGTAGGGTAGAGTGAGCTTGAGCATGAGAGGATCTATCCTCGCACCCTCTGAACGTGTCACCCGCATCCGAGTGGTAAAAATTTATAATTGCATGAACTAACATTTACATAAATAAATTAAAACAATGTGTTTTAAATATAGTATATTTTTTTGATTGTATGTTAGAATTTTAATTTATGTATTAATATTTATATAAAATAATTTACTATATTCTAATACAAATGGTAAATAATTTTGCAAATAATTCAATGTATTATAAATATAAATATGGTAAAGTATTTTACTTGTTTTAGATTTTGTAAAAATTTTCTAAATTTGAAAATGATTAGTTATTAGTGATGTAGAAGTTAAAGTTCACGATTGCACGATGTCGATGATATTATTTTCCAACACACAAAATGTCATTGTGGCACATGGAGTGTCAATATTTCAATTACTAATGTCCTCTCAGATTTTATGTCCGCGTAATATTTTTTGGATACTAATGTATGCGAAATATAGTTGAATTATCTTTGTGCTATCTGCATATATTGTGTTACTGTTGGTGCGAATCTATGGTATCTTTTTAAGCTGCGGTTACATCTATGCTATCTATTTTCTGCTATGAATGTATCTGTAGCTGCATTTATGATATTATGTGCTGGTAATTACTGATACACATCAGGATGCGAAGGTACTAACTAGATCTGTGAATGGTAAGAGCTTTGTTACGGTTAATAATTGATTATAATGTTAAAAGCTTGCGCATAGACCTACTCTTTGTGACTCTGATAAGTTGTGAATGCAGATCTGCCTTACTTACCTACTCTCTCCCAGGGTGAGAAAACCTGGTTCCAACATCCTCCCTGCATACTACTTCGGGTGAGACATTGGCCTGCGAAAGTAGGTCATTGCCGAAATGGCCAGTAATATAGGGGTTTGTTGGCAAACCTTAACCTCTGAACCTGGGTCAAGACCCCTCAAGCCAACAAGGCATCCACATTCACGCGTTACGGCCACCTCCTCAGCTATAGGCTCGCGTAGGAGCTTGGGAGGGACCACGAAGATGATAGGATCAATAAGGTACTCTACATCTAAAAGACTAGTCTAGATTCCACCCAAATCCATGATCCAAACATCTGTCTCCTCCTCTGCTGGCTCGTGAACAGGGAGTGCCTCAGTTTTCCGAGGAGTGGGCATCTCAGAGTGCGCTATGGTATATTTTCTGGGGCCTCTTCTGCACCTACGCTTCTCTGGCATTAACAAAATCTCTTCCCGGGTGAAGTAAGGCATTTGAGTAGCCTCCCTTTCGTGGCTACCTGAAGAGAAACCTTCAATGGATTCTCGACACTGGTCTTCGCGGCGGTGATAGCGCCCCGAGAATGCACCTCTATGGCTTCCCTTGATGGGATTTTGACATTGTCTTAGGGCCATGGAGAGGCTATGAAGAAAAGAGAGGGAAGCCAGGCCAAGGGCAGTGAAATGCATAGTTGAAGTACGAGAAACCGAGGTGCGCAGCTATGGTGCGTGCAGGAGGGTGGCGCGCAACGGGTGAGCTCGCCGCGTATAACGCACAACACAGAGAAGCATAGGAGGAGGGGATTTCGATAGGGACGTGCACATTAGGGGGAAATGAACAAGGAGGATATCAGAGGGAGGAGCACATAGCAGGAGGGCACGCAATAGGGGGCTCGCAATAGGGGGATCACATAGCAGGAAGGGTAGAGGCAGAGGAGATGCGCGAGGGAAGCTGGAGCAACGACGTGATGGCGAGGGGAATAACAGTGATGGATGAAATAGGAGCTTTAGTGCCTTTTGAAGACCTGTGGCACCCGTGCACATGTGGAGAGGAGTTGTGGCATGAGCACAGATGTGGTGAGGGATGGTCCGATTGTGACTACATGTGATACGAAGTATGGCAAAAGGTCAAGTTTGGCAGAGCACCGTTATGAATGATTGCCGAGATGAGTTTTTGCATCATGTTAGAGCTGGTGTAGTAGGGTAGCCTCAGCCTGAGCATGAGAGGATCTCTCCTCGCACGCTCTGAACGTGTCACCGGCATCCGAGTGGTAAAAATTTATAATTGCATGAACTAACATTTACATAAATAAATTAAAACAATGTGTTTTAAATATAGTATATTTTTTTGATTGTATGTTAGAATTTTAATTTATGTACTAATATTTATATAAAATAATTTACTATATTCTAACACAAATGGTAAATAATTTTGCAAATAATTCAATGTATTATAAATATAAATATGGTAAAGTATTTTACTTGTTTTAGATTTTGTAAATTGTTTCTAAATTTGAAAATGATTAGTTATTAGTGATGTAGAAGTTAAAGTTCAGGATTGCACGATGTGGATGATATTATTTTCCAACACACAAAATGTCATTGTGGCACATGGAGTGTCAATATTTCAATTACTAATGTCATTGTGGCACATGGAGTGTCAATATTTCAATTACTAATGTCATTGTGGCAAATAAAATATTATTTGCATTTTAAAAATAAAATAAATATATATTTTTCAAAATTTGGTAGGACTAGATCTTCACTATATCCAATATATCAGCATGATCGAGGTAGGAAATCGAACGAGTGAATTCACCTCAAGGAGTGCCTTAATAGAAAAAACACAATGTCATTTGGAAGGCCGAGGAGTTTCGAACTATCGAGTGTAGTTCATCATGAAGGTCTTGATAATGAATTACACTAGGTAGTTTGAAACGCGTCCACCCCTCTAAATAATATTGTGATTTTTCTGAAAGAATTGATTAAATTAATATATTTTATTGTGATTAATCTAATATATTAAATTAGAGAAAAATACAACATTAATAAAATAAGTAAGTAATGCAATATTATTAATATTTATATCCTCGAAGGACAACTCTACAATATTTCCCGGAGCTCGGAAATGGTGGGTGCACGAAATAGCGAATGCGCTCCGACGTCACATCTACATTTAGGGGATTCGATGAATTTTAAACTTCACTCCCACATTACTGTAACTTGACATTAACTTCACTCCCACTTTGTGTATGTGTATGCTCCGTGTATGGGAAGAGTGAAATGAGAGATCAGAAACAGTGAAAGAGCATGTGAAGTGCTTCTTGATTCATGCGTGAAATTTTGTATGAAACAGCAAATTATAACATTAACTTCATTATGTTAATAATTACCGGATTCGATGAATTTTAACATTTAACTTAATTGTGTTAATAATTAACGGATTCGATGAATTTTAACGTTAACTTCATTATGAATTACCGGATTCGATGAATTTTAACATTAACTTAACTTAATTATGTGTTGTTGCAGTTATGGGAAGAGTGAAATGAGAGATCGCAAACAGTGAAAGAGCATGTGAAGTGCTTCTTGACAGTAACTTCACTCCCACTCCCACTCCCACTTGTTGTTTTGCAGTTATGGAGGGAAGTGAAGTTAGAGATATAAAGAATAGAATTTTAACATTTAACTTAATTATGTTAATAATTACCGGATTTGATGAATTTTAACGTTAACTTCATTATGAATTACCGGATTCGATGAATTTTAACATTAACTTAATTATGTGTTGTTGCAGTTATGGGAAGAGTGAAATGAGAGATCGCAAACAGTGAAAGAGCATGTGAAGTGCTTCTTGATAGTAACTTCACTCCCACTCCCACTTGTGTATGAAAAGTAGCTCCATTTTTTATTATGTGTTGTTTTGCAGTTATGGAGGGAAGTGAAGTTAGAGATATAAAGAATAGAGATATGGGATTTGATGAATTTTAACATTAACTTCATTATGTGTTGTTGCAGTTATGGGAAGAGTGAAATGAGAGATCGCAAATAGTGAAGTGCTTCTTGACAGTAACTTCACTCCCACTCCCACTTTGTGTATGAAAAGTAGCTCCGTTTTTTATTATGTGTTGTTTTGCACTTTGGGGAGATCTGCCTTACTTGCCTATCTGCCTTACTTGCCTGCTCTCCCTTACTTGCCTGCTCTCCCCTAAGGGTAGGCATGAATTAAGATTGATGCTACATACGAAATGTTGGATCTATTTTGGGATGTTTTGGGTAAAGACTCCTACTGGCTGTGTGCACGCAGATCCTCAGTCCTGCTATGTGCAGACTCCGCTAAGCTGTGTGCGCGGGTTGGTTTTGGTTGTAACTGGGTTTTTGGATACTAATGTATGCGAAATATAGTTGAATTATCTTTGTGCTATCTGCATATATTGTGTTACTGTTGGTGCGAATCTATGGTATCTGTTTAAGCTGCGGTTACATCTATGCTATCTATTTTATGCTATGAATGTATATGTAGCTGCATTTATGATATTATGTGCTGGTAATTATTGATACACATGTGGATGCGAAGGTACTAACTAGATCTGTGAATGGTAAGAGCTTTGCTACGGTTAATAATTTATTATACTGTTAAAAGCTTGCGCATAGACCTGATCTTTGTGACTCTGATAAGTTGTGAATGCAGATTTGCCCTACTTACCTACTCTCTCCCAGGGTGCAAAAACCTAGTTCCAACATCCTCCCTACATACTACTTCGGGTGAGACCTTGGCCTGCGAAATTAGGTCATTGCCGAAAGACGTGTATAGGGGTTTGTTGGCAAACCTTAACCTTTGAACCTGGGTCAAGACCCCTCAAGTCAACAAGGCATCCACATTCACGCGTTATGGCCACCTCCTCAACTATAGGCTCGCGTAGGAGCTTGGGAGGGACCACACAGATGATAGGAGCAATAGGGTACTCTACATCTAAAACACTAGTCTAGATTCCACCCAAATCCATGATCCAAACATCTATCTCCTCCTCCGCTGGCTCGTGAACAGGGAGTGCCTCAGTTTTCCGAGGAGTGGGCATCTCAGAGTGCGCTATGGTATATTTTCTGGGGCCTCTTCTGCACCTACGCTTCTCTGGCATTAACAAAATCTCTTCCCGGGTGAAGTAAGGCATTTGAGTAGCCATGGAGAGGCTATGAAGAAAAGAGAGGGAAGCCAGGCCAAGGGCAGTGAAATGCATAGCTAAAGTACGAGCAGCCGAGGTGCGCAGCTATGGTGCGTGCACAAGGGTGGCGCGCAACGGGTGAGCTCGCCGCGTATATCGCACAACACAGAGAAGCATAGGAGGAGGGGATTTCGATAGGGACGTGCACATCAGGGGGAAATGAACAAAGAGGATATCAGAGGGAGGAGCACGTAGCAGGAGGGCACGCAATAGGGGGCTCGCAAGAGGGGGATCGCATAGCAGGAAGGGTAGAGGCAGAGGAGATGCGTGAGGGAAGCTGGAGCAACGACGTGATGGCGAGGGGAATAACAGTGATGGATGAAATAGGAGCTTTAGTGCCTTTTGAAGACTTGTGGCACCCGCGTACATGTGGAGAGGGGTTGTGGCATGAGCACAAATGTGGTGAGGGATGGTCCGAGTGTGACTACATGTGATACGAAGTATGGCAAAAGGTCAAGTTTGGCAGAGCACCGTTATGAATGATTGTCAAGATGAGTTTTTGCATCATGTTAGAGCTGGTGTAGTAAGGTAGCGTCAGCCTGAGCATGAGAGGATCTGTCCTCGCACGCTCTGAACGTGTCACCGGCATCCAAGTGGTAAAAAGTTATAATTGCATGAACTAACATTTACATAAATAAATTAAAACAATGTGTTTTAAATATAATATATTTTTTTGATTGTATGTTAGAATTTTAATTTGTGTACTAATATTTATATAAAATAATTTACTATATTCTAACACAAATGGTAAATAATTTTGCAAATAATTCAATGTATTATAAATCTAAATATGGTAAAGTATTTTACTTGTTTTAGATTTTGTAAAATTTTTCCAAATTTGAAAATGATTAGTTATTAGTGATGTAGAAGTTAAAGTTCACGATTGCACGATGTCGATGATATTATTTTCCAACACACAAAATGTCATTGTAGCACATGGAGTGTCAATATTTCAATTACTAATGTCATTGTGGCACATGGAGTGTTAATATTTTCATTTACTTTCATTTTAAAAATAAAATATTATTTGCATTTTAAAAATAAAATAAATATATATTTTTCAAAGTTTGGTAGGACTAGATCTTCACTATATCCAATATATCAGCATGATCGAGGTAGGAAATGGAACGAGTGAATTTACCTCAAGGAGTGTCTTAATAGAAAAAACACAATGTCATTTGGAACACCGAGGAGTTTCGAACTATCGAGTGTAGTTCATCATGAAGGTCTTGATAATGAATTACACTAGGTAGTTCGAAGAGTGAAATGAGAGATCAGAAACAGTGAAAGAGCATGTGAAGTGCTTCTTGATTCATGTGTGAAATAACATTAACTTCATTATGTTAATAATTACCGCATTCGATGAATTTTAACATTAACTTAATTATGTAATTACCGGATTCGATGAATTTTAACATCAACTTCATTATGAATTACCGGATTCGATGAATTTTAACATTAACTTAATTATGTGTTGTTGCAGTTATGGGAAGAGTGAAGTGCTTCTTGACAGTAACTTCACTCCCACTCCCACTTGTGTATGAAAAGTAGCTCCGTTTTTTATTATGTGTTGTTTTGCAGTTATGCAGGGAAGTGAAGTTAGAGATATAAAGAATAGAGATACGAGATTCGATGAATTTTAACATTAACTTCATTATGTGTTGTTGCAGTTATGGGAAGAGTGAACTGAGAGATCGCAAATAGTGAAGTGCTTCTTGACAGTAACTTCACTCCCACTCCCACTTGTGTATGAAAAGTAGCTCCGTTTTTTATTATGTGTTGTTTTGCAGTTATGGAGGGAAGTGAAGTTAGAGATATAAAGAATAGAGATACGGGATTCGATGAATTTTAACATTAACTTCATTATGTGTTGTTGCAGTTATGGGAAGAGTGAAATGAGAGATCGCAAATAGTGAAGTGCTTCTTGACAGTAACTTCACTCCCAAATTAGCTTGACATAAAAGTAGCTCCGTTTTCTATTATGTGTTGTTTTGCAGTTATGCAGGGAAGTGAAGTTAGAGATATAAAGAATAGAAAATCCAGGCCACCTTTACCTTTACCTTTTCCTTTTCCTTTTCCAAACCGAGAGCAGCATCTTTGTTTAAAAAAGTCATGGAATTGTCCATTCTCTGCAATGCAATGCAATGCAGAGTAGAAACAACAACAGCCTCAGTTTCATCTTTTCTATTTTTCCGTTCAATTTCATCTTTTCGGGTGATAACAAGTTTTTCTATTTTTCCGTTTCCTTAAGATTGAGAAAGTAGAAAAACTGGTTATCACTCAAAAAAATGAGAGGAATGCTTCCCCTGTATGTCGACAAACAGCGAAAGAGCATGGAAGTCCTCGAATTAAGTTGCAGCTGCATGCCACCTTAGCGTTAATGGTTTCGATGAATTTGGTTACTGTATTTTCATATTTACGGGATTCGAGAATTTGGTTACTGTATCTTGACATTTACTGGATTCGATGAATTTGGTTACTGTATTTTGACATTTACATTTACGGGATTCGATGAATTTGGTTACGGTATCTTAACATTTAATTTTAAGAATTTAGTTACTGTATCTTGACATTTACGGGATTCTGTTACAACAGTATCAGTTTCAGTTTTTAAGAATTTGGTTACAACAGTATCAGTTTCATCTTTTCAAGTCATAACAAGTTTTTCTATTTTTCCATGAAGTTGGTTACTGTATCTTAACATTTAATTTTAAGAATTTGGTTACTGTATCTTGACATTTACGGGGTTCAATCACTCTTTTAATGGATTCAATGAATTTGGTTACTGTATTTTGACATTTACGGGATTCGAGAATTTGGTTACTGTATCTTGACATTGACATTTACGGGATTCGAGAATTTGGTTACTGTATCTTGACATTTACATTTACGGGATTCAATGATTTTTAAGAATTTGGTTACTGTGTTTGGAGATCTGGTAAAATAGTTTCACATTTATGGTCCACGGAACCCTTGAAGGCTACATATTTATGGTCCATGGAACCCACGAAATACCTATCGAATACTGATTGCTAACTATTTCTTCAACTTTAAATGCTAGTTACAAAAAGCATCAATATTACAACTTGGAGAGTCAACTGTCACGCAGATGATAATAAAAACGACATTCCTATAACTTGGGAGTCATGAACAAAGGTTCTCGCCATACAGCTGCTTTATTCGGTCTCACACCCGTTAAAGGCATTTCTTTAAAGTTGAAATATTTATTATAATATGGGAAGCTTTCCCGTTGAATATGGTGTACAAATATTAGTTTTTTTTTTAAGGTTTGGGACTTAAAATAAGGAAATCATACATGGTAATCTCTGAAATTCACTCCCGCTCAGCATGGACTTACCAACATTTATTTATGCTAATGGTATAAGCTAGAAGAAGGATTTAATTCTTATTCTGAAATTGGAGTTGCACTTTGTTCTCTTCCTTATTTTTACACCGTAAAGAAACTTTGTGAACTTACAGATTTGGGCCGTTGACTTTAGATTTCCTATATAAAAATGGCACGCAACCCTTGATTGTCTAAACATACTATTACACCATTTTAGGCTTGACTATTCAAATCATATTTCTGTTTCTATTCTCAACATTCTCTGTAGCTGTTATTTAAGATAAAATTGACTCTGGATAAACAAAACAGAACAAAGAGGATCTATTCAATCTTGGGTATTTTATTTAACTAATCAGGTCATTCCCATTACTAAAATTAAAAAGAACAACATATATAATTCAATTATTTTAATAAAAAATCTGAAAGAACTTTGAATAATAATATTCTTAATAAGTCTTTCATGTTGAATAAAGCAGCTCGGAAACGTTCACACTGCACAAAAAACTCTCTATCTTCATGTATCCTCAATAATCACACTGCACTAATAATAATATTCTAAAGAATCTGGGTTTTATTCGGGTTAGCATGATGTCGTGTTTGAGAAACAGGCGCTGGGCACGAGGCCTGAATGATATCCGCCATTTTCATCTTTAAATTTCGATTCTCCTTAATCAGTGTCTGCTGAATAACCCCTATGCGCCTCCACACAGCTGCGTTCCTTTTTTCCCTCACCAACAGGATTCCCAGTTCCATTTTCTCTTCCAATTCTTGTAATTGTACAGCGTTCAATCCTGCTAAGTTTTCTAGAATCATCTGCAGTTGTTGCGCCTGAAGAAAAAACCAAAAAATACAGCGCGAACCCAAAAAAAATCAGAACACTAGCAGAGGTTTTTGTTTTAAGCAAACATTAGTTGAAGTTTTTGTTTTAAGCGAACCTTAATTGTAGAGATAAATAGATAAACGCTGAGTTTTTTTTTTACTAGCATAAATTTATTTTAATTTCAGATGTAGAGATAAATAGATAAATGCTCAAGTGTTTTTAGTTACTAGCATAGATTTAATTTAATTTAATATTAGATGTGCAAAGTACTAATAAGAAGGATCATTCTCCCAAAATGAAAGTCTTTTTTCAATGTAAAATTTGAGAAAATAATAGAAGAAGAAGAAATTGTTTTAACTTCTACTGCACAAAAAGAATATAATAGCTTATAGGATCAATATTACTTAGGATGGAGTTGTTTGTTGGGGGTAGTGATGCCAATACATACGTGAGTACTCGGAAGCCATTACAGTCTCCCCATCTAAAAGTAAACAATCCATCTCCTTATGTTCAGAATTTGAAAGGAGGGACTGTGTTACAAAAATGAATTCCACATTACAATAAAACAAACTCTGCCCCCAGAAACAGAGGATAGGTAGGTTGAATCTTGGGTACTTCATTAACTGATAGGAAGGAAGGAAGCACCAGATATTTAAAACTAAAAATACAAAATATATAACTCAATTCTTTCTCTCCAATGAATGATTTGCCTCTGATTACTAAAAAGATAAAAATGAAATATATAACTCAATTCTTTCTAATTATTTGCCTCTGATTACTAAAAAGATAAAAATAAAATATATAACTCAATTCTTTCCAATGATTTGACTCTGATTACTAACTAAAAATGATAAAAATAAAATAATTCTAACGTTTGACGAACAGGTGCAGTGTTACATACAAGCGCCTCTTTTTTTTGTTGGAATTTAATTCCAGCCTGCCTGCGCTGCGCCCAGGCCAATCGAATCCCGCTGTAGATATTTCAGAAATATCGGATACTGAAAATCGTGCTTGATTGTGCACTCCAACATGCATTTAATTTGCGGTTATCACTGCGAGCGGCGGAAACTTGTTTGTTCCAAAACAGCACCCTTCTTTTGATATCTATGTGAGATAAGCTTTTAGAAGATATTTTGTATTTTTTTATATTATAAGTCAAAATATGTTTTGTATAAATATGATGAACAGCAGTTCATTTCAAAGGTTAGAAGCAATAGAAAAATTTGTTTTGAGAGTTTCAAGCGAAGAAGAAGACGGACCTAGAAAACAACAAGAAAATAAGTCATTGTGTTTTGGGAGCGACATGCATTCTATTCCCGTACGCTCGTACGTATTTCCGGCAAGCTAATATTCTTGGGGGCGTACGTGTTTCAGCAACTGAAATCTGTGTTAAAAAACAGAGTTTGTAAAAACAGAGTATGGAGTTTTTGATTATTCCAGAACTGTAGTTCTGAAGAAGTTTGTAATTTTTATTGTCATTTTTATGGTTAATAGAAACAGAGCTTTTCTCCATATCTTCTTTGTCCAAATTTCTCATTTATTTGTGTTGAGTTGAGGAACTTTGCTTCCTCTGTTTTGTTCGAAATTAACAGAAATTTCCATCATGGTATCAGAGCTGGTCTAGGCACTCAGTGAGTCAAAAACAGGGTTCTTTTCCTTGCGGGAGGTAGCAAAAGATGGCGAATCACCAGGCTGATTTTGACAAATTCCCAACTGCCACAGTTTAATGGGAAAAATCACAGTTATTGGTCCATAACAATGAAAGCATTGTTTGCTTCTCAAGGAATATGGGAGCTGGTTGAAACTGGCTATGTTGAACCTGCAGATGCAGCAGCGTTGGCTGCTTTGACAGCAGCACAAAGAGATCAGTTGAAGAGTGACAAGAAGAAGGATGCCAAAGCCCTCTTTTTTCTCTTCCAATCAGTACATGAAAGTGTTTTTCCACGGATTGCAGCAGCAAAAAAATCCAAGGAAGCATCGGATATTCTCAAAATTGCTTATCAAGGCATGGAGAAGGTGAAGACTGCAAAGTTGCAGATGTTGAGGAGAGACTTTGAAACACTCAGCATGAAGGAATCTGATACAATAGATTCATTTTTCACTCAGGTTATTGGGTTGATAACCCAGATTAGATCTCATGGTGAAATTCTTGAAGAAAGAAGAATTGTAGAGAAGATCTTGAGAAGTTTACCCTCAAGGTTTGAAGCTGTTGTGGTAGCAATAGAAGAAACAAAGGATCTCTCATAGTTCACAGTAGATGAACTGAGTGCTTCTCTTATGTCTCATGAACACAGACTGAGTAGAGGAACAGATTCCTCTTTTGAGCAAGCATTCAAGACTCAGATGTCTTTCGGCCAAGGAAAAGGTCGAGGTAGAGCAAATAACAGAGGTCGTGGAAGAAGCCAAAACAAGGGCAGAAATAATCCTGCAAGCACAAGCGGAAGGAGCTGCAATCAGAACCAAGATGAAGGTTCAAGCAAACAGCAAGCTCATGGACAAAGGTATGACAAATCCCAAGTCCAATTTCATTATTGTAAGAAATATGGGCACTATGCCAATGAATGTAAGAAAAAACAAAATGACATGAATAGTAAGCAAAATGCTAATTTTGCAAATAAAGAAGATAAGAATCCAAAGATTGTGCTGTTAACATGTAACATTGCACAAGACAAACAAGAAGATTTTTGGTTCTTAGACTCAGGTTGTAGTAATCACATGACTGGAAATATAGCAATGTTTGCCAATCTGGATGAAAATGTGAAATCTGAGGTAACAACAGGAACTGATAGTAAGATATCTGTCAAGGGTAAGGGCAGAGTCAGTATCCGAGCAAGAAATGGAGAACAGCTGATTGTGCCAGAGGTATACTATGTACCGGGTCTGAAATGTAATCTTTTGAGCATTGGACAGCTCATTGACAAAGGTTACAATGTGTTCTTCAAAGATGATATGTGTACAATCAAAGACATACCTCCAAGTAAGAAGATCATTGCACAGGTGCAGATGAACAGCAATAGAATGTTTCCTCTCAAAATCAGGGCAGATTTGAAGGAAGGTAGAACTATTGCAGCTGTAACACAAGAAGTCTTTCAGGAACAAGTGAAAGATGAGAATTGGTTGTGGCACTTGAGATTTGGACATCTCAATTTCGGAGGCTTGAATCTGTTGCACAGAAAGGGAATGGTAAAGGGATTGCCATTGATCGAGAAACCGGACAACCTATGTGAAGGCTACATCTTGGGCAAGCAACACAAAGAAAGCTTTCCAGCAGGAAAGAGTATAAGGGCAAAAGCACCATTGGAAATTGTTCACTCTGATGTGTGTGGACCGATGCAAATACCATCATTTTCCGGAAATAAATATGTTTTAACTTTCATTGATGATTGCACCAGAAAGACATGGGTGTATGTGCTGAAACAGAAGAGTGAAGTGTTTGAGAAATTCCGCCACTTCAAAACTCTTGTTGAGAAGCAGTGTGGGCATTATATCAAAGTGCTCAGAACAGATAGAGGTGGAGAGTACATCTCCAAAGACTTTCTGCGTTTTTGTAGAGAGAATGGCATACAAAAGCAGTTCACCACGAGGTACACACCTCAGCAAAACGGTGTTACAGAAAGGAAGAATAGGACCATTCTGGACATGGTCAGGAGTATGTTGAAGGCAAAACACTTGCCACATGAGTACTGGGCAGAAGCTGTCACTTGCGTAGTTTACATCTTGAATAGATGCCCAACTAAAGCTGTCATGAACAAAATACCAGAAGAAGCATGGAGTGGTCAAAAGCAAACTGTCACTCACATGAGAGTATTCGGCTGTGTAGCATATGCACATGTACCGGATCAGCTAAGGAAGAAGCTTGACAGTAGGGGGGAGAAGTGTGTTTCTATCGGCTATTGTGATGAGTCAAAAGCATACAAACTCTATAATCCATTGACCAAGAAGTTGATAGTAAGCAGAGATGTGCAGTTCATTGAAGATGAAGCTTGGGATGGAAGCTTAGAGAAGACAGTGAATGTGAAGACAATTGTGTCTCATGAAGAAGAAGAGGAAGGGAAAGTAGCAAATAACCCTTCTTTGGTGGTTTCTCCTCCACCACAGCAAGTAAATCAAACCACACCACAAGCTGGAATTCGAACAGCCTTGAGAAATCAAGGAAGTGCTTCTCCAAGCACACCACAGGGATCAGAAATACCCTCAAGTTCGGATGGAACTCCAAGCACACCAAGAAGACCAAGATTCAGAAATATGAATGAGATTTATGAACAAGGAGAGGTAAGTAACAATACCGGTCTGAATTCATTATTCGCTTTATATTGTCATGTTGATGACCCAATTCATTTTGAATATGATGTAAATGAAGATAAATGGATTGAAGCAATGAATGAAGAAATTGGTGCAATTGAGAAGAGTAAAACATGGGAGTTAGTGGACCTCCCTGAAGGCAAAGATGCCATTGGAGTTAAGTGGGTCTATAAGACCAAAAGCAATGCCGAAGGCAAGATTGACAGGCATAAAGCAAGACTTGTTGTGAAAGGCTACAAGCAGCAACAAGGCAAAGACTATGATGAAACCTTTGCACCAGTAGCAAGGATGGAAATAGTGAGAACAGTGTTGTCTATTGCAGCACAACACAAATGGAAGATTTATCAGATGGATGTTAAATCTGCATTCTTGAATGGAGTGTTAAAAGAAGAGGTATATGTTGAAAAACCTCCAGGTTATGAAGTTGAAGGCCAAGAGCATAAAGTCTGTAAACTGAAGAAGGCTCTTTATGGGCTCAAGCAAGCTCCAAGAGCATGGTACAACAGAATAGATGCTTATCTGATTGAGAATGGGTTTGAGAAGTGTGATGGTGAACCCACACTCTACATAAAGGAGAATGACGGTAAGATTCTTATTGTTGTTTTATATGTAGATGATTTAATCTTTACTAGCAATGATGCTTTTCTCATTGCTGATTTTAAAGCAGTCATGAAAAGTGAATTTGAAATGACTGACTTGGGCTTCTTAAGATATTTTCTTGGAATTGAAGTAGACCAAAGTGAAAATGGTGTTTTCATTTCCCAAGGTAAATATGTAGAATCAATGTTGAAGAGATTTAACATGCATAACAGCAAGGCAGCTGTGACTCCAACTGTAATGGGGTTGAAATTGACCAAAGAAGACAGCAGCAAGGATTTTGATCCAAAATTGTACAAGAGCATAGTTGGCAGCCTCATGTACTTGACTGCAACTAGGCCGGACATTATGCATGCAGTGAGTTTAATCTCCAGATTTATGGAAAGACCAAAAGAGACTCATTGGCAGGCAGCCAAGAGGATTCTAAGGTATGTGAATGGAACGAAGGGGTTTGGTATTTTATACTCCTCTTCTGAAAGTTTCAGGTTGACAGGTTACACTGACAGTGATTGGGCTGGAAGTGTTGATGATAGGAAAAGCACATCGGGATATGTGTTTCATATGGGATCGGGAGCCATCTCATGGGCTTCCAAGAAGCAACCAATTGTGGCTTTGTCCATAGCAGAGGCAGAGTACGTGGCAGCAACAGCAGCAGCATGCCAAGCAGTGTGGCTGAGAAGAGTTCTCAGAGATTTGTGTCATGAACAAGAAAATGGCACAACCATTTACTGTGACAATAGCTCGGCAATAGCATTGTCTAAAAACTCTGTTTTTCATAAAAGGACAAAGCATATAGACACCAAATTTCACTTCATACGTGAATTGGTTAACAATGGTGAGATTGTTTTGCAGCACTGCAGAACAGAGGATCAGCTAGCTGACATATTGACAAAACCATTGGCAAAGAAAAGTTTTGATCATTTCAGGAAATGCCTGGGTATGGTGAAAAACCCAGCAGTTGAAATTAAGGGGGAGTGTTGGAATTTAATTCCAACTGCAACATAAACTGTTGGACAGAGAAATCAGATCCGCTGTAGATATTTCAGAAATATCAGATGCCTGAAAGTCGTGCTTGATTTATTGCACTCCACTGTGCATTTAATTTGCAGAGTTATGTCCCTGCAGGCAGCCGACTTGTTTTGTTCCAAAAGGCATCACCGCTTGCTGCATTCAATACGCAGATAAGCTTTTAGAAGATATTTTGTATTTTTTATATTATAAGTCAAATATGTTTTTTGCTTATAAATATGATGAACAGCAGTTCATTTTAAGGTTAGAACAAATAGAAGAATTTGTTTTGAGAGTTTGAAGGCAGAGAAATAGACAGAGCAGAAGAAACAACAAGAAAACAGAGTCGATGTGTTTTGGGAGCAGCATGCATTCTACATGCTGTTTCAGCAACTGCGTCCGTGTTTCAGCAACTGTCTGACTATTGCTGAAACACGTGTTTCAGCAACTGTCTGTTTTTTTTATTTTTTTACAGAGTTTGTAAAAACAGAGTATGGAGTTTTTAGTTATTCCAGAACTGTAGTTCTGAAGAAGTTTGTAATTTTTATTGTCATTTTTATGGTTAATAAAAACAGAGCTTTTCTCCATATCCTCTTTGTCCAAATTTCTCATTTCTTTGTGTTTGAGTTGAGGAACTTTGCTTCCTCTGTTTTGTTCGAAATTATCAGAAATTTCCATCATTTTTTTCTTTAAATCTTTATTCTCCTCGATCAGATTTTGCTCCGCCATTTTCTGATTTATCTGCAGCTGATCCGCATCAAATTTTACCTCCGACGCATGAATGTTCTGGGCTTTATTGTAATTATTCTCGCTACAGTCACGAGATTCTGTTTGTTCTGATAATTTGCTGTAACGTTGAATTATGCTTTCAACGTATGGGCTAGTAATCTCATAAAACTGTTTATCACTCAAAACTTTTATCTCTGCATCAGAAATGACGGACAGTTCTTTTGCCTTCCATGCCCTTGGGTTTTCTATGCTCTTGATATCTATTTTCACTCGATCCATTACTGCAACAAGTAATAGAAAAAACAGCCCTATCAATCTTGAACTCCTTTGCTACCTGTTGTGGCCTTTATTACCATCTTTTGAGCTCTGAAATAACAAAAATTCGAATTTATAACTCACGAAGTCGAGGTGACTTCTGATTGCATGCAATAACGTACCTTTACATTACATATATTAATTAACGAAAATTTGATATAAATTCCCGAACGTTATGAATTTGAATTTTAAAAAGACACTTCAATTACTTCATTTTTTAACATACAAGTAACTCATAGGTAACATATAAGTAAATACAAGTAACTCATAGGTACATACAATTACAATTCACGAGGAGGTGTTAAAATATCTCATTTACATTTCAATCTCCGCAAATGGATATGATCTATTTAATCTCAATGTATGATTCAATCGCGAAAGAGAGAATATGTTGAATATCAAGGCTCCCAGCCAACTACCCACCAACAGTTTGTAGACGATAATATGTTGTTCAAGAAGCTTTCACTTTTAGATCCCTGCTTGACACTTTCTCGGAGGCCTCAGGTACCTCTTTCAATCCTGGAAAATCTCAGATATTTTTTTTCAATACCCCAGCCATTACCCAAAGCAACATTGCCATAATTTTTGGCTTCTCTATAACTTCCCTACCTACAAAGTACCTTGGAGTGCCCTTGATTGATTCCACAATCCGACTCTCATCCTGGCAAGAGCTCCTAGCAAAATTTGAAGCCCGACTTTCCTCCTAGACCTATAGATCCCTTAATATTGCTAGTCGTCTTATCCTAATCAAAGCAGTTTTACAGTCTATGCCCCTCTATCTCTTCTTAGTTGTCATCACACCAAAATGGGTCCTCAAAAAGATCAAAAATATGCAACCTAATTTCCTTTGGGGATCCTCTGGTCAAAACCGTAAATGAGCTCTACTAAAATGGTCAACAGTATGCATGCCAAAAAAGGATGGTGGTCTAGGCCTAAGAGCTCTGCATCACAACAATGCAGTCATGGGCGCCCACATTTGGTGGAAATGGTTACCTGTGCCACACACGCCATGGGCACTTCTTTGGAATGTCAAATATGCCAACAACAGACCCCCAGAAGATCTTATCAGGCTAACAACAGCTGATATAGGCTCTCTTATATGGAATGTAGCAAAACAACACCAAGCTCTCATTCAAGAGCACAGCTTCTGGGGAGTCAGAGATGGCGGTACATCCCTTTTCTTGGTTGATTCTTGGCAACAAAGGCCCAAATTAGTAAATCTTATACGACCTCAGCAACACATGGATCAACTTAACCAACTATGCAACAAAGTAGAACATTACTGGGTATCCCCCACAATACAGGTATACCGTCAATTGGAACCAGCAGCTCAGATCTGCGAGAATTGGAAGGAGGACATAAACAGGGAAATTGATGAAGAAATTCACAACAGAAAAATTAGATATTCAGAGAAGAAAGAGATTCGTAGGTGGGGATACACACCTCAAGGCACGTTCACAACCAGGTAAGCATACACTTTGATGTATCACACCCAAAAACCAAAAGATCCACTTTGGACACAAATTTGGCAACCTGGTATATAGCCTAAGGTCTCTACCTTCCTCTGGCTCCTATGCCACAAACGCATCCTCCCCTGGGATAATGTTAAAAAAAAAAGATTTATCGAACCTTCCAAGTGCCCTAACTGTTCAATGCAAATTGAAACTATCCAGCAGCTAATGGACACCTGTGTCTTAGCCAACAAAATGTGGGAAGAAATTATCTTCAGATGCAAAAGATCGAATCACATACAAGGTGATATTGTTAGCACCATTCACAACTGGCCCTAGGCATCTTACAACAGCAAGTTATTAAAAACTCTTTGGACTCTTCTCCCGGGCCTTCTTCTATGGACAGTCTGGAAGGAAAGGAACAAAAGAGTATTTAAGAATTAGATCACTCCTCTAGATACCATATGGTACAACCTCTGCATCAACCTTCAAGAAACACTGGCTCTTCACCATTGGCAGGACTTTGATTTTCAAACTCAAGATCAGGAAAAACTAATTTGGGAGAACTGGCATCTCTCGATCTCATTCCACCCCTCTAGCACTAGCACTCCTCCCACTCATCAGGATTCACCCAGCACTTAGATTCCTCCTCCCGCTAGGCTAATCAAGATGAATTTTGATGGAGCCTCCAAAGGCATCCGGGAGCTGTAGGATTTGGTGGCATATTTCGTGACTCTGTTGGCAACCCCCTTTTGATCTTCTATGGATCCATAGGATGGGATTCTAAAATTTTGGCTGAACTGGAAGGTTTATGGAAGGGTCTTTGTCTGGCTCAGAGGACAATTATTTCCCCATTGAAATAGAAGGAGACTCTCAAATCCTCATTAACACAATGACTCATCTCCTCATAGGTGCTTCCACCACCAACATGGCTAAAAGTTGGCTTTTGGCTACTAGTCCTCTTTCCTTTCCTTTTGAAGACTCCAACCTTCTCCCCCTTCCCTTCCTTGGCCCCCTTCCTTTTGAGATCATTTCTTATCTCAGAGGAAATAAAGTAAGTAAATCATAAATATTTGTTAAAACCTTTAACTAAGGCTCCCTTTAGTGAATTCAAAATTTCCCCTAGGTTACCTATGTATTATTGTTTTAAAAGAAAAATATATACAACGCATTCTTAGTTTACCAAAATTCCCATTAGACTTCCACTCAACCCACAATTTCTTAAGTTTTAAATAACATAAGTAAATACAAGTAACTCTTAGGTATATACAATTCACGAGGAGGTGTTAAAATATCTCATTTACATTTCAATCCCCACAAATGGATATGATCTATTTAATCTCATGTATGATTCAATAGAGAAAGAGAGAATATGTTGAATATCAAGGCTCCCAGCCAACTACCCACCAACAGTTTGTAGACGACAATATGTTGTTCAGTCATCCTTCAATTCAAGAAGATTTCACTTTTAAATCCCTGCTTGACACTTTCTCGGAGGCCTCAGGTACCTCTATCAATCCTGGAAAATATCAGATATTTTTTTTCAATACCCCAGCCATTACCCAAAGCAACATTGCCATAATTTTTGGCTTCTCTATAGCTTCCCTACCTGCCAAGTACGTTGGAGTGCCCTTGATTGATTCCACAATCTGACTCTCATCCTGGCAAGAGCTCCTAGCAAAATTTGAAGCTCGACTTTCCTCCTAGACCTATAGATCCCTTAATATTGCTAGTCGTCTTATCCTAATCAAAGCAGTTTTACAGTCTATGCCCCTCTATCTCTTCTTAGTTGTCACGACACCAAAATGGGTCCTCAAAAAGATCAAAAATATGCAACACAATTTCCTTTGGGGATCCTCTGGTCAAAACCATAAATGAGCTCTCATAAAATGGTCAACAATATCCATGCCAAAAAGGGATGGTGGTCTAGGCCTAAGAGATCTGCATCACAGCAATGCAGTCATGGGTGCCCGCATTTGGTGGAAATGGTTACCTGCGCCACACACGCCATGGGCACTTCTTTGGAATGTCAAATATGCCAACAACAGACCCCCAGAAGATCTTATCAGGCTGACAATAGCTGATATAGGCTCTCTTATACAGAATGTAGCCAAACAACACCAAGCTCTCATTCAAGAGCACAGCTTCTGGGGAGTCAGAGATGGAGGTACAGCCCTTTTCTGGGCTGATTCTTGGCAAAAAAGGCCCAAATTAGTAAATCTTATACGACCTCAGAAACACGTGGATCAACTTAACCAAATGTGCAAAAAAGCAAACATTACTCGGTACCCCCCACAATACAGGGATACCGTCAATGGGAACCAGCAGCTCAGATCTGCGAGAATTGGAAGGAGGACATAAACAGGGAAATTGATGAAGAAATTAACAACATAAAAATTAGATATTCAGAGAAGAAATATATTCGTAGGTGGGGATACACACCTCAAGGCACGTTCACAACCAGGGAAGCATACACTTTGATGTATCACACCCATAAACCAAAAGATCCACTTTGGACGCAAATTTGGCAACCTGGTATCTAGCCTAAGGTCTCTACCTTCCTCTGGCTCCTATGCCACAAACGCATCCTCACCTGGGATAATATTTAAAGAAAAAAGATTTATCGGACCTTCCAAGTGCCCTAACTATTCAATGCAAATTGAAACTATTCAGCAGCTAATGGACACCTGTGTCTTAGATAAAAAAATGTGGGAAGAAATTATCTTCAGATGCAGAAGATCGAATCGCATACAAGGTGATATTGTTAGCACCATTCACAATTGACCCTAGGCACCTTACAACAACAAGTTATTAAACACTCTTTGGACTCTTCTCCCAGGCCTTCTTCTATGGAAAATCTGGAAGGAAAGGAATAAAAGAATATTTAAGAACTAGATCACTCCTCTGGATACCATATGGTACAACCTCTGCATCAACCTTCAAGAAACACTAGCTCTTCACCATTGGTAGGACTCTGATTTTCCAACTCAAGATCAGAAAAACTAATTTGGGAGAACTGGCATCTCTCGATCCCATTCCACCCCTCTAGCACTAGCACTCCCCCCACTCATCAGGATTTACCCAGCACTTGGATTCCTCCTCCTGCTAGGCTAATCAAGATGAATTTTGATGGAGCCTCCAAAGGCATCCGCGAGCTACAGGATTTGGTGGCATATTTCGTGACTCTGTTGGCAACCCCCTTTTGATCTTCTATGGATCCATAGGATGCGATTCTAACAATTCGACTGAACTGGAAGGTTTATGGCAAGGTCTTTGTCTGGCTCAAAGAACAATTATTTCCCCATTGAAATAGAAGGAGACTCTCAAATCCTCATTAACACAATGAATCATCTCCTCATAGGTTCTTCCGCCACCAAGGTGGCTAAAACTTGGCTTCTGGCTACTAGATTTGAGCTCATAGAATAGTGGCTGAAGCATAATCGGGAGATCTCCTTCAAGCATGTCAAACGATCTGGTAACAAAGTAGCAGATCTTCTTGCAAACAAGGGAGTGGACGGTGATCAAACCATCTACTCTAGTCCCCTCAACTCTCTCCATGATACCTCTCTCATACAGCAATGCATTAAGCTGGTGCACGTGGAAACAACAATCCCAGATGCGGGTGATAAATGAAGGCTGGCATACGGTGAGCCCATAGAGTGAAACATGGCTCAGCCACATGGTCACGCATGGGCTCAAGCCGCGGGAATTTATTTATGCCAACTACAACCACTGAAGCTCCATTAATATGCTCGTCTCTCGATGCACTCACCCTTAATTCAAAATGTCTCCAAGCAGCAGCCTTTCTCCATTACTCTCAAGCTGTATCTATCCCTCTATGGTCTCAGATCCGAGCTGTAGAATGCCCACAGGGAGGCAATGCTATCTCTATTGTTGTATTTTCCTTGCTCGTGACCACCACGTCTCCCATAGCCTTCATTGCAGCTTGAATTTAGATACTGAGCCTTCGACTCCCCTGTCCTCTGCAAAATCATCTCCTCAGCCTTCTGTTCATTCAACCCCGTGGTCTCAGCCTTTCAACAACACCTCCATAAGCACCACTATGCCCAGGCGCCACTGTATTCACTACCGTCGAGGCAGTGGGCATGCTAGTCCAGACCTCCGCTCACCAACCGTTATGACTCCTCATATCCTTCGCTGGAGGATTCATATGGGCGCTATCCTACAACCCATAGCGGTAGAGGCCGAGACTTAGCCTCGAGGAAATCACACTCCTTAACTCCTGTTTGCATTTCCTCCCCGCTGCTGCACCACCCCACCAGTCATTCTTCCCCACCTCTGCCTCATCTAGAGATGCTACCCTCTCCGTCCACTATGCACTTTTCTCAATTCCTTTACACTTGCACCCTGGACAGTCCTCGCATCACAACCACCATCTCTATAAGCTTCAAGGAGGAAGCATCCAATGCTGAGAGCCTTCGTCCAAGGAAATTGCTCAAAAAATCCACTTTAGATTTGATGCCTTAAATGCCTACGAGAAAACCTGAAGCTCTCCCCGTCATTCATGGCGCTCCTGCCTCTACTAGCAAAAGCAAGGGAAGCACAGGCAATGGTAGCAGTGGTAGTGATAGTAGCAGTAAGGACCTGTTTGGTGATGATGGGGGCATGGACAGTGCATGCACCGCCAAAATTCCTGAACATGCAGCGCCCTGAGACACGAATGATGATGACACCGAGGAGGACAGGTGCCTAATTGTGGAGGAGACACCTCCCCCGGGCAAAGACACCTAAATTCTACAGTTTCCTTTTTATTTAGGGACTTTTTTCCAGTTTATTATGTTGCTACTAGATAATCTCGTCATACATTACTTCTTTTTGTATGAAGTTGGTTTCCCCGTGGTGGGAAGTTGTAGTAAAACTAATTTGGCTGGTTTCCCCTTCTGGGGAAATCACAATTTTGATCTTTTGCCTCGCAATGCCTCTGGAATTGGCTAGTCCAGCAATTCTAGAGGCTAGACAATCCATGTACTATATCTTTTTATAAATAGAAATCAAACATACTTAGGAAAAAAAAAAAACTCATACGTATATACAATTCACGAGGAGGTGTTAAAATATCTCATTTAAAATTCAATCCCCACAAATGAATATGATCTATTTAGTATCGAGTATTTTAATAAAACCACTTTGAAACATCCACTTTACAATAAAACTTCGCAATTCCAATATTTCATGTATGATTAAATCGAAAAAGAGAGAGAATATGTTGAATATCGGATATTTTATTAACACAATCACGTGATTCTAATTACTAAAGATAAAAAAATTGAATTCTTTTCAATGATATGTAACGGTGCAAAAATAAAAAATTCGAAGAGTTTTCAAATCGCAACTTTTAATAATAGTATTTTAAATAATAGTTCAAATTTCATACTAAATTATTTGAGATATTATACATCAAGTAATCTAATGTTTGAGAAACAGGTGTTGGACACAAGGTGTAATATACACGCATCTTCTTTGTTCAGAAATTCCAATTCTCCTCCATCATATTTCGTTCATTAACTGTTCTCTCCTTTATGCGCCTCTCGATAGCCTTGTTATTTTTCGCCCTCACCCACGTGATTGCCACTTGCATTTCCTATTATAATTCTTGTAATAGCGCAACATACAATCCTTCTACGTCTTCTACCACAATATACTTCAACATCATCTGTAACTATTCTACTAAAAACTTTTGCCCCAACGCCTAGATGTTCTCGTTCTTGTTTCAACATCCTCTATAGCTATTCCACCAGAAACTTTCGCCCCAACGCCTAGATGTTCTGGTTCTTATTAGTCTGTGCCACTCGCGGCAAGGGACTATAGTAATCTAAAAGTAGAAGTAGCATTAATATTCCCTTCCATTAACCTAAGTTTTTATTTTTGTTTCATAAAATAAATGTGGCTCAACCTTTGAAATTAACGGAATAATTTTGAGCACCAATCACAGATTTTATCGTCTTATTGGCCTCTTGTCGAAGCAGACAGGCAATATGCTTCATGTTTACTCATATAACAATAGTTTTGTATTTCCAAATGGTCTCAAATACAAACTAATGCTAACATTAATTAGCAAGACTTAAATGTTTGGGGTAATATTTCCGGTAATGTTTGGGGTATAGTTTGTGTGCATGTAATGATGTGTTGTCACAGTTTTCTTCCATCATGTAATGGTGTGCTATGTTGTCACAACAATTGTCTCCCATGTATACTTATTTCCCTCTACCATGTATCTATTTACTTATTTCCGTCTCCCATGTATCTATTTTTACGAACCAGGAGCCTTGCCTATGGATTTTTTTCTTGGAAGCATAATGCTAGCGCTAGGCCAATCCATTCCCACACCTATCACCCCGCTTACCCTCCAGTCACCACCTTCGGCCCCACCTAACTCAGGCTATGCTGAGAGTGAAAGGACCATCCCCATAGAGGGGAAGGACAAAACAATACCAGTTAGAACCAAATTAAGCTCGGGTCGAGATTATACCAGCTAAACTTTCCCCTTTGATTATTGACTTCACACTAGGATGATAGAATCTGTTGATTCGAACTTGATTATTCGGCTCGAATCAAGAAAACCGCTTCTCATAAGCTGTTTTTTTCAAATTTATAGATAGCTGGAAAAGGCACTTGGTTAAATTTTACTCATTATCATTCCTTATGCCGAAAAAAAGAGAGAGAAGTTGCAGTATTACTAGTGCTCTTTATACACATATATGGCTATCCTGCCACAAATAAAAATAAATCTAGTTGTGAAGCCTAGTTTCCAAATCTAGTTGTGAAGCCTGGTTTCCAGTCATATGTGTCCTTTTAGAGCTTAGGCTTGGTGCTGTAATCATAAGTATTATAAGGCAGACTATATCGATTCATAGCAGCTATTTTGGAAGGTATATATATTTACATAGATGTGAAATCGACACTTTAAGAGGTTCAGTACTAGTGGAGTAATAACAAAGAATACCTTTGAACTTGAATCAAGCTTGTACAGATTATTCAGCATTAGACCTCTAATTCCTTTTCTTTTTTGGGTTCTCCATCTCAATCTCGAAATTCAATTGTCAGGTTCAACGTTAATTGCTGAATCAACGGGTGCCAAAATCATAAAAAACTAGTGCATAAAAGCCCTGAAGCAGTTATTAACTGAAAGAGCCATTGTTCAGTGTACATAACCCTATGCCAGGTCGATTTTACATAGCGGCTGGCTATTCTGAACATTACTCGGAAGCCTTTGCCCAGAAAGAAATTACAAGTGGCAACCATGTAGTGCGTTGGCGGCTATTCTGAACATTTCTTGAAAGCCTTGGTCAAGAAAGAAACCATAAGTGGCAACCATGTGTTGTGTCTTAGTGCTTTTTTTTTTTTAACCATGGTGAATCGGTAACTCTTTAGACTAATCTAAGGGAGGTCCCAGGATCAATCCTCGTGGTTTCCTTATAACACCAAGAGTATATCCAACAGCCTGCAAGTCAGACATACCGAAATCTTATGATTTAGCAAGAGCCGAGACTCTGCATCAAGGGGGAGCCTACTCCTTGAGCCGAATCATAACAGGCCATATACTCAATGAGATTTGAACCTCCGCCTCGTGGGTTTCACCCAGCGAAACTTACCGTTAAACCACATATCACTGTTGTGTCTTAGTGCTTTAGTACTATGTTTCCAGGAATTTTAAGGACACTAGTCACATTTAAAAGCCCAAGAAAATTAATTCGACCTCACACCTTCCTTTCAAAAACTTACTTAATTGTTAATAGCTAGAGTAATTACCACCCATAAAGTCCACTGCCTCTGCCTCTTAGTAGGGACTTGCCGCTCCATAGCCATTCTTGTTTTGATTATTATCATTTTATTCAACGTAGTCGTGAGATTCCTTTGCTCACATAATCTGCTACTGTAACAATGCATTGAAATTTCTATATTTGACCCGCAAATGACGTAGAAAAACTTGTTGTCTCCAGAAAAGATGAGAACTCCTATTTGTGTATCGTAGAGGGTAGAAAATTCTTTGGCATCTTTGGAAAAACTTGCTTCGCTTCGAGAAGGTGGCCTTCTTGCTCGTTGAATTTTCTATTTTTTTTATCTCTATTTCAATCTTTCCATTATGAAAGATAAATAATAGCCTGTCGAAAATGGAGCTAGAGACTTGTGGGGACAAAACCTTGAACTTGTGGGGACCAACCCTCCATATGAAAATTTACACCAAAAACTCTAAAAAAAAGAAAATCTCTTTAGAGATTTGTTCCCAACTCGTGAACGTTTCTTATATATGATATATTTCACACTATTTGCTACAGAGTTTATAACAAGCAAAAAAATTTACCATACTCAGAATATATATATATATATATCCATAGATGTGAAATCGACACTTTAAGAGGTTCAGTACTAGTGGAGTAATAACAAAGAATACCTTTGAACTTGAATCAACCCTGTACAGATTATTCAGCATTAGACCTATATTTCCTTTGCTTTTTTGGGTTCTCCATCTCAATCTCGAACTTCAATTGTCAGGTTCAACGTTAATTGCTGAATCAACGGGTGCCAAAATCATAAAAAACTAGTGCATAAAAGCCCTGATGCAGTTATTAACTGAAAGAGCCATTGTTCAGTGTACATAACCCTATGCCAGGTCGATTTTACATAGCAGATGGCTATTCTGAACATTACTCGGAAGCCTTTTCCCAGAAAGAAACCACAAGTGGCAACCATGTTGTGTATTAAAGACTGGCATTTCTGGATAACAGGGAAGAAATGAATGTCAAGTGGCCACCATGTGTTGTGTCTTAGTTCTTTAGTACTATCTTTCTGGGAATTTTAACGACACTAGTCACATTTAAAAGTCCAATAAAATTAATTTGATCTCACACCTTCCTTTCAAAAACTTACTTAATTGTTAATAGCTAGAGTAATTACCACCCATAAAGTCCACTACCTCTGCCTCTTAGTAGGGACTTGCCGCTCCATAGCCATTCTTGTTTTGATTATTATCATTTTATTCAACTTAGTCACGAGATTCCTTTGCTCACATAATCTGCTACTGTAACAATGCATTGCAATTTCTATATTTGACCCACCAATGACGTAGAAAAGCTTGTTGTCTCCAGAAAATATGAGAACTCCTATTTGTGTATCGTAGAGGGCAGAAAATTCTTTGGCATCTTTGGAAAAACTTGCTTCACTTCGAGAAGGTGGCCTTCTTGCTCATTGAATTTTCTATTTTTTTTTATCTCTATTTCAATCTTCCCATTATGAAAGATAAATAATAGCCTATCAACAATGGAGCTAGAGACTCGTGACCGTTTCTTATATATGATATATTTCACACTATTTGCTACGGAGTTTATGACAAGAAAAAAAATTTACCATATTCAGAATATATATATATAAACATTAGTGCATGCAATTAGAAGGAACACTATTATTTTTTGTTTTTTCTTTCAAAAAACTAATAGTGAGTTATAATGACATATACTAACATTTACATAAATAAAATCAATGGTTTTCTAAATATGTTAAAGTTTTTTGTATATTGTGAATTTGGTAAAAAGCTATACTTTTCTTTTGTAACTTAGGCTAAACTATATTAGATCATTAAAGAAAATTTACATAGGCATTGGGCTAAGATGACCAGTGGTGCTTAGCCAATCCAAGCCTTGTTAGTTTTCAAAATAAATCACGTTTGGGACTGCCTCTTTGGAGGAAACCAACCCCTTAATAGATTCATACTGTCATGTTTTACAAAATGTTGCGTAAAACATATAAAAACAAGATAGTTGTAGTATGTCTTAAGTTGACAGAAAACAAAAATGAACCATGCCACTGTGTAGTTATGGTGTTCCTTCATCATCCTCTATTGTGGGGTCCTCCTCCTTGATGAGGCATCCATATTCATGTGTTGTGGCCTCTTCCTCAGCTGTAGGCTCGCTCAGGGCCTTGGGATGGGCCACACGTATGATAGGAGCAATAGGGTACTATGCATCTAAAACATTGTTCCAGACTCCATTCGAATCCATGATCCAAACGTCTGTCTCCTCCTCTGGTGGCTCGTGAACAGGGAGCGCCTCATTTTTCCGAGGAGTGGGCATCTCAGAGTGCGCTATGGTAGATTTTCTAGGGCCTCTTCTACACCTAGGATTCTCTAGTGTTAAGAAAATCTCTTCTCGAGTGGAGTAAAGAATTTGAATAACCTCCATTTCATGGCTACCTGAAGAGAAACCTTCAATGGATTCCCAACGCTGGTCTTCACTGCGGTGATAGCGCCCCGAGAATGCACCTCTATGGCTTCCCCTGATGGGATTTTGACGTTGTCTCAAGGCCATGGAGAGGCTATCAAGAAAAGACAGGGAAGCCAGGCCAAGAGTAGGGAAACACACAACTGAAGTACTCGCAACATAGGTGCACAGTTGCGGGGCGCATAATAGGGGGGCACGCACTGGGTGAGCTCGGCGTGGATAGCACACAACAAAGAGAAGCATAAGAGGAAGGGATTTCAATAGGGAGGCGCACATCATGGGGCATGGAGAAAGGAGGATATTAGAGGGATGAGCATGTAGCAGGAGGGCACGCGATAGGGGGCTCACAGTAGGGGGAACGCGTAGTGGAAAGGGCAGAGGTAGAGGAGATATGTGAGGAAATTTGGAGCAGCGATGTGATGGCGAGGGGAATAACAATGATGGCTGAAATAAGAGCTTTAGTGCCTTTTGAAGACCTGTGGCACATGCGCAGATGCGGAGAGGGGTTGTGGCACGAGCGTAGATGTGGCGAGGGATGGTTAGAGTGTGGCTGCATGTGATATTAAATATGGCAAGAGGTCAGGTTTGGTAGATCATTGTTATGAATGATTGTCAAGATGAGTTTTCACATCATGTTAGATCTGGCGTTGTAGAGCGACGTCAGCTTGAGCATGGGAGGATCTGTCCTCACATGTTATAAACATGTTAGCCGTATCTGGGTGGTAAAAAGTTATAATTGCATGAACTAACATCTACATAAATAAATTAAAACAATGTGTTCTAAAAATAGTATATTTTTTTATTGTATGTTAGAATTTTAATTGATGTACTAATATTTATATAAAATAAATCACTATATTCTAAATATAAATATGGTAAAGTATTTTGGAAATAAATCACTGTATTATAAATATCAATATGGTAAAGTATTTTACTTGTTCTAAATTTTGTAAAATTTTTCTAAATTTGAAAATGATTAGTTATTAGTGATGTAGAAGTTAAAGTTCACGATTGCATGTCCTCGACGATATTCTTTTCCAACACACAAAATGTCATTGTGGCAGTGCACAACGCATGTTTCATGGAGTGTCAATATTTTAATTACTAATGTCGTCTGGGATTTTATGTCTACCTAATCTTTATTTTAATTTTTAATGGTAATGTTTGAAAATATCTGAAAACTTGATTTAGTTTTTTTTTAAATTGTACTCCTATTCTCAAAGAGCTTGGAGAGAAGCGTCCAAAGCTAACTATATTTTTGACATGTTAAAAGGTTAGGAATTTCCGTAAATTAATTTTATATTGATAGACATCTCCCATTAGAATTGAGTAGATTAATTTTTAATTATAAATTTTAATTTTAGAGTTGAAAGATGTTAGTATATTCTCCCCATTGGTTATTGTTTGTTACAAAAGTATGAGAGTTAGAAAAAAATGAAAACACATATTAAGATTAGAGGAAAATGAAATGAAAAATAGAAAATTACTTTGAAACTTAATGTCCATGAACATCTATGTGTTACAACTGAGAAAAATGAAATTAAAAATGGAAAGTACATTGAAACTGCTTGTTAATATTTTGTGTTACAATTCAAATTGTGCCATGCCTAAGAAATATTCCTTTGTAAAAATATTTACAAATTTTTAATTTATTTTAAACTCCCATATATATTTATATTATAGTTATCTTTATTTTAATTATAGGTTTTGATAATATTTCAAAAAGTAATAAATATGAACAAATACCAACAAATAACTTCCCTCTTTCAAAATATTTTCGAATTGAAGTAAGTTCAATTATATGTAGCTATTTATAAAATTTTAAAATGTAAATTTTCTATTTTCATTTACTTTCATTTTAAAAATAAAATATTATTTAAATTTTAAAAATAAAATAAATATATATTTTTCTAAGTTTGGTAGGACTAGATCTTCACCATATCCAATATATCAGCACGATCGAAGTGGGGAATCGAACGAGTGAATTCACATCAAGGAGTGCCTTAATAGAACACCCGATCATCTATCAAACACCCTGTGGATAAAAATAAAATAAACATTATTATTTATTAATACAAAATAATTTTTAAATTTTTTATACAAATAAAAATGATGACAGATTTCACTAGAGGTCAAGGCTCCTAGTCTAGCTTCTTTCACTTTAACGAGAAGTAAGAGGTGTTCATGTGTATGGAGTTCTGTGCCAAGATCATAGTTCTTACTTCAGGATGTCGAAGAAGGTTCTTGAGATGGAAAAAGCTAGATTTACCTAGAGGGTTCTTCATATGGAAAAGTTTTACCTCATCACGAACAAATATCAACAAATAACTTCCCTCTTTCAAAATATTTTCGTAGTTATTTATAAAATTTTAACATGTAAATTTTTTGTTTTTATTTACTTTCATTTTAAAAATAAAATATTATTTTCATTTTAAAAATAAAATAAATATATTTTTTTTCTAAGTTGTTAGGACTAGATCTTCACCACATCCAATATATCAGCACGATTGAGGTGGGGAATCGAACCAGTGACTTCAAATCAAGGAGTGCCTTAATAGAGCACCCGATCACATCTATCAAAGACCCCGTGGATAAAAAAAAAAAAAAATATTATTATTTATTAATACCAAATAATTTTTAAATTTTGTATACAAATAAAAATGACGACAAATTTCACTAGAGGTGAAAGGCTCCTAGTCTAGCTTTTTTCACTTTAACCAGAAGTAAGAGGTGTTCATGTGTATGGAGTTCGGTGCCAAGATCATAGTTTCTTGCTTTAGGATGTTGAAAAAGGTTCTTCATATGGAAAATTTTTGCCTCATCATGAGGAAAGATATTGGGTAAATTTGTTAAGGTGTGTTGTTCAGTCTCACACCCTTTCAAGGAATCTCTTTAAAGTCAAGATCTTTCTTATAATCCCATTCCAGTTGAATAATATGTATAAATTGTACCCTTTCCTATATGTTTTTTGAGTTCAAAGAAGGAAATTTTATAGGGTAATCTGAAAACTTCACTCCCACTCAGCAGAGGCTTATCAATATCTCTTTTTGTTAATTCTAGAAGCCAAAACAAGGTTCGTTTCCTTTGGTGTTTAGTTTTTCTTATGAAATTGGAGCTATTCTTTATTCTCTTCCTTATTTGTATATCGGAAGGAAACATTGTGAATTTACATGTTTGCGCCCTTGAGTTCATTTTTTCTTAACATTCTTATGTAAAAAGGTTATGAAACATTTGATTGTATTTTTCTATGTTTTTGAAACATTATTCTTATATTCACAGAAAAGTGCAAGCTCGGGTTTATTTACAAATAAAAATATTATTTTTTCTTTGAGACCATATTACTTTTGTAATGCTAAGGAAATTACTTTTTTTTGCAAACCCAATTATTAATACACGGATTTCATTCTTTAAATAAGTGATATATTTTGCATGTTGTGTTCATGTTGATATTTTATGTGCTTTCATCCTTGACATAGTTTGACAACCAGGTTTTAATTTCTTAAAGACTTTTTTTTTAAAATGTCGAGATGGTTTTTTCCCAAGACTGCTCAAGAGTGGTTGGTTAATTCCGGCCTCACGAAGGGGCTAACTTGGCCAAACCTTCGACCGCCAACTTTTGTTTCTTAAATTCTTCTTGATTTCCTCGGTGCTTTGCCAGAATGAAATTCACCCTTCCCACTTGGTCACTTGTTTCATTCTTTTCTTTTCAATTAGATATTTAACTCCTTGACCCATTAGTTTTTGCTACACAAAATTGGAGCTTAGAATCTTGAAACTTTCAGCTTCAGTCTCTTTCTTATTTAAAAAAAATAAAAAATAACAACAAACAATAAACTAATTTCCAACATTAATACAATCCTATACCAGTATTTATATTATTTTCTTTAATTCGTAGTATCTTAATTTGCACTACATAAATTCATCCACAAAGAATTCACAGTGATTCACAGAACTATTATATAAAGAAGCTACTATAATACTTATATAAAGAACATGTTTCTAGGGATTAACTAAGTGACCACGACACCCAACCTTGATAAAGGCGATTACGTAATTTTCTCTTCCTCGATCATCTTCATACTAGAATAGTTCTCACTCAAATACCCTAACAGGGTTAGTCTATAGGAAAAAAAACCATCTAAGGCTCAACCTAGAACATATATTGAACTTGAGGCTTCCATTGTCTCTCTATCAAGCTCATAAATGGCTCAGGAAACATCCTAACTTACCCCACAACGTCTTGTGCAAGTTCCTTTTCCAATCCTTTTCTTGTCCTTTTGAAGCCCCCAACCTTCTCCCCCCTCCCTTCCTTGCCCCCTTCCTTTTAAGATCATTTCCTATCTCAAAGGAATCAAAGTAACCAACTAATAAATATCTGGTGAAATGTCTAACAAAGGTACCCTCAAGTGAATTCCAAGATTCCCCCTTGGTTACCATTTTGGATAATGATAATATAATTCTTAGTGCCTAGGATTCTAATTTTATACCCTTATAGATACCCTCATTATGCGACTAATTTGTCATACTGTTTTTATGGTTAAAGCTCGTAATATTATGTTTTACCTTATTCTTTTCCTCTAGTGTCTAATGGGGAATAGCTATTCTGATGTCATATCCTAAAATGGAATAATGCATTGATACACAAACATAACATTTGTAACATAGAAGATATACATGTAAATATTCAACAATCATAGAATATACAAAATAGGTGAGCCTTTTATTATAATTGGAGATGGACAAACAATGCGATCGTGCTCAAATAGATGCACTCAAGCCAAATACATAGGCTAGAATGACCCTGTAAACATGCCAAAGCATGCACTCGTAACTGGAGAGATGGAAGAAGCAATACTGCACTGTCCCTTCAGCTGATGATGTAAATATAACTGTTGGATGAAAAGGGAAATGTAGATCTACGAAAATATGGAGCTCTGATGATGCCAAGATTATAGATCTGGGCACTATGATGGCAACCCAAGATAATCTAGAAAGGATTTCTTAGATTTGTCAATCTAAGAAAATCGCCCTCTTGGGATTTCACTATACAACTGTTAGGTATGCATATTTGAAGCTAGATCTGACAAATAGATGGATGCAATATGTCTCAAGCTTAGATCTAATCTCGAAGGGTTCATTTCTTCACTAGATCCTCAAGCTAGAAGCTCAAGATCTAGCTCCTCAATCCTCCTCTGAATATTGCAGTTGCCACTACACAACTGCTCACAAAAACTGTGCTATAAAGGAAGGAGGATCTCTAGCATACTTCTAAGATATGAAATTTAGCTCAAAAATTATGGAAATAATGAATACAATGTGAACGAATGGTACTCCACCGGATTACTAGCTGAAATGCTAGCAACTTCCCTTCTCCCTTGGATCTACAGGAATGGAATGTGCAATTCCTGATGGAAGTGCTACTACCAAGAGATGAATAATAGATGGTCTAATTCCTGATATAGATTTGAAGAACTAGAGGGCTGATCTTGAAGCTCAAGGTGATAGGATGAATCCTTCACCGATTCCTAAACTAAAATATTGAAGGACAACCTCCTCCTCTCAAACTGATCTTCAGAAATGTGCAATTTCTGAATGTGGATGTTCTACAGAAAGTAGGAACAATATGGCACCAATGCCTAATAATGAATGTAGTGAAAACACTCTTCCTTATAGGTCATTCAAGGAAAGAGGTGGGATTCTCGCTCGAGAACACCCTGTTCTAAACAACACTACAGACTTAGCTAAACAACATAAGAGTGCATGGAATGTCAAATATCAAATCCAGATCTAAACAGATCACAAATCAATAATCCAGAAGCCTCCTCTCATGTTTCCTTCATCGTCATTATATAGTTTGTGAACCTTCCCATGCCTTGGAACACCTCATAACTGCATTGTACATGTGGACATAGGTCTCCATGTTGACTGCGTTATCTCTCCATGATCTCCATAATGTATGAATGTAATGATCACCCTCTCCATCATGTGTGCATTAAATTCGCTAATCCTCCATCATCTCATCATGAATCCTCTATGATATGACATTTTATTCCTTTCATGATCTTAGTTGACTGCCTCAACCTCCATGATCTTTCTCATTAATGAGACATGATCTCCACTCCTTCCACATTAAGTAGTTGCTCCACTATTCCATTATGTAGATCTAGATCTGAAATATCCACATACACACATAAACAGTGGATTTTATTTATATTTTGGGGTTTATGGGTCCCTCCACCCTCTTATTTACTTATTAATTATGAAAATTAAGAACTCTAATATTCTAATTATCTTTTGCAAAAATTGGGAATATTACAGTCCTCCCCAGAAAAATGTTGCTTAACCTCAAGAAACTGCAAAAGTGGATGCTACAAAAAACATCCTCTCTCTGAATGGCATCCTCATGTGGAAGGCCTCCCCATCTGTCAAAATGTGTCATGCATGTCCAACTCCAAAGATGCCTCTCTAGAATGTCTAGAATGGCCTCCAACTGAAAATTTATATACCCTTCCTCATTAATTAATCTCCAAGTGATGACCAAATATCTCCTCTGTACATGAGATACACAAAATGAAGTGGTCCATTCCCAAAGTGAAAGGTCCCAACTCATGAACTATATTTCCAACCCATGATACATAAAGTAGATTGCATTTATCAATGCTCACATCATTAGCTCCGTTGTCCATGTAGGATCAAAAAATCACATCAACATAGTGAAAATAAGGAGTAGAGACATATTGATGAACATGAACAATGTCAAACCATATTCTCCAAATAACAACCAATGCAGCAAAGCCTTCTGCTGCCATGCTAGATCATCATGAAATGACAAATTATAAAAGCAAATGCGCTTTTTAAATACGGGATTCAATAAATTTTAACATTAACTTCATTATGTGTTGTTGCAGTTATGGGAAGATCATGTGAAGTTCTTCTTGACAGTAACTTCACTCCCAAATTAGCTTGACATAAAAGTAGCTCCATTTTTTATTGTTGAGATTCAACAAGATGATGAGCTTAGTGAAAATTAAGCACCTTCACTAAGTGGGGCCCACAGGCTATTTGTTGAGAATGCAACAAGATGATGGAGCTTAGTGAAAAGAAGTCACCTTCACTAAGTGGGCCCGCAGGCTATTTTTGGCACAAAGTCTATTTTTAGACTATGTCTATTTTTAGGCATATGGATCATGGTCTATGAGTTGTAGGATGCTATTTGTGGATGGTTGGTCAAGTTGGTAAAAATAGATGGACCTCTATTTTTAGACATACTGGGCAGAGTTTATTTTTAGACTGCCAGTCTAAAAATAGATCAGTCGAATATTATTAGTTCTTAATAATATTTGGACTATAAACATTATCTTATCCTCTTGGAGCACTTCAGTTCGAGCTACGGATGTGGCAAACACAGCTGACAGAAGGAATTACGCTATTCCTAGGGTTTATTTGAGCTATTGCATGGTTGAATTCAATTAGAATTCATGTGGCAGAGTTTGGTGGAGTTGATGAGACAGTTGATGGAGTTGTGTTCGGTTTAACTTAGTTGAACTAGTTGTATTTAGTATAACTGATAAATAAACTAGTGATGAGTGGTGTGAATTAATTATTAATTAATTCACTGATTATTAACTCATAAATCAACTAAAGAATACATTAGTTAACTGCAGTGCATGGATGGTTCAGTGGAGACCAGTGTTAGAGGTGGGTGAAAGGGTGAGTCTACTATCAATTGTGACTATAGATGTGCATGAGATTTGCTCACACATTGATTGAGATTGCCAATGAGGATTGCGCAGTACAAGCCAGTGATTTTTGAACTTGGATCTCATCATTATTCATCTTGGATTGCGCAGTAGAGGCAGGCTAACAGGTGGAGGAGATTTGAACTTGTGACTTGTTCATATCTGAGCTAGTTAGTGTGTAGCATGTGAGATAGTGCTGAGAGCTTGTGAGGAGCTTTGTGCTATGTATTGTTACATTTTCTCTATCATTATAATATACATATAGTTGGGGGTTTTCAGCTGCAAGATTTCCCCATTACATACTGTGTTATATGTGTGCTTGATTATGTTTTAATGTGCACATGCGATTGCTTCTAATTTTGAAAATTGATGATCAATGGTAGAAGAGATTATGTATTATGCATGAAGCTCAAATAGTGTGTAATCAGGATAATCTCGATGAATAAGTGATCTATTATTCAAATTTCTACATGGTATCGGAGCGAAGTTGATCATCGGATCTATTACAGTGATTACATTTTATTTCTTTAGGCAGAGTCTGTAAGAGGTCTAGGTAGCCTCTAGATCCATCCTTTATTTGAAAGGTGAAAAATCCAGTAAACGCCCCTACAGTCGATCTCTGTACTAGAAATACTTTGTTCTCACAAATTTCAAATCAGAAGCGGTTGGGTTTTGAGCTGGTGGAATTCGAATTTGCAGCCATGTTTTCTTGGTGTCGAAGTTGCAATGTCTTTCAACGGATTGCGATTGGAGTATGCCCTTGAGGGCAGCTCAAATTATATTGCATGGAAGGACAGGATGGAGGTGGTTTTAGATGACAATGGGTTGAAGGATTTCATAATTGCTGAAGTCCCAAAGCCTACTGATGTTGCTCAAGTTGAGGCTTGGAAAAAGAAGATAGCAAAGTGTCGAAGGATTCTGTTGGAGGGCGTGAAGGATCACATAGTATCCATCCTGCATGGTAAAACTTCTCCATAATTGATGTGGAAAGCATTGACAGATTTATTCCAAAGCAAGAGCGACCAGAGGAAGTTGGCACTCAAGGATAAACTCAGAAACATAAAGATGGAGAAAGGTGACAGTATGCCCAAGTACCTCACGAAGTTCACCCAATGCAGGGATGAACTGGGAAGTGTGGGGGTGACTGTAGATGATGAGGACTTGGTGAGCTTGGCTCTCCTTGGGCTTCCGAAGAGTTGGAATTCCTATCAGGACTCTGTCAATGGTCAGGAGAAATTTCCAGGATGGGAGCGACTTTGGTCGGATCTTGTGCAAGAGGAGATAAGGCGGAGTACCAGGGACGGATCTTCATCAAAGGCATCTGATGAAGAGAATTTCGCTTTGGCTGCCAAAGCAAAGAAGGGGAAGAGCAAGAAATATTCTCAGTCTGGTGTGAAAGGCAGGAAGCAGGACATGGCCAAGTTGAAGTGCTTTCACTGTCACCAACACGGACATTATGCCACAAATTTTCCGCAGAAGAAGAAAAATAAGAAGGCTGCTGGATCTGCAGCAGGAGAGGCCTTAGCCTCACAGTTTGAGATGGATTTTTTTCTGATCTCATGCTTGGTATCAAGTGTGATGGGTTTAGTTTGGTTCTTGGACAGTGGCGCGTCTTTTCACATGACATGAGATCGATATTTGTTTATTGATCTGGATGAGAAAGATCTTGGGGTGCACATCGAGATGGGCGATGATGGTAGATACAGTGCGACCAGTACTGGTACCATTTCCTTTGAGAGGGAGTCTGGTAAACCCTTCATATTGAAGGAAGTGATGCATGTTCTAGGATTGAAGAAGAATCTTATCTCTGTGGCGATGTTAGAAGACAAGGGATATGATGTTGTCTTCAGTGAGGGAAAGGCTTTCCTGCGCAGTAAGAAAACTGGAGAAACTCGGAAGATAGGGGTTCGAGTCAAGAACCTTTATCAATTGCAGGTAGATGGCTGCGCAGCAATGGCATGCAAGGCAAAAGGAGTGGTGAGCCGGGATGATGGCGAGCTGTGGCACCGGAGATTGGGCCACCTTCACCATGGAGCTTTGAAGATACTGCAGCAGATTTCTACTGGGCTTCCTAAGGGTACTCTTGCGCAGTCAGATTAGTGCAAGGGATGTACCTTGGGAAAATTTGTGAAAGCCACCTTTCACAAGAAGGATAGTCATGCCACGACGATCCTTGAGAGAATTCACACAGACGTGTGTGGACCTTTCTCAGTAGCTTCGACAGCAAAGCACAGGTACTATGTGATCTTTGTTGATGATTATTCTCGGAAGTGCTGGATCTTCTTCATGCAGAAGAAGAGCGAGACATACTCAAAGTTCTATGAGTTCAAGGCGCTGGTTGAGAAGGAATCGGGGAAGCAGGTGAAGGCTCTTAGGAGTGACAATGGTGGTGAATTCATCTCTGGTGAATTCAAGGACTTTTGCAGCGCAGAAGGAATTCGAAGAGAGCTCATAGCACCCCATAACCCACAGCAGAACGGGGTTGTTGAGTGGAAGAATAGAATGATCGTGGGTGCTACACGGGCGATGTTGCATGATCAGGGCCTTCCCATTCACTTGTGGGCAGAGGCATGCAATACTGCAGTATATGTGCAGAACCGTTGTCCTCACAAGATACTTGGCATGAGTACACCTGAGGAGGCGTTTTTTGGTAAGAGGCCTGATATATCCCATTTGAGGATTTTTGGTTCACCTGTTTACATTCATGTGACGAAGGATGCTAGGAAGAAGATGGAGCCGACCACAGAGGTTGGGATATTTGTGGGGTACACTAATATGCCCCACAACTATCGTGTGTATTTTCCAGACAGTCGCAAGACTGTTGTGCGACCGGATATCAAATTTCAGGAGGAGAAAGCCATGAAGTGTTCGCTTGAGAGGGAGCCACACGTGCATGTAGAGAAGGAGATATTAGTTCATAAGGATGAGCTTCAGGATGTGGATCAACCTTCATGGGTGAAAGGGCCACTCATGCAGTGCCAACCATCAGAGGGCGGAAGCGCACTACAGAAGCTGAGTGACTGGCTCAAGATGCAGAGAAGGTTGTAGGACCACCTACAGCACAACGCAGACAGAGACAGTCACCGGACCGGTACACTGGATACATGGCTCTTGTGAGAAAATGTGTCGTGACAAAGCCATCCTCTTTCGAGGAAGCTATGGAGGACCCTACATGGGTAGATGCCATGGTGGAAGAGTATGATTTGATTGTCAGAAACAGTGCATGGGAGATTGTCCCAAGGCCAGAGGGGAAATCAGTGGTGGGTTCGAGATGGATCTACAAAGTGAAGCAAGCAGCTGACGGGAGTGTGGAGAAGTACAAGGCAAGATTTGTTGCCTGAGGCTTTTCACAGATAGAGGGGATCGATTATGAGGAGACCTTTGCACCTTTCGCAAGCTATTATTCCATACGGATGATTCTTGCTCTCTCAGCGTAGATGGGGTGGCACATTCATCAGATGGATGTGAAGACTGCGTTCCTCAACGGAGTCATTGAGGAGGAGGTGTACATAGAGCAGCCCGAAAGTTTCGAGATCTTCAAAAGCGAGTCGCATGTGTGCAGGCTCAAGAGAGCACTGTATGGGTTGAAACAATCACCTCGTGCTTGGTACACACAGATAGACAGTTATTTCACCGGAATTGGGTTCTCCAAGAGTGAGGCGGATCCTAACCTATACCAGATTATGGTGGAGGGTAAGTTGCTGATCATTGTACTTTATGTAGATGATTTTATTCTGACAGGTGATGAGCTGTTGATACTTTCATGCAAGGAGGAGATACTGGAGAAGTTCAACATGCATGGTTGCAAGCCTGTTGATACTCCTCTTCCTGAAGGTTGGAGGAAGGAGGACGCTACTTCGGCGGAGGTAGTGGATGCCACTATTTATCGACAGTTGGTGGGGTCGCTTATGTATCTGGTCAATACATGACCCGATATATGCTATGTTGTTAACCAGATTTCACAAGCTATGGTTAAACCAACCAAGATCTTCTGGAAGGCAGGCAAGCATGTATTGCGTTATCTTAGAGGCACATCGGGATATGGATTGTGGTACAGATAGGAGGATGACGTGAAGCTATGTGGCTTCACGGATGCAGATTGGGCAGGGAGCCCAACGGATAGAAAGAGCACATCTGGAGGGATCTTCAGTATCGGGTCGACAGCAGTTTCTTGGTACAACAGGAAGTAGAGATCCATGCCACTTAGTTCAGTAGAGGCCGAGTATATGGCAGCAAGTTTTGCTGCATGCGAGGCTATATGGATGAGGAAGATCTTGGTCGAGTTGTTTGGGTCACACTTGGAGCCTACTATGATTTATTGTGATAACCAAAGTTGCATTAAACTCTCAGCTAATCCAGTATTTCATGATAGATCCAAACACATCGACATCAGGTACCATCATATCAGAGATTTTGTGCAGCGGAGAATCATGTTACTTTCATACATTCCCACGGAGGATCAGGATGCTGATATCTTGATGAAGGCGCTCACCAGGAGCAAATTTGAATACCACAGAGGCAGGATAGGGGTTGCAGATAATCCATATATTTTTGAGAGGGAGTGTTGAGAATGAAACAAGATGATGGAGCTTAGTGAAAAGAAGTCACCTTCACTAAGTGGGCCCGCAGGCTATTTTTGGCGCAAAGTCTATTTTTAGACTATGTCTATTTTTAGACATATGGATCATGGTCTATGAGTTGCAGGATGCTATTTGTGGATGGTTGGTCAAGTTGGTAAAAATATATGGACCTCTATTTTTAGACATACTATGCGGAGTCTCTTTTTAGACTGCCAGTCTAAAAATAGATCAGTCGAATATTATTAGCTCTTAATAATATTTGGACTATAAACATTATCTTATCCTCTTGGAGCACTTTAGTTCGAGCTACGGATGTGGAACATGCAACTGAAAGAAGGAATTATGCTATTCATAGGGTTTAGCTGAGCTATTGCATGGTTGACTTCAGTTAGAACTCATGTGGTAGAGTTTGGTGGAGTTGATGAGACAGTTGATGGAGTTGTGGTTAGTTTAACTTAGTTGAACTAGTTGTATTTAGTATAACTAATAAATACACTAGTGATGAGTGGTGTGAATTAATTATTAATTAATTCACTAATTATTAACTCATAAATCAACTAAAGAATACATCAGTTAACTGTAGTGCATGGACAGTTCAGTGGAGACTAGTGTTAGAGGTGGGTGAAAGGGTGAGTCTACTGTTAGTTGTGACCATAGCTGTGCATGAGATTTGCATACACATTGATTAAGATTGCCAATGAGGATTGCACAGTACAAGCCAGTGAGATTTGAACTTGGATCTCATCATTATTCATCTTGGATTGCGTAGTAGAGGCAGGCTAATAGGTGGAGGAGATTTGAACTTGTGACTTGTTCATATCTGAGCTAGTTAGTGTGTAGCATGTGAGATAGTGCTGAGAGCTTGTGAGGAGATTTGTGCTATGTATTGTTACATGTTATCTATCATTATAATATACATATAGTTTGGGTTTTTCATCTATAAGCTTTCCCCATTACATACCGTGTTATATGTGTGCTTGATTATGTTTTAATGTGCGCATGTGATTGCTTCTAATTCCTCAAATTGATGATCAATGGTAGAAGATATTATGTATTATGCATGAAGCTCAAATAGTGTGTAATCAGGATAATCTCAGTGAATAAGTGATCTATTATTCAAATTTCTACACTATTTTTACGTCTATGTCTATTTTTAGACATGGTGAGCATATTCTATAAGTTGCAGGATGCTATTTGTAGATGGTTGGTCAAACGTGAAAAATAGATGAAATTCTATTTTTAGAATATTGGTCGAAGTCTATTTATAGATCGTAAATACAAAAATAGATGCATGTCGATTATTATTAGCCCTTAATAATAATCCGACAATAAACATGAACTTATTCTGTTGGAGCACTTTATTTCAATGAATAGATTTGGAAAATCAGTGGGCTAAAGGAATTACGGAATTCCTAGGGTTTAATTGTGGTTCATGCATGGAGGACTTAGTTAGAACTGAAGTGGAAAAGTTATGATAGAGTTGGAAGTGTAGTTACTGTTGGACGGATAAATCGTTCTTGCGGATAAGACAAATCTCCCTAGTATCCTACAATAACTAGAAACAAACAAACATATGTTAGCTACTTTCTCTAGATTATATTTGATCTAGAATTATCTATAATGAAGGATTTAGGACTTACCTGTAGTCCAGCGCTGATCATAGTCTTCTTTCCTGTCACTTTGAATACATTTCCTTTTGGGATCTGTAATCACAAACATGAAAGAATTAGAAGCACCTGCATAATATAGACTAATTCATAAACCATAAATCTATCTTGATGATCAAGGAGTTCAAGAAATAAGATATTTAAATAAAAAACTCATTGAAAAACAAGATGAATTTGTATTATCTTTGATGAAAGAAGGAGCCTTACATCCGTGTCCGCCTTGATGTCGTATAGGTCCTTCCGGGGTCCAGAACAAGCATTTCATCTACTTTGAAAAGCCTTTTCACTCTCTCAAATAACATACGCATGAGTGTGTAATCATTCCCATATGGTAATCAGTTAAGAGAGTATGAGTTTATCCAGAAATTCCCCTCAAAAAATCTCAAAGCCTAACTCCCCTTGAGGCTGAACTATGGCCTCAATTTATAGCAAAATAGAAGAGGTTGCAGCTCCAAATAAGAGGGGATAGAATCCTCTTTCAAGGGAATAAGTTCCACATACCAAGGGGTAGGCTCCTTTAATGGAGGGATGAATGTACATGAAAGGATCAAACTTTACATCGTTTAATTACTTCCAGAAGCTTCCAGATTCAACCAGCTAGGCTTCCAAATTTTACTTCCGCCTTCACTTTACCTTTTATAGGGAACCACACATTAAATGAAGAGAAAGTGCGGCTGGCTCCACATGTTCTATAGCAAACAAATGTGGCACTGCAGGTAATACTAAGAGAAAGTGTGGTACAATTATTTTTATGAATTTTATAAGCTTTTCTCTCAGTTTCAAGGCTTGGCATTAGGAACTTGATGTTTGTAGACTTCTAAGGAAGTAATATATGAGTAATGATGAACCCATACAGACAGTAAAACATCATGGTGACAATTTTTAGTGTAACAGATTGCCCCCTAATGTCTGAAGTTTGAGACCATTCGAAGAGTGATGTGCTTTATCATTTCGAGGATTATTGTGTGGACACCCCAGTCAGAATATTGTAAAAGCATTCAATGCAAACATATATACAGATATCATCACTGAGGTAGGAATTCCCATACTCAGAGAAAAAACTAACTAAACCAAATCTTAACTAAAATGTTTTGGTATAGAAATGATTCTAATATTACATCAATAGTAGACGCAGTATGGATGCAGCCATTTGTCATGAATAGTCTACTGCATAATGAATAATAAAAATCCTCGCATCCTAGATGTTGGAAACTATATCCAGGGTCTTGATTTCCGCTACCTGAACTAGTACGTTTCTATCCATGCGATTGATTGTGTCGAAGTCGAACATGGTAGAAACCACTTGATTACCAATCAATGATTTGAACTGTTAACAAGTGTGAGAGAAACCACCAATAATGAAAATGGCTCTCAAAGTACTCAGTACAATCCATGAAATGTGAATAAATGATCTGAAGTCGAACATTTCACGGAATCATTAGATCGAAGGTCAATGATGTAACCTATCGTCGAAGGCAAGAAACCTGTCATTAAGGCATGCAGATCCCAAGGTACTGAAGGATTCTAGATCAACTTCCTAAATGATGAGCTGTCATCGATAGAAAGTGATCCGTTATAGGAAAACCCACGACACGAAACCATTAGATCAAGTTTTGTAAAAAAAAAATTGCAAGGATTGACTCAGGGATGGTCAACATGAATGGAGACAATTGTTTAAAATGAATGGTTTATTTGAACTATCCTCTTGAAAACATAACGACACTGCAAATGGTTTGGTGATAATTGACTTAAGCTAATAACCATAAAATGGTTGAGAACATTTAATATGGTTTAATTAACTGATACGCAAAGGATTTTCCCAACCCAGGTAGAAGTGTGACAAAAAATGTCGTGTTCAAGAGTGGTAGACTACTTTTTAAACAAAGTGTGACAAACGAATTCGTTTTCTCTCTTTTTCCCCCACCATTTCTGGAAAGTACCTTTTTATTTTTTACAAGCTTGAGGAGGATAACATTTGCTTGTTATATAAGCTCATCCTGCAGATGAGTCCAACTTAGTTTAAAATCGAACCCTAAGAAGGAGTGGTCTGTTCCCATTTGTAATCGATATGTCCATTACTGTTAAATTTTAATGAGTCTAGTATAGGACAAACTCGGTGTTTTTCATTTTTAAGGAGTCAGAAGAAAAACTTAACAAAACTCCATGGGTGTACTTTTTTGTAAATTTAGTCTCTTAGGCTCAAAAAAGGGTAAAACAATACAGGAGAGAACTCTATTGACCATGATTAGTCAATGTATACCCTTTTCGTAAATAGTCCATTTTAGTCTGGAAAATGGTAAACTTATACTAAAGGGACGACTATTCATTTCCTTTAATGAGTTTGAATAGTCAAATACTCGACAATATTTTCATCTTTAGAAAGTCTGAAAAAGGGCTTAAAAGAGAACTCCAAGGTTTTTCTTTTTCGTAATTTTTAAGAGTCCGAAAAAGTGATAAAAGTGTACTCAGTAGTTTCTCTTTTTCTGTAAGTTTTAACGAGTTCGAAAAGGTGATAAAAATTTACTCATTCTTTTTTTCATAATTTTACCGAGTTCGAAAAAGTGATAAAACGTATACTCCTTCATCAAAATGACCATTTTAACCAAAAAATCTTGTATTCTGCACAAAAAATAAAAAAATTAAACATACATGTCTATGATTAATAAAAATAATTTGGAAAAACACTTTTGAAAGTGAAAAATAAACGAAATAATATTCTATTTATTAAAAAAATCTTATAAAAGGGGGTTTTTGTAAATCATTTTTACCATTTGATTTCAGAGTGAAAATTGAGAGCTTTTGGTAAAAAATGTTCCAGAGAAGATTGCGGAAGATTCGCCCATTAGAATCGAAAACCATCAGTTTCAAGTAATCCACATCACCCTTACCTTCATTTTTGTCCATTTAATTTCTCAATTTAGGGCTTAGATTTATTTTTAAGGAGAAAAATAGGTTCAAAAATTCACTCACGGGGCTCCGCAGGTAAAACACATGATACTTGCGGAGCTCAACAATTTTGTAAAGGGAAAATTGTCGGGGTCCCGCACCTTATGCACAAGACACATGAAAATACATGCACTGTCTCTATGCGTAAAGTGCAAAGGCACCATAAGAAAAAATAAAATGAACAAATCTCCCAATTTAAACCAAATTTTCCCATTCAAATTTTTTTTAATGTTTCAATTTGTCCATTGCAGGATATTTACCATGCTTGAGTGGAGAGAACGTGAACATGAAGAAGTTGATGAGGCTGCCATGTTACATTCACCTACATTACGTGTTTTAAGAGAATGAAGTTTGTACAAATTTTGGTCCATTCAAGGTATGAGGGCTCAAGTGGATTTGCTTACCTGGCTAGTCAACAAATGGGAAGTTCAGGAGCAATGCTTTATCATTGGAGGTCACTAGATCGAGATTGAGCTAGAAGATATATACTTCCTCACTGATTTATCAAAGAGGGGCGAACCACTCTCTTTATTTGGGGCTAGGGCAGGTCGCCAGTTTGTCGCTAGCCTCCAGGAAGAATTTTGCAATGAAGAAGCAGACCCCAAGGATAAACGCATTGACATAAAAACCATTTTTCGTCCTGAGCTTAAAGTAGTTTCATTTACAATAACCAGGTTGTGTGGGAGCGCAGCTCCACATGTCGCTACAAGATCCCAAATGAAAACTGCCCTTGATTGCTTTAGAGGCACCATTTTCAATTGGTGTGAGGCAGTGTTGGCCAATGTCAAAGGCCAATTGACTAGAGAAAAAAACTCGAAGTTGAAAAACTTCGGATATGGAGTGATCGTGGTTATATTTTCTCTAGAGAGGATTCCTCTACTGGCCCCAAAGCTTATTATAGTTGATCATGGTAGAGTCAAAGAGCTTCAAATGGTTTGATGGGTTACATTGATGGCCCATCATAGTGAAGGCGGCGAGGTTGTTCATTTTACCCAGCATATTTCCATTGGTTGGAGAATCAAGTCTTCATGATAGAATATTTCCCTTATGCTGGGATAGATTTCTGCCGCGACCGAGAGATGTCTCTTCCTCCAGGGACATAGTGGGATGAGTCAGGTAAAAAACCATTTTCAAATGTTTTAAATTCTAATTTTTTTTTTTTTTTGAATCATCCAAAACTGATGACAAAAATTTCAAATGCAGATGTGCATCCATGTCGACCAGCCACTCTCCATCCTTTTGACAGGAAACTAGCTGCAACACCACCACCAACATAAGATTAGACAGTAGAGGTCCTAACCAATCTGGAAAGCCATCTAGAGCATTTGAATTTAGATATTCCAGAGACTACCATAGATGAAATTCCGCTCCCCTTACAGAGATATGTTATCAGAGTTCTAGGACAGTTCAGGAGATTTTTGAGTAAGGTGGCATGGGCTGTAGTGTTTTATCGCGATCATCATCACGGATAGTGGATGATTGATATTGTAGACTTGTATCATTTTTTGTATCACTTTTTTCTGATCATAAGGTGTTTTGAACCTATGATTGAGGACAATGTAATATTTTGAAAACACTACTCTTATGCTATGATATTACTACTATTTCTAGTTACCTGTCTTAACATGTTATCAAATCTATTTCGATCTACTGCTTTGATTATTGCAAATTTATGTTTATAACTAGGGAAAATTTTAAGAACCCCCCTAAATTTATATATATAATAAATAGGAGAATCCCCACAATACATAGGAAAAATGGAAGGCGATTTTATTAATAATATAATATGTATATGTAATTTACGAGATTATATTATCTTGTAAAATCATGGTGAATCACTACTACAAAATGGTGAATTGTTGTCTAGTGGAGTTCGAGGTGTTGGTTCCAATGAAGATATGGTAGTTGAAATAGGAGTTGAAGGAAGAGAACCACTGAGACCAAGCATGGCACATGGTAACTCGTGAGGGAAGTATTTATCCTGTAGTTTGTTCTACTAAGCATAGTGTTGTTGCTCATGCTACTAGTATAACTGATATTGAGGTTGGAGAGGAGTTTTAGGAAGCATGGAAGGTAGTAGTAGTGGAGAATTACAAAGATTACCCCATGATGGGCTCCATTTTTCCCCTTGGTATTTGTGCCTGCAAGATCTTCTGCCCATTGAACTAACAATTAACCGTTCAACCAACAATCAACTTGACTGAGTTGATTAGGTACGAGTAAACTTAGACTAATATTAAAAACTATGCTTTGCACTATCCCATATTTATCACACTAATGATACACAACATTTTGTATTTGCACCCAACTCTCATGCATGCACACAAAGTTTTCATTTACATCTATAACCCTAACCAAGTGAGAATTGATAAACAATTTGCACCAAATATTGTTATAGTGTTGAAAGTTCATAAGAAATTTAGATCCATGGTACATTAAATAAATTTTGAGATAACCTCCACAAATTCGACCACAATAGAGAAAACTTGTGATAAATTTTAAACCTACAAAAATTAGGATTCATGTTCCTACGAACGTTCATAAGAAGTAGTTGGCATCTATGTCAAGTTTTGAGCCTTGACACATTGATAATGCAATGGATTAGGTAAAAAATCACACATTGAAAATTCATCAATGAAGAGAATACAATATCATTATGAATTACACATACTCCAAACTATGAGGTCCCACAAAATTGTTTCTCCCGCCTGAACAACAGACAACTTGAATGTGAGAATTCAAAAACAAAGAAAAATCCCAATCGCATAGATCTTGAGGATCAACTCCCAACACCCATAAAATTTATATCCAAAACTAAACTCATCAAATTTGGAAGTATATTGGAAACAAGCCCGTGGTGAAATAGCTAAATTTAAATGCAGGAACTGACACAAAATCTGCAAACTTGAGCAATTTTTTACGTACATTACCTCCACTCCCTTGATCTCAAGATTGATTTTCTCCCCAACTCTAATGGAGAACTCTATTGTAGGCTTGTGAGGTCCAAAATATACATCTTTGGTCCTGCTATGTCCCCCATACTGTATAGGCACATACTCTAGAGATATAAATCTACAAGTAAAATCAAGTATTAAATAAGTTTATAGGAAATTTTCATTGAATATATCCTTCATTCCATCATATATAATTAGAGTCTTCAATTGAGGTTGAGCATATTTTCACTACATCAGAGAAGGAATTTCACATACTTGTAGAAGGTCTTTGTGACTTTTCCTTCATGTGCAATTACAAATTTTCTCTTGGTACTTTGTGTCAAGAAAGGGCTCAACATGTAGTATAGTGCACTGAAATACCATGGGACATTGATGAACACCTAAAAATAGGGAGAATACTAATTAAGAGGTGATTTGTCTATTTGATAAATTGAGTATAATATCCTCGCCCTTATAAGGCCCAACAAAATCCCACGCTTGCAAACTGAATATAGCAAAAAGTCTTAATTACATATGGAATACTTGACAATTAGAAAGATTGGAGAAATTATTCAACATTGTCTATTTTGAAAAAATATATTATCAACAAGAAGGATTGAGATCAATTCATGTTTGGCAACGGATATCCTGATATGTAATAGTGGAACAATTGGAAATGCATGATCGTCTTAAAATTTATTTCACTCCACATTATCTTCATGAGAAAATTTGATCTAAGGTTTTCCAAGCATTTTTTTGAAGACTGATCGAATATCTTCAAGCTGTAAGCAACATTGGCTCTATACATACATTTTTCTGTGAAAATAAATCTCAGAAATGGGCTCTTGCTTTCAAGAAACCTATAACAGGTTTCTAGTAGCTTGGTTCTCTAACTATCTTTGGAGCCTTGGAACTGACTTATTATCTACGTCATTATATAATTTCCAGAGCATTGCATTTGGCATTGCCACCTCTATTTGAAGTGACATCACCAGATTACATAGAAGATCGCATTATGAAATGAAATATTTCTAATGATCATCACATAATCCTCACTCTTCCTCACTCTCACTCATTTGTGGCCACATGTCCCTCCAATGATCTAGTCTACTCATTCTAATGCCATGAGAATCAATGTAATGGTAATGGCATCATATCTCTGGTAGTTTGTATCAACATATGCTCTTGTGCTATATCCTCTCTTCTATATATATGGCATATCTAGCTCAACATCATTTACTGCATTATGTTTTATTCCATAAGCCATGATAATATATTGAATCTCTTGTAAATTTACAACTGTGTTATAGTCTTGTTGTGAAAAAAAATAGTTGGATAGTTCATCTTTTTAAATGTTATTTATGAAGAAGCTCATGGGATCTACTAGTAAAATAAAATACATCACTTTTCATAAATGTAACACACATGGAGCCACTATTTTGAATATAAACTAAGAAAATAAGTGCATGGCACTATGGAACAATCTGTTTTAGGGAAGCACTCATCTACACGAAATCTAAGCTGTCCTGAAGAAGGTACATGACAGATTCTATGTCTTGTCGAGCATGATAAGCATAAGATCCTATAAGAAATAGTCGTATATATATAGTCACCTGAATGCAAAGGAATCTGCCCTATCATGGATCAGTTGCCTCATGGAAGTCTCATCTCTCGTATGGATAACACATGATTAAAGGCTAGATGATCATCCAAAACAGAGCTTCAGAGGGAGCTATAAAATCCTAGGATTAACAGAAAATTGTAGATGGTTACATTATAGGCAGAGTTACCTTCTCAATATTAAGGGGGAGCTATGATGTTTGGATTCAAAAATTCATGTTGATAATCATCCTCTTCTCTATCAATTGTTTGCCTTGATATGAAGATGGAGAGCTTCTCATTGAGATAGTATGATCGAGAGTTCATTGTAGACAGAGGGAAAGTATAAAAGTAATATAAGAAGAGGCTCATGACACATCGTGTGAAAGAGATATGTATGCCTCTTGTACTAAGCATGCCATAAGAGGGTCGAGTTCTATTCATAAGGCAACAAACCCTAATGAAGGTGGAAAACTAGTGCGAGCAACCCAAGTTTGCTAAGGCAAGGTCATGGAAGTTAGAGACCTAACCGTGTTCTGTTATGAGTATTGGAGAATGGTTGAATCCCTATTTTTCTAGTTCTAGGTAGAGCATAAGGCTTCTAAGGTATTTGGAAAGGGACCGAGACTCCTCAAGACTATACACAGAAGGGAGAGAAGAGTCGTAGGATGGTTAGGTTGTCTGCAGGTCTTTAGAGGCCATATTTTAGAGGGTCAAGTCACAAATTAGTAGCCTGGTTTGGGTTAGAGAAGGCCGCAAGGTGGTTAAGGCCTAATATGGCCTAAAGGCTAATGCTGCTAAGACAAAGGTGTTGAGCTTTAGATCTGGAAGCTGGAGGGTTAGCTTTGGTAAACCAAGGATCATATTTGAGGTTCCAAGGGTCAGATCAAGGGTGTTAAAGGAAAAATCCAGAGCACTTAAGGTCTGAACAAAGTGTTGTAGTAGATCAAATGTGGAAACGGGGCATCTATGGTCTAGATGAAGGGTTATATGGGTCTGGTAGACTTGGAAAAAGATCCAAGAAGGACTGACCATGTATCTTATCACTGAAAGAAATAAGGAATCAAGATCTAGACAAGAAGGCTGAGATCTAGGAGCTATGAATGTGTATTTAAGGGCTAATGTATAGTCATGATGGTGGACCTAATGAGTGTGAGAAATTTTATTGTTAAAGGATTAATATATAGTGAATTAGAGAAATAATTCAATGTGAGTTGTTGATCTTATATGTAGCTGATTATACAATGATTTGATGAGAAAATCCACCATCAGAAGTAGATCTACTAGGGCTAAGTATACAATATATTTTGGAGCAGAAAATACACTTGTGAGTAGCTGATCTAAGGAGGAAAAATGACATCCCAGGTGTCAAGGAAAACAATACCAAACCAAAGTATCCTCAAAAGGGGACAAAGAAATGAGACATTGTATTAACAAATTTGTGTAGTGAGACCATTCCTGTTGGGGCCCTTGTTTTGGAAACCCATTTTGAATATTTTGAATTTTGAATATAGGAGGGATTTTTGGGTTGCGACATGATGACACATGGCAATCATGACCAAGTCGCAACTACAGCAAGTCGCGGAGCTATCGAGGTGGCGCAGAAGCAAGACATAGCTGAAGAAAGCAGATGCATGAGAATATACAACAGAAGACAGAAAGCGAAACACACAGACAACAAGAGAGAAGCCAGAAGCAGCTGAAGAAGAAAAAAAAGAGGAACTAACAGTTGCAAAAGTGGGTGAATAAATAGCAGTCACCCAGCCGAAAGAAAGGCAACAGGAGAAGGAATGTATAGCGACTGACGGAGATCAGCCAGGATATCTCTGTAGTTCCTAGGGTTCTCTCATTTACCTTTCTGTTATGTAAGGCATCTATATCAGACTGTAAGAAGGTATGTAGCTATGGTTTTGGATGAAGATATCAATACAATTGCAGGTTGCTGTCATATTGTGTAATTCATATGTATGCATGTTGGTTATGGTGATTTAAAATTTTATTTTCTTGATACCTATACGCTCTATGAATGTTCTTGTGTATATACATAAGTTTATGCAATCAATTCAATAATAATCATGAGTTGCGGATCCTTCCCCTGCTATAGATCTATTCCCCTTCTACATGTGGTTGCTGCTATAGGGTAAACTGCTTGGGTTGTTGGTTTTCGAATATCCCTCTCAGGGCTTTCCGGTGCTCGAGGCAGACATTAAGATTAGCTATGTTATTCACAAAGATGGCATGAGCATGTTCATATTAGCTTGAAATAACTTGAAGGAATACAATAGAGAATTACCTCTTTGACAGTCTTGGAATCCCTTTGAGAGCGCTGCGCAGCGAAGCAAGAGTCCTTCTTCACCGGCTCCAAATCCGAGTCCTGCAATCAGTCAAAGCACCCGCGTAATTTCTAATATAACAAGTATCCTATCAATTAAATCAATATACAATAAACATCTAGATTATACACATATGAGCCATTCATATCATACTATGTAAATGTTCAAACAATAATGAGAATATTAAGCATTGAATGCACAAAACGAACACAGTTCTATTGATTTTGAAAGAAGGAGGATTACAACCATCGGTTGTACCAAGCCCTCCTCAGTCTCCCAATATCTCTTCTCTTTCAAGTGAAGAAGTCCAAGTCAACAAGCTCTCTAGGAGCCTCTTTGACTCTTGGCCTTCACATTGTCACACTATTCTCTATTCCACAAGTATACAAGAACCTTGAGAAATCCTTCGACCCTCAATTAAGAGCCTTCAGCTCCTTCTTATAGGAGAGGGAGAAGGCCATTGTTGCCCTTATCTTTCCACTAGTTTGGAATGGAAAAAGCTTAGATGTTTCTTTGATCTCCATACTTTTGCCTCTTTTGGAGTTCAGTCTCCCATGGCAATGACCAATAATGAACTGGTGCTTCTGCAGTTTCCTTTGTGAACTGACTCCTTTTTGAGGGAAAGTCGGAGATTCAAATCATTCTCCACGCTCTTTTCCCAATTAAAACTTAAAACACGGGTAACGCTTCCCTCCAGTGTAAACAGAGTGTTGCCCTAGCCACTAACACAGCCAATGTACTGATTGCCTACATTATAACGCTCTTGTTCTGTTCTATATATGCGTTACCCTGGCAGAAATAGGTTTAATTTAGGTCTTTGTACTTCTTCCATATTTGTCTTCCCCTCTGAGCTGATGAGGAGGTATTTTGACCTGTAACAGATGCCCCCTAAAGTGTGAGGTCAGAGACGAAGACGATGGCCGAAATACTTTATAATTTGTAGAGATAGAGAGATTGAAAGACCGAGGAAAACCTGAAACAACAACATATGTCAGAAAATATAGTATTTGCCTAGAGTCGGGCATGTCCCATGCTCAGTAGCTTAAACAACATGATTTCTCTAGAATAGAGATATGAAGAATCTGTCCACCAATAGGCACAATGTGGAAGTGTCTGTCATAACAGGATCAGGCTGAAGAAGCTGTCTCCATAAACAATATCGTAGCTTGGGGAAGAGAACACAACTTTAATGGTGTAACCTTTGCCCCAAGGTCTTGACCGCCGATTCACTTAAACTGCATATTTCTCAACATGTGAATGAAGGAGTTGTCGTCGAACATGTGAGAAATCGTCTGATTACCAGTCGATAATGAAAACTGTTAACAGACGCGAAGGTGGCCACCGATAATGATGATGGTCCCTAAGATGCCCAGTACAATATAGCGAGTGTGAATAAAAGGAGTTGAAGTCGAACACTCGTAGAATCATTCAACCAAGAGCCAATGATGAAGACCCTTGATCAAACACAAGACCACCTGCCACTGATGTCTGCAAGTATCCAGGTACTGATGGGTTTCTGGATCAACTTCCTAGATAAGATGTTGAAGTTGATAGGAAGTGATCTGTTGAAAGGTAGGCACTGAGGCGTCCTACATCAGTCAACACGAAACAGAAACCAACTGATTTTGTTTATGATTTGAGATAAGGAAGAGTAAATGGGAACGTCAAACGACAAATAATTTATGGCATAATGAATGGTTTGGTTGATAACAGGAGCAATAGATAACGAGATCTGCTTGAACAATAGAAGGCACTCTAGCAAGGTACTAGGCAGCTGAAGCGTGTTTGAACACAAAAGAGTGTGTTAGGATTTTACCGGTGCATGGGCACTAGGAATTGAAGGCTAATACTCATAGATGGTAGGGTTCGGCTAACTGCGAAAGAGTTTTCTGGGAAGTGCCATGTTCAAGAATTTTGCTGCCAAATCGACCTTTTTTGGAAATGTAACAGAGGTAGTATCCATTTTGTCCAAATTTTTCCCCGTCTAATTAAGTTTAACGAGTCCAGACGAGTAAACTCGGTGAATTTTTCATGTTTAGAGAGTCTGAAAAATGTCAGGAAAGACAACTCTGTGCCTCATTTGATTAGATTTAACGAGTCCAAATGAGCAAACTCGGTGAATTTTTCATGTTTAGAGAGTCTGAAAAATGTCATAAAACACAACTCCATGTCCTGTCTGATTAGGTTTAACGAGTCCAGACGAGTAAACTCGGTGAATTTTTCATGTTTAGAGAGTCTGAAAAATGTCATAAAAGACGACTTCATTGGGGTACCTTTGTCATGTCTTGATAACCGGGCACGGCAAAGGGATAATAGTAAGCCCGAAATAGTTCATTTTCCGTAAGTTAGTCTATCGAATCCGGAAAAGTGAGAAATCTATGTTTAATGGACGTCTACCTCATTTTGTTATGAGTACGAGGAGACGAAGTAAACTCAATATTCTTTGTGAAATTTTAACGAGTCCAACAAAGAAAAACTCGGTACCTCCGTGAAATTTTAACGAGTCACGCGGAGAAAAATCGATACCTCCGTGAAATTTTAACGAGTCACGCAGAGAAAACTCGATACTTTTTCTGTTTAAAGAGCTTTGAAAAAAGAGGAAAATAATGGCTCCTTGTTCTCTGTCTTGATAGTTTAACGAGCCTGACAAAGGCAACTCGGGATTTTTTCGGTTTTATGAGCGAGAAAAAGATTCCTAAAAAGAATGCTCAATACTTCTTCATAGTTTTAACGAGTTTGAAGAAGAAAACTCTAGGTTTTTTGGATTAACAAGCAAGAAAAGACCAAAAAAAAGAACGCTCGATGCCAACTTCGTATAAGTTTAACGAGTCCGAAGAAGAGAACTCGAGGTTTTTCGGATTAACGAGCAAGAAAAATACCGTCAAAAGAATGCTCGATAAAACATGAGTATGTCTGCTCATAAATCTTGATCCCTAATTAGAACATCAGTACCAAATCTCGAGAGTTGCGATATGTGTACAACAAGAAATCATGACTTTGCCGACTAACTTAAGAGATTCCTGCCCCAGAATTTGCTATAAGAAGGTCAGAAGACTTTCATTTTCACTATTTTGAGTGCTATGAAGAAGCTCTGGAGTGGAAAAGGGGTGAAAAATTCAGCTGACGATTACGGTCAACTCAGGCCACAGTTTTCGATTCTGCGAGATCCAGGTAAGAGCTAGAACCTCCTGCTATCTTTTAATTGTTGTTTTGCTAGTTTTTGCTGGTTCAAAATTAGGAAATTTTGAGGCCCTAGAAAAATATTTGCACCTAACGCGGGTCAGGAGTGCAATAGCCGCGTTAAACGCACAACCCGTGAAGGGGTTCTGCGTTAGAACGCTCTGTTTTGTAATAGAGCCCGCGTTAGGCGCACCGTGCTTTCTAACAATTCAATTTTTACATTTTGAAGTGGTCCAGGCAAGTTTTAATCGGTTGAAAATGTTGCATTTGCAGGTGTTCAGCTGTTAATCATGAGTATCTAGCGAGAGAGAGAACATGAGCGAGAAGAAAGAGAGATGGTGACGGATGCGGCAAGTTTAATGGCTCTCCGGAGGTGCGGATTGCTCAAGTATGCCCGTTTAGAACTGATGAGGGGTCAAGAGGACCTCCTGAGGTGGCTGATCCAGCAGTGGGATGAACGACACCATGTCTTTCGGATTGGTGGCAATGAGCTCGCCATCGAAAAGGATGATGTGTAATTTTTGACCGGTTTGTCATGTCATGGGGCGAGGCCCAATTTTTCGAGGTCCAGAGCTGACCCTCGTTCCACTACTGATTTGATCCATGCGCACTGCATACGTGCCACCCAGGCTGTGAGTAACCGGATACCTATTGCACAGGTGACTCTGAGACCACTGCGGTCTATACTATGGATGATTGTTCGCTTGGTAGGTGCCAAGAGTCAGCATGTGGCCACCAAGGCTCAGATGCTCCTAGCCTGGGATTGCATGCAGCCTCAGGTTTTCGACTGGTGTGACGGTGTGGTCCGTCGGGTCCGAGCAGAGCTTACTGCATGCAAGACCCGTACTCAAAGGGAGTTTGGGTACGGTACACTGATTGTTTCTTTCATACTGGAGCGGATACCACTGATGAGGCCCAGGATCCCTACAGCGCCGTTGGGTCCACGCGAGCCGAGGCAGGCTCGGTGGGCCACTTTGCTTCCACGAACTGGAGAGGGTCCCGTGCGTGACTGTTTTGATGAGGGGTTTTTTGATTGGCTGGACTCCCAGATCATCATGATTGAGGATTATCCCTATGCAGGGATGAATTTCACAGGCGATCCGGAGTTAGTCTTGCCTCCTGGCACCCAGTGGGGGCCCGATGGTAAGAAAAACGATCAATGTTTTTTCAAAGAAGTCTTTGTGTTTTTAGCTTTTGAATGTTTATGTAAAAAAAATTTGTTTAAAAAAGGGGTGAAAATTTAGTTTTGACATGAAGCTTTTGCTTGCTTGACACAGATGTGGCACCTGTCCGTCCAGTTGGGGCCCCTCGCTATGCACGGCGAGGATTGCAGCTACCCGGGGCTGGCGCACTAGTAGAGGATGCGGAAGCCGGCGAAGACGATGATACCCAAATTTTACATGAACTCTCCAGGAACCTGGAGGGTCTGAGTATGGGTATACCACCGCTTCCTATGCAGGAGGTTCCAGTTCGTCTGCAGCGGCATACTGTGGGTGTGCCGGAGAGATACTTAGTTCCTATGAGGAGAATAGCTAGAGCAGTTGTATGCTATCATGAGCATCAGGCTTAGCTGGTGGAGTAGATGTATTAGTGTCAGAGCATGGCTTAGTGTAGCCAAATTTTGTAAAACACCCCAAGTTTTGGGAGATTTTTCTTTTCGATGTTTACTATGTACTGGACATGACATATATATATGTATATATATTTTTTAGTGATTTGTGTTTTTAAATTTTTATGTATTTTTTGATGTGATAAAAATATATGTACTCATGAGTAAATATTTTACAATAAATGCGATAAATGCCAATCTAACACATAATTTGCCAAAGAATCGGCTAATGCATTAAATTCTCTAGGAACGTGTTCGAATGTGATTGTTTGAAATTGATGTTCTAAAAGTCGCACTCGTAAAAAATAACGTAGCAATACATGGTGGCAGACACGGTAATAATTGTTTAACTGCATATTGATGAGTTGAGAATCTAACCTGACCACTAAATCGGAGATTTCACGAGATGCCGCTTTCATGAGGAGTTGGATCACTGACATGTACTCGGCAACATTATTGGTGGTGTTACCCAGGAAAATTCCCCCGGAACCAAGAAGGTCCGACTCAGGAGTATAGAGAACCCAAGCAGCTGAAGCAATGTGTCTAGTGTGACGACTAGCACCGTCCGCATATCCGACGTATGATAATGAATGCGATGACATCTGTGCGAAAGAAAAAGATTACATGAGAAAAACACCTTAAACCAAAAACAATAATCCAGAAGCATCAAAATAAAATAGGCAAAACTTATATACATAAAATTACAAAGCATATGCCTAGTGCGAAACTAGGCAAAATACTTCTTCAGATAGAGCCCGTTGCGGGGCTCCTCGAGTGGAATTCCATTACAGTCCTGTAGTTTGTAATCTCCTTTTGAGAGGGCTTTAGTAATGATGTAAGGACCGAGCCATAATGGTTGGAGTTTTCCTGCCCCCAAGAGGTCGTGCTTTTGATCATATAGTAGAATGAGATCGCCCTCTTGGAAAGAACGAGGCTTGACAGATTTGTCGTATTGAGCTTTAACTCGGCGCTGGTGAGCTTCGAGTGCTAGTGTAGCGTCTCGACGAGTTTTGTCCAAATGATCAAGCGAGAGCAAGCACTCTTCTGTGGCGGTGGTGCCAGGCAGGAGTTGAACGTCAAGTTTGAGTGATGGGATTTCGCACTCGATCGGAAGTACTGCCTCCAGGCCGAAAGCAAGTTGGAAAGGTGTGATATTTGAAAAGCAATACGGAATATTTTCCATGATACCTGTCTTGAATGAGATATCAATGAGCAGTGTCTTGGAAAGATTACCTATGTTCCCTTCTGAATCGATAGTGTGAACGGTCGTATAAGAGAAGGGAACTATCTCAGATTGGTCAAAAGACGGGATTTCAGTTTTTATCGCCTCCGAATCAATCGTCGAGGTGCGATGGTGAAACTCTCCCCAAGGTCGTTCTTCTAATGACATGATCTCTCGAATAGCTTCATCTATAGGCCAGACTTCATTGAGGAGATCCTTAGAGAGAACTGTTATGGGAGAGAGGTTTGTACCTGTGGTCGAAACCATATCAGTGGAGGGTTCAGATGTGCTTTGGATGGATTGGTAAGCCAACTCGACCGGAGAAAGCGGCATCTCATCTCCATAAGAATCAATATCTGAAGGTGCCGGGATGATCCATGGGTCGATAGATCCATCTGAAAAGGTGGATATCATTGCAACCGTGTTTGGGATCTGCGACGGCGGTAGAGGAAAACAACCTAGTAGGGAAGATGCCTTCAGAAGACCGGTACCGATACTGACGTAAGAGTTAGGGACACCTCCTATTAGGGGTATAGGGCTACTTGGTAAAGTAGCATAATCAGGGGTGCAGAAGGATAGCTGATCGACCATGACTAGTTTCCCATCCAATGGAAATAGGATGAGTCGGAAGACTGAATACATTATGGCGGTCATAGCATAAGACCAATTGCGACCGAGCAATAGATTATAGTCAAGATGACGCTCTACGACTTCAATGTCCACATTTACCATTTTCCCACTCAGAGTGATGGGAAAGCTAGCAAGGTATCCTTTCGGTAGGAAAGTGTGGCCATCGAAAGCTTTGAGGGAATTCGATGTTGGGGTTAGAGTAGGAGAACCTAAATGGAGCCAGCAAGCTTGTGACATAACGCAGGTCGAAGCACCTTCGTCTATGACAGTGCGATGGATTGGTCTCCCTTTCGACACAACCTGCACCTGGAATGCGAGTTGATGTGAGAGGCGAGGTTTAGCCTTTTCCATATCAAAGATTGCTAGCATGGAATCTTGGGGATCTATTCCACCAATGGCCGAAAGCAAGGCTTTCCTTTGTGTTGGACAGGTTTGTAATACTTCAAGAGCAGACACAGCTGACGGTGCCTGCACCAAATCTTCTACAATATTGTAGTTTTGGGCTGCACGTGCAGAGGTATTATGAGTCATGCGTCGAAGTGTCCCTTTGGGGGGATGAATTAAAGGTTCAACAGTAAGCCTTTCGATATGTAAATCGTTGGGCGGTGGCGGATTGGAACTAGTTCCAGGTTCCTGAGCATCTATGGTAGGATTTCCATAAAGCTTGGCGCGAGCTTGAAGGTCAACACTCTTGATGCCATAAATGGCAGATGGTCCTTCGCCGGAAGGATACGAACCACCGTTGCCCCGTTGATGGGGTTGTGGCAGATTTTCAACCATGTGTTGATGTTACTGCGGTTGATTGGGGAAAGGATTGTGAAGAATGACAGGTGTGCGCCCAGAATCCTTGTTAGCAATAAAATCAGTGCATTCCTGTAGCCGAGGACATTTGTATGTCAAGTGATCCTCCGCACATATTTTGCAAGAAAATTTCATGGGTTTATCCTTTTCTCTGTCATTTCTGGCAACATTTTTCTGATTAGAGTTATTCTGATTATCTGACTGCTCTTCTGAAGAAGATGTTTTCTTCTTATTCTTCTTATTTTTCCCGCTAGGTTTTTGTGAGATTTGCACCGAATTTATCTCAGCGGGAGGAAGAGGAGTCGTTTGATGGGGGGTGGTGGCAGCCAAGGATGGCTGGGAGGTTTGCCCCCGAGACTGATTGGTGGCTACACCAGAGATCGCGCCAACGAGACCATCGGCATGAGCTCCGGTTTTCTGAGTAGTCGGAGGGTTTGGGTTACTAGGGGCATGGGGGAGCAGATCGTAAAGCGTGCCGGATTGTGAATAGATTAAATCCAAGTGTTGGGCACGAAGAATACATTGATCTTCTGTCACCGCACTAGAAAGGCCAATGTCTTTAGAGATGTGGGGTAAAAGAGACTTGCAAAACCAATTGGCCAAGAGATGGTCTAGTATTGGCGCTTTGACGAGCCTCCTCCTACGTCTCCATTCATGAATATGGTCGAAGATGTGGGTGGCGGTGTCTTTTCGCAGCGATGTTAACAATTCTGTTCTGGTTTCCACTCTAATTGGCAGTTGGAAGTTCTTTAAGAACTCCATCGCTAAAGCACCAAACGTATTGATGGCGGCGCGTGGCAATTCAATGTACCACTTGGCGGCATTTCCTGTAAGGGTGCGGGGAAACAGTCGAAGTCGGACACTATCATCTACCATGGAATAGAGTTTCCCAGAGGCATACTAGTACTTGCATAATCTGGCAACGGTATAGATCCTACACATATGTTTGAACCACTTAAGGGGATAGTATTTACAATGGGTTGTCCCATTTGTCCTAAGGATTGCATAGGAAGAGAAATATTCCCTGCTACCTGCGTACTGATAACACTGCTCCCTGGTATAGTGGCCAGGGGGTTTGAACTCAACAGAGGGTTCCAACTGAAAGGGTTGCTAAAGGGCACCGAAGTAGTCATGCTCGTGGGAGGAGCTACCGTGGTCCCCAACGTGGTCACGGTAGGAGTAGATGCCGAAGGGTTCGGTAAACTACTGACAGTTGTGTTGACCATAGGATTGGGGGTAGGTGTATGTTGACTATTGGGGTTACCCAGTAATGGCATAGAACTGACCATCGGCGGGGAGGATGGTGGCGAACCAGGAATGGTTGCCATTGGTATCGACCCTGTGGAAATTGGTGGAGAAATAGATGTTGGTGTTATCGTAGACATATCTCGGCGTGGTGTAATTTGGATTATCACAGGCCCTAACGGATCAGTGAGTGGAGGATTGTAATTAGGTACAACGCCTTCAGTGAAAGGGTCCTCCGGGAGTTCTGGCTGATAAGGGTCTATGTGATAATCAATATTAGTCAGAGGAGACTGCTCTTCCGTAGAAGGCCCAGGTTCACCAAGGTTCAGTTCTTCCTCAAGGTTGAGAGGAGGTATACCTTGTTGTCGTCGAGACAGACAGTGTGGGTCAGGGGATGCCACGGTGACCGGTTTAATTTTAACAAATTTTATTAAATTGTGATCTATTATGAAGTCTCAAATGACAATAACCACACACTTAACAAAAAGAAAAAGGACTTTCTACAATCAATCAGAAAGCAGGCAGAATAGGGTGCCCTGTCTGAGTACTACCGTTCACTGGTGATGAAATCCAGTATCACAATAGTATACAAAGAGGGTTGGTTGAAAGTACAGTTACAGTCACTCTAGAGCTTCGCCCGAACCTCAGACGATAGGTGTAAGCACTCTCGTGAAGACGAGTACCCTCCTAAAGACCGAAGACAGAGTGGATCTGTCTGTTCCAGGTACTAGGACAGCCCGTCCCAGTCACCTTGTGTAAGTCCCTAAAAGTATGGCCACTAAGGATACCTCAAATCACAGACATCATCAGGGGGGTCCACGGTCAAGGACAGTGTGCTATATGGGCAGAATACCTAGATCCCCGATCTAGTTTCGACATCCCCGAAGGGAACCCCAATATATAACACACCCATAGGATGCAGTCGAAGGCGGGCTACCTTCTAGTGCACCCAAGTGTTGTCTCGCGCTGAGCTCCGGTAAAGGAACGGTCCCGATAATATGAGTGCAGCAGGATTTCACTCGTTAATGACTCTAGTTTTCAAGTTTTGAGATCTTGGGTAGTTTTCTCACTTTCCTAACCCAAGATCCTATCCTGAACTACTGTTTGTGTGAGCTCAAAAAATAATTATTAGATTTATTTTAGTGTCGCTTTATTTTTAGTGTACTTTTTTATTAGTCTTGCGGAGGGGGAATGGACGTATGAAGTATAGTGAGACTCTGACTCAAGAAACCATGCAAAACATGCTCTAAATATTAAATTCAATGAAGAGTGTTTCTACAGGGAGAGGTTTCTTTTTCAATCATCCATGCACCAACATGTGAATAACACAACTCAATCTTTTGAAGATTCAGACTTCTATCTACCTCTTTTAACAGTCTGTGAACTAAAACTTTCAGAATAAACTTAGCTAGATGCAGAAAAAAAAAAAAAAAAAATTCTCTTTTAAAAAGTAAATGTTTTGCACACTAACTAAATAAGAGAAACAAATAACAATGCCAGTTTAGCAGACAAGCACAGGGATTCAGTCGGTGAAAGGTACTGATGGCCAAAAAACTCTACAGCTAAAACACAGTCACAGCAGTGAACAACAAGGTTTTTGGCTAAGTAACGCTTTGTCTGTGAGAAAATACAGTGTTATAATGCACTGGATAGCCTGCATAGGTCGCGTTAACCAGGGAAAAGCTCTTCATTTGGCCAGACAGGAACAGGATTGAACTCTGCAAGCGTTTGGTATGTCTACTGGGCATCAAAAAATGGTCGGAAGGATCTTTGAACAGAGAAGAAGAGAAGAAAGGAAGGAATAAATAGTCCGGAAAGTATGGGGGAAAATCCACAGCGGAGTCACCAATTCTGCTATAGGGTAAACTGCTTGGGTTGTTGGTTTTCGAATATCCCTCTCAGGGCTTTCCGGTGCCCGAGGCAGACAGTAAGATTAGCTATGTTGTTCACAAAGATGGCATGAGCATGTTCATATTAGCTTGAAATAACTTGAAGGAATACAATAGAGAATTACCTCTTTGACAGTCTTGGAATCCCTTGGAGAGCACTGCGCAGCAAAGCAAGAGTCCTTCTTCATCGGCTCCAAATACGAGTCCTGCAATCAATCAAAGCACTCATGTAATTTATAATATAACAAGTATCCTATCAATTAAATCAATATACAATAAACATCTAGATTATACACATCTGAGCCATTCATATCATACTATGTAAATGTTCAAACAATAATGACAATATTAAGCATTGAATGGAAAAAATGAACATAGTTCTATTGATTTTGAAAGAAGGAGGATTACAACCATCGGTTGTACCAAGCCCTCCTCAGTCTCCCAATCTCTCTTCTCTTTCAAGTGAAGAAGTCCAAGTCAACAAGCTCTCTAGGAGCCTCTTTGACTCTTGGCCTTCACAATGTCACACTATTATCTATTCCACAAGTATGCAAGAACCTTGAGCAATCCTTCGACCCTCAATTAAGAGCCTTCAGCTCCTTCTTATAGGAGAGGGAGAAGGCCATTTTTGCCCTTCTCTTTCCACTAGTTTGGAATGGAAAAGGCTTAGATGTTTCTTTGATATCCATGCTTTTGCCTCTTTTGGAGTTAAGTCTCCCATGGCAATGACCAATAATGAACTGGTGCTTCTGCAGCTTCCTTTGTGAACTGACTCCTTTGTGAGGGAAAGTCGGAGATTCAAATCATTCTCCGTGCTCTTTTCCCAATTCAAACTTAAAACACGGGTAACGCTTCCCTCCAGTGTAAACAGAGTGTTGCCCTAGCCACTAACACGACCAATGTACTGATTGCCTGCATTATAATGCTCTTGTTCTATTCTATATATGTGTTACCCTGGCATAAATAGGTTTAATTTAGGTCATTGTCCTTCTTCCATATTTGTCTTCCCCTCTGAGCTGATGAGGAGGTATTTTGACCTGTAACAGTTGCGGCATGCCTCGAGTGAGACTCTCTGCTCCCCGGAGTAGGGTGATAATGCCGGTGTGGTTCTAGACTACAACGGATTCCTTTGTTGGCCTCAACTCTTGAACCTGGGTCTTGCTTACGAGACCTGTTTCCTCGCCAACAAATGGTTTCGTTGTCAGGACCTACATGTTATGAGGGGAAATAGATCATGGTATTAAGGATCTATGAAGGCGAAATATGGAGATGGTGGGATAACCATCTAGACCAGTTCATTGCTTAGCAAGCGGAGTTGATGAATCAAAAGGAAAGCGTGCTTAAGGATCTTGTCCTTTTCTCAGATTCCTCCAGTGACACTTACGAGATCCTCTGGGGAAAGTTCCCTAGTGACCTCTATAATCGGTTGTGGAGGTTACATAAAAAGGTTCCTAGGGATAGCTTGCGGAAGATAAACCACAAGTGGGTGCACGGGGATCTAGTGGCTCTGCATCGGTTGGACAATGAATTGACCTGCACAGTGGATTTTCGAGTAGAGCGCACTTTGAACGGGTATATTGTAGAGTTTTCCGTAGAATGCTACCAATCCTTATCGAAGGCTGAAGCTATCTTCCGTTCTGGGTTAAGAGGGAAACTGCTCAAGGAGATTCTGCTATGGATTAAGGCCCTAATGGTGGATGACGGGCTGCTGGAATTTCAAAAGTCAAGCATGGAAGCATAAAACCCCAGTGCTGGGGGAAGGGCTGAAGGGACCGATGCTATGTAAAGTGTGAAGAGGGGAGTGGGGATGGATGCTGAGGCCATGAGAAGGTTAAGGGAGCGATGTGCACATCGGCGGGCGCAGATTGCCGACAGGTGGCGAGAAAGGGTGATGCGGGAGTTAAGACGATGGGAAAACGACTGGAAGAATCAAGAGGAGGCACCTCAGCGGATAGAGATTATGGACACTCTGGCGGATACCCTGGAAAGAGAAGGGACCATTATGGGAGTACGGCGGGTGCATGGGAGCCCGACTAGGAGAAAAGGAGAGACGACGACTGACGAAGACGATACAGGAGGGCAGCTCGAAGAAGTTTCCGATGGAAAATGGTACGTCGCAATGTAGCGGTTATTTCAAGAGTGGACGACATTCATCTCTCTAGGTAGCCCTACTTCCAACAATTTGCATGGCAAGGATCCCTTCCTTCCCCTGGTACTTTATCAACCTTTAAGTAATATTTTTGTTAAGTTACAAGCATTAAGTCAATTGCACAACAGTTCATTGTCGACAGTGACATACGTCAGTAGCAGCTTCACTAGTAGTGTTGCATTACCCAACGATACAGTTACGCAACCAGGACCCAGAGGGATTATCCTGGTTACCCCTTCACTAGTCAATATGGCCGGGTCATTCACCCGGTATCCAGAATTCTTTGGCTGGGGCAACGATGATGTAGAGCAACACTGGTATCTCTGCGAAGCCATATGGAGGGCTCGGCAGATGCCAGATGCAGGGAAGCTAATAGAGTTCCAAACCACGCTCAAAGAGAGGGCTCTGTGGTGGTTAATCAAGTGGTCTGAGGCCCACCCTAATCCTGTACTTGTGGACATAAAGTGGGATTTTGTCTGTGAATTCAAACTACCCCAGACGGACCAGCAGGGTCTGTCCGAGCTCTGAGAGATTAAGCAAAAAGAAGACACCGCATGGGAGATGATGCGGCGATTCAAGGATGTGATTGGGAAACTCAACTACCTGATCGATCCAAACCATCAGAGGGATTGGTTCATCAAGGCTCTGCTGCCCTTGACACGAACCCCCCTCACACAGCAGAAGATTGACAATTTACAGGACGCTTTAGAACAGGCCACGAAGATAGAGTCCATAGCCGGCTATCCTCAGGAATATCGCGGGGGGCCAGCTCCGCAGGATCCTTTCTTAGTGGGACTACAGCATCAAATCACTAGTCTAACAGAAAATCTCAAGGATATGCAACCTATAAGACCAGCCAGGCTGAACGTTTGGTGCACTCACTGCTTGGTTGAAGGCCACGTCGCAATCGAATGTTCTAGGCTGCGTAGCATGGGTGTGGGACCCTCTGTTGCGGCAATCCAGGGGGGTCCACCCATGGTGGGTGGCACAAAAATGAGTTTCCAGGGGGTATACCAGCCGCAAAAGCCCTATGCAGGGTTCCCACCTCAACCGAACACAACCGCTACGGAATACTGCGAGATTTGCCGGACGATGGGACATCCTCCTCGAATGTGCCCGATACTACAGAAGTACTCCACGATCCCAAACAATGTATACTATGAGTTTTGTGTTTCCACGACTCATAATACTGAGCAGTGCAGCGCTCTCGACGCACTTGCAGATAGATTGGACCGTCCCTCCTATAGGGTGAACGAGGCTTTCGGGGGAAGAGGTGGCAGTATGCACGGAGGCCACACAAGGGGACGCGGTCCAGTGAAATGTTACAACTGTGATCATGAGGGTCATGTGGCTCGGGAATGTCCCCTTCCCCGACGTCCCTAGTGTTCCCAGTGTCGTGTGAATGCCCATTCCACAGAGGACTGTACAGAACTCATCAAGAAGTGGGAAGAACGGGCACGACAGAGGGCCATGAATTTGGTAAATTCCGAGTCGTGTGGAACCGTGATTCTATCCATGCAGAATGTAGTGATCGTCACACGGGGCGGTAAGAAGACGGGAGAGGATGCTCATGGAAAGGAGCCGGGCCGGGCTATTTGGCCCGCCTCCCCGAAACACCTGATCCGGCTGGACGCGCAGAAGAGGTACTTCCAGGAGGCCGTGGAGGCCTTTGCTCAGCTGAAGGAAGCTGGGGGCCTTGAGGTACCCTCGACGACTGGCTCCGAAGAACAGACTACTCCGGGTACCTTGGTTGAAGAATGGCTTCAGCTGTTCCTAAATATTGTTGATAATGCTTCCATGCAGGACCAGGTCAAGCATACCCTGCAAGACGCACTACAGGGGAATACAGGGCCGAGGGAATCTGGGGACACAACACCCCAGTATGTGCAGTGCGTCAAACGGAACAAGCGACGAACGGGAAAAGAGTTCCAGCTTAACACGCAGGTTGCAGGATTCCAAATCAGCAATACCATGCTTGATTTAGGGTCTGACATCAACATCCTGCCGTGGAAGATGTGCGAGGCTCTTGGATGGCCATGACTAACCTATTCGCCAATCCAACTCAGAAAGGTGAACCAGTACTGTATTGTGCCGATTGGACGACTCGAAGGCATCGAAGTCGACATTGCAGGGGTGAAGACTTACACGGACTTTGAGGTTATTGATATTATGGGGGAAAAGGATCCTTACCCCGCCCTATTAGGCATTGATTGGGCTTTTGATAATTATGCCATCATCAACCTCAAAAAGGAGCTGATGATCTTCGAATATGGAGAAGTCCGGGTCACTCAGCTCCTCGACCCGTATCAAGGCCCGCGATATACAGAAACTGTGGACAACCAGGCGGATGCGCAGATGATGGACCACCTTTACCAGATGACTGCAGGGAAGTGGGAGGACTATATCAACCTGACCGTAACAGGCTCTGTTAGCTGGCGCAGTGTCCAAATCTCGGAGCTGGGCTCGGAACTCACCTGGGAAGACTGGCAGTAGGGTGGGTATGAGACCAGTACATGGAGATGCGCCACCATTGCTCGAGTATGTTGGATCGATGTTGAGTTCAGAGAATATCCCACCCTATCGAACATGCAGGCTGTCAAAACCTTTATTGCAAAGGTGGAGGACATGGTTCTAGAAGGCTGTAGGATACCACTTTTGGACATTGCATGACAGTCCACGTCAGCAAGGTGGTGGAGAAACCACCGCAACACCCTGTCGCAGTAGAGTTGCGTGGCGGAGGCATTGCAGGTGCAGTTTAAAGAAGATGAAGGCCCTCGACGCAAGCACAGGTACAAAGGGATTTCCGAGCCACGGGGCCACCTGAAGAGCTATGAGGAACAGTGGCAACACTACAAGAAAAAAGCACATTGGTGAGGGTCATGCTTGTGATGGACCTTTAAGGTCCGTCACCAATGTCACATATGGTGACGGTCCTTAAAAAACTATCACTGTAAGTGTATATAGTGATGGTCCTATATAGTCTGTCACCAAAGACATTTTCAATGACACTTTTGGTGAGGGTCGTTAAAGGCCCATCACTAATTATCTCTTTGGTGACACTTGTAGTGACGACTTTTAATGACCCTCACCAATGCTCTTTTTGTTACTTTTGGTGATGGTCAAAAAATGTCTGTCATCATTGATCATTAAAAAACCGTTACTGTAAGTGTATATAGTGATGGTCCTTTATGGTACATTACCAAAGACATTTTCAATGACACTTTTGGTGAGGATCGTTAAAGGCCCATCACTAATTCTCTCTTTGGTGATACTTCTAGTGACAAAATTTTAATGACCCTCACCAATGCTCTTTTTGTTACTTTTTGTGACGGTAAAAAAATGTATGTCATCATTAATCATTCCAATGAGTTTTTGATGACACTATGTGCCTGTTAATATATTTTTTGTCAAAAGATAATGATTTAATACCATTATTGTGGAGTATTTTTTATAATATGTCCAAGGCCATAGTGGTTAGAAGATTGATCAATTTTTAAGAAGTAATTAGTATTATCCTTCCTAAAGTAATGACTTATCGAATAAGATTTCCTGTAGTCAACACATGATTATCTATTAAGTTTATTATCTAGCAAATTCCCTTCAGATAAAGTTCCACTATTGTGTGTAGGATATATATTATTTAATACATAATCAATCTTTGACAATTATATTAATGAGAAAGACCTAACACTCCTCAACAATCTGGGCACACCTTAAATTAATTCTTTGGCACACACTAACATTACTTATCACCCCACATGTCTTGGAACATCTTTTTACCTAGAACATATTGCGATGACATTGACGCCCAAGCACATGGTGGCATGCGCTAGCACAACATGGAACTCTCCTAGCATGTGTTGGCATGCTGCATATAGTCCCTAGCATGTCGTGGAACACCTTGGTTGAATGCATTGACATACATTAGCACTTGGCACACAATGCCACTTGGCATGTATTGGGACCTATTATTAGTGTTCCTAGCATGCCCCTTTTCAAAAATATAAAGTCCCGACTTATTAACCCTCTTATTGGTTCTTCCTTTTGTTTCCTTGACACATATTGACATACCCTGGCACCCTGCACCACATCCTTAGCACCTAGCATGTGTTGGCATATCTTGGCACTATTAATTGGCACATGATATAATTAGCACACCCTGGAACTCCCAAGCACACTTTGGGAATTCTTGAAATGCCTTGATATTCCCTAGCATGCCTTACCAATGTTTAGCATACCTTGTCACTCCTTCCTTGGCATTACAACTAACACTCATTAACACTAGTCTGTGGCATATGTTCCTCATATTCATTAACTTCCATGAATTTTTACCTAGTGCTCCCTTAATGTTTTTTCCTAGTACTCCTTAACACTCATCAACATGCATTATCACTCTCTAGCACACCTTAGCACTCTTCAACATTCCCTTCGATTTCATAACATGAATAACACTAGTCCCTGACACATATTGGGGCTTGGCACATGTCGGCGCTTGGAAAGTATTAGCATGTATGGAATACATTGATATGCCTTGGTATGATTTGGCATGGTTTAATATTAAATTTATTTATGATGATCAATTGTTGGAAAGTAGATGAGAAGCAACAAAGGAATACTTGGCACTTAGAATGCAATGAGAATTTGCACTTGGCACCTATTGTCGCCTAGTGTTGGTGTGCCTAGCATGCCCCTCTTGGAAAAGGTAAATTGATGACTTATTAACCCTCTTATGTGTTCATTTCCTTGTAGTTTAAATATTTTCTCCCTTTTGTTTTCTTGACAGTCCCTGACATGAATTGACACACCCTTTCACATCTTGGCATGCCTTATCACTTGGCACATCTTAGCATGTCTGATGTGTATTCCCACTATCTAGCACATCAAGGTGGTGAAGAGAGATGTAGTCCTAAATTAGGTCGAGTATGAGGGCCGAGTAAGGGTTGCTAAAGGGAGGTCGTGATCATCCTCCAAGAGCAAGAGCATCATGTGAGGGTTCAGAAGAATGTTGCATACCTTAATGGTTGGTTTGCGCTAGGAAGTAGGATGGCATATTGTTGGTGTTCTTCTAGCAGATCGAGCTTAAGAGAGGTTTCTCATGAGAATCTGGGCATGTGATTTCAATTGTGTCTTTGTGTGAAGGCCGCATCAAATTATGAAATGTTTAATATTTGCAACAAGAAACAGTGAGATTGGAAACCAGAAAGGACAAAAAAAAATGCACCCACACTAGTGAGGAATTTTGATGCATCAGGAGTGAGGAATGTGGGGCGTCTAATTTATTTTCCCCTTAAATAAATTGAACAATAAATTGTAATTTCATCTCATAACAACTCGTGTCAGTTAATTAAGTCATGATGACCGAGTTAGCTCAAGAAATTAGAGTTGAGGGTCTAAGATGAGGCATCTAGAGGGATTCTAATATTTTTGTGGTCCAATTGAAGTTGATGCATTAGTGGGGTGCAAGTGTAATTAACTCAATTAAATGAGTTAAAATTAGTTTAAATAGTTCTAACTGAGTGATGAGCTAGTGAGAGGTCTAGTGAATTAAACTAGATTTAATTCACAATGAGTGATCAATCAGATAACTGATAATTCACTATTAATAGTTGCATGCATGTCAGTTTCAAGGAATACCCAGTTGAGACAAAGGTTAATGGGAACATAACTATTAGTCGTATTCAGAGAAAATTTCCCATGTGAAATTATAAAGTCATTGGGATGCCATGATAGATTGTGAAATAAAGGAAGACTGATTTTCCTAATTAATAAGGAGTTAATTCCCTAGGAATTGCATGAGCAAGGAAGGCTGAAGTAAGGATGAGAATTGGCTAAGTACTAGACTGAGTTTACCTAGATCAACGAGAGCCAATTGACAGAGTGTTGGAGAATCTAATGAGAGATTAAGCATTGTATTGTTTCATGATTCCTTAACTTAATACACAATAGAGATAGAGGAGTTTTGAGCAGTTTCTTTCCCCAAATACATCATGTTGTTGTGCGATTGATAATTTATTTCTCTTACTCATGTGTGATTGTGCGATCGTGTTTTGTTTCCAAAAATTGTAGGAAGGATTCAGTATCTTGTTTTAGTATATTACAAGATCAGATTGAATCTCGTTGGTTAGATTTTCCACATGGTATCAGAGCAGGAATTTTTTGGGCGACGAGTTTGTAGAGAATATATGAATATTTTGGTGTAAAAATTTCAAAAAACAATAGAATATTTGGATTCCTTGCGAAAATATACCCAACTGAAAAAAACAATCGATCGAATCAGAGCTCAGATGAGGGAGATATCATCGATTTAAAATCAACTCTTTTTTTGAAACTTTTTGTAACATCGGGGCAATTACACTGTGCGTGAATCAAGAACCTATATGCACTTGAGGTAACAGATTCATGCAAAGCTTTGAGGAGAAAGGCAGAAGTTAGAGACTTGGTGGTTTAGAGGGAGCATAAATTACCTCTCAACATGCATCCTCATGAGAAGCAGTCTCAGAAGGTTGTGGAGTAGCTGCCACAATTGGAGAAGCAGAAAGGAGACCGAGTGGAAGTGTCCACTCAAGCAAAGACCTCCATGAGGGGGAAATTTCGAGCCAAATGGGAAGAGGGAGAAGCCATATCTCGAGGTTTAAAGTGGGGTGATGTGTAGACATAATCCCAAGATAAGATATTTGGGCAAGGTCCATTGAGATGGCATGTCTCATGGATCGAACCCTAGCTGGCTACGAGGAGCCCACAGTACAACAATAGTAGGAAGGATCAGTTAGATTGATGTAGTCAAATGTCAGCAAGACAGAAATCAGAGTGACAGATGTCAAATACTGGAGCACAAATCAGAGTTAGCAATAATTCAAAGGGCACAGATACAGGTGTGAGCAGCAGCGCAGAGAATCCAGTACTAGACAAGTGCAGTAGCTAGTAGCAGTCAGAAGACTTTGATGACAGATGCATTATATTGATTCAATTGTTTGAAGTCTATTCAGTTTCAGGATTTGCAGGTGCAAACAAAACTAGAGAAGTGTAGCATGC
>CM076574.1:1408634498-1408823876 GCA_034641835.2 Pinus albicaulis
ACTACACTATCCAAAGACATCTTGAAAGCCACAATGATTAAAGGAATGAAGGAAGAATGGGTTGAAACACTCAACAAAATGGGAAAAGGGGATATTTACCAAGAATAATATGATGATATTATTTCCCTGTGTATTATATTCTCTCAGGGTTGTGTGCGTAATCGGCCAAATGGACGAGACTTAACAAAAAAAGATCTTAAGAAATCTAGTGGCAACGTAACTAGAGTAGAGTTTGGTAATATTTTGGAAGATTTCAAAACTGACATCTTGGGTACTTTGACAACGCAGCTTGACATCTTACAAGCCAAACAGAAGCAAGCTATAGTAGAGCAGAACTTGGCCATATTTTCCCACACTGTCGAAAGAAGCACAGCAAAAGGGAATGTCCTTTAGACATGGTTCAGACCTGTGCCATCTGCACTAAAGATCATACCACAGACTAATGTCCTTCACTCCATAGGCTGAAAGCAGTTTACAAGGAGGCAAAGGAAGAAAGAGAACCAGTCTACCTAATGAATCAGTGTCAAAAATGGCAGGCACAACCAAGTATGCCTCCAGACATGCCTCAGTTCTTTTCTCCTCCACAGTTCAACCAAAAAACCTTGCAACAGCCTGGCAGAATCCAAACCCTTTTTCTACTTAGCCAAACCAGTCATTTCCTATACCATCCTAGCCTACACAATGCTCAACGGGGAATAATTGGCCAAGATTTCCTTGTTCTCCCCCTTATTGGAAAAATATTCCATATTAAGCCTAGTGGCCAAATCCCCCTTCTCAAAACACTAATCGGAATTGGCAGTGACCCCTAGGAATGACCACCTTACTGGTGGGAGCAGGGGCCCAGAATCAACCAACGCTATGAGCTCCATACCTGGTCCAGCACAACCTGCAGCCAGGCATGCACCCTCAATTGCCAGCCCAACCCAATCCTAATCCCAACAACAAGATGGTTCAACTAATTCAGATAATAGAAAATCCAAATCCCAATGTTGATCATAAGCAATGCAATGAACTCAGGTTGAGATCGAGACGTACTATCTTACCTGTAGAAGCCACGAATCCACCTCAACTCCAAGCTGGAACTTCAAGGAAACCTAGCCAAGAAAATATAACGGAAATAAAGGTAGGAAAATATAAGGAAATGATTGATCAATGAGGACCTGAAGAACTTTGGATGTCCCCACCTCCATTCCCTAAAATATTAACTCTACCCAGGCCAACAGTCTCTCCTAATTTTGATATCCTAGGGGAATTGAGAAACCTTTGCATCAAAATTCCTCTTCTACGAACCATACAATACATTCCCATCTACGCAAAAATGATTAAAGAGCTATGTGGAAAAAAAAAAGTAAAAAAAACAAAGGCTGCACTCACCGTTCATGTGGTAGGGATGCTATCTTATTTATTATTGGGTAAGGAACCACACGTAAAGTATGAATACCCAGGAAATCCCATTGTGACTGTAAAAATTTATGTCCATTCATTTCCAAACATCTTGGTCGACTTAGGGGCAGCCATTAACATCCTAACCACAGGGGCCTGCAAGAAGCTGGGCATATCAGCATTGGAACCTATGGCTACACTGCTGGAACTTTTTGGCCGGTCTCTTATCCGACTAGAAGGAATAGTGCAGGACATCTTGGTCTCGGTGGACTCATGGGAATATCCAGTTGATTTCCTAGTTATTAATCCAAAGAACATGAGGACGGGCACCCATTGATTCTTGGGCGACCTTGGTTGGCCACAGCCGATTCCTACATAGGTTGCCGAACAGGAAACATGACTATCACTAGAGGATATTTCTTAAAAAATATCATTATTTATCCGCTTTCCAAACTGAGCTTACCCACGGTAAAAATTCATAAACACCCATGTACATACTGGGAACAAAATATTCACCCGCCTCTGACATTAGTGGAAGCTCTCGAATTTAAGAATCAAACTGAAGACGACGTAATCAATAATTTTGTGAGTCAGCCACCCACATCTACAAATTTAAAATGCAAAATGTTGAAAGCAGTCCTTGAAGACGAAGCTCAAGATGATTCTGTGACACACCTTGAAGATCAAATTATTTCCACAACTACTATACACAACAGCATACCCATTGAGATTGAGCCTGGAAAGGTCCTGAATATTAATGGAAATTTAGATAATGACCAAAAGAAAAGGCTCATAAAATCTCTCCAGAAGTATCAACGGTAATTTGCTTGGGATTTCCCAGACATGAAAGGCTTAGACCCTCAGCTATGCACCCATCAAATCTACACTGATAAGGAGGTCCATCCCATTGGACAACCTTAGCGAAGGCTAAACCCGCACTTAAAAGATATTGTAAAAGAAGAGCTGCAAAAACTGTTAGATGTAAATTTCATTTATCCTATTTCAGATAGAAAATGGGTCTCCCCTCTGGTAGTCGTCCCTAAAAATAATGGGAAATGGATAATCTGCATAGATTATAGAGAATTTAATAAAGCAACGCAGAAGGACCACTTCCCCCTCCCCTTCATTGACCAAGTCATTGATACCTTGGTAGGAAAAAGGTTATTTTCCTTCCTTGACGAGTTTAGTGGTTATAATCAAATCCAGATAGCCCCCGAAGACCAGGATAAGACAACATTTACTTGCCCATGGGGTTCTTTTTCTTATAGAGTTTTACCATTTAGGTTATATAACGCCCCAGTGACATTTTAGAGAGCTATAATCAACATTTTTTCTGACTTAATAAATGAGGGACTTGAAATCTATATGGATGACTTCACACCATATGGTGAGGACTTTTATCAAGCATTAGAAATGTTAGAAAAGGTGCTGGAGCAGTGCATCACTACTCGGTTGTGTCTAAGCAATGAAAAATGTCACATGATGATGACCGAGGGAGTGTTCTTAGGCCACTATATCTTTGCGGTTGGGATATAGGTAGATCCAGAAAAAATAGAGGTAATCCTTCTATTAGCCACACCTTGTACGCAGATAGAGGTTCGTAGTTTTTTGGGCTATGCAGTATATTATTGCAGATTTATAAATAATTTCTTACAAACAGCTACACCTTTGTATGCATTAATTGGAAACGTTGAATTCCATTGGACTGATAAATGTGATACTACTTTTGCAGATTTAAAGAGACTAGTTTCGATAGCACCGATTCTACGAGGGCCCAGTTGGAAACTGCCTTTCCACATCTCTTCAGACACATCCAACATAGCAATAGGGGCAGTCCTTGGCCAAGACGAACACAAAAAAACCTATGATATTTATTAGAACAGCAGAAACCTCACTTCTATTGAACTAAGCTATACAGTGACAGAAAATGATTTCCTAGCTATCATTTATGCTATTAATAAATTTAGGCACTATATAACTGTTGAAGATTGCAACAAGAAATAGTGAAGGAGGCATCCTAAAACATCATCCTTGATCCTAGTTGGAAAATAATCACCTAAACTAGGTGGGGCCCACACAGACTATTTTTAGGTGTATGTCTATTTTTAGACATGGTGAGAATATTCTATAAGTTGCAGGATGCTATTTGTAGATGGTTGGTCAAATGTGAAAAATAGATGACATTCTATTTTTAGAAGATTGGGCGAAGTCTATTTATAGATCGTTGATCTAAAAATAGATGCATGTCGATTATTATTAGCTCTTAATAATAATATGACAATAAACAACAACTTATTCTCTTGGAGCACTTAATTTCAGTATACAGATTTTTCAAATTAGTGGGCTGAAGGAATTACACAATTCCTAAGGTTTTACTGGAGTTGATGCATGGAGGACTCATTTAGAACTAAAGTGGCAAAGTTATGACAGAGTTGGAAGAGTAGTTTATGGAGTTGTATTTAGTTTAACTCAATTAGACTCAGTTGAGCTAGTTGTATCTAATCTAACTGAATGATACACTAGTGAGAGTGGAGTGAATTAATTAGTTAATTAATTCACAAATAATAACTCATTAATCAACTGAACAATACAACAGTTAACAACAATGCATGTGAGATCCAGTGGAGACCCAGTACAGAGATAGGTGAAAGGGTAAGATGGACTATCTGTTGTGACCATAGTGATGCATGAATTGCATCTATATATACATGGGATTTTCCAATGATAATCACGTGGTCAAGGAGAGTGGGATTGCATCAAATTGGTCTTTGTAATCAGCTTGGATTGCGCAGTGGAGGTAGACTAGCAGGAGCGCAGAGATTGGTGGATGGATTTGCATATTTCTTCTATGTTAGTGTGTGATGATTGTATTGTACTGAGAGCTTCATGTACTAAGCTTTGTATGAGGATTGTTACATGATCTCCATGATACATAATATATGATAGTTGGGGATTTCAGCTTTAGGCTTTCCCGTTAAACAACTATGTTATGTGTTTTTTTATTGCTTCATGTGTTTTGTAATTGTTGATTAAATTTTCGCAAGAATTATAGTGGAAGGATTCTGTATTTAGCAAGAAGATAAATATTGTTATATCAGGAGAGTTTGGATATATACATTCATATTGTATATAATTACGACATGGTATTGGAGTTGTGTTATAGATTTTCTACATGGAATGAGAGCAGGAATTTTTGGGCGCGTGAGATTGCAGAGAATATCTGAATTTTTTTGTGAAATATTTTCAGAAACAAATAGCATATTTGGATTCCTTGCGAAAAAATACCCAAATTGAAAAATAAAATCGATCGAATTGGAGCTCGGATGAGGGATATATCGTTGATTTAAAATCAACTCTTTTGTTAGAAAATTTTGCGACGGCGAGACAATTACAATGTGCACGAGCCAAGAATCTACATGCACTGAGGTATAAGATGCATGCAAATATTTGAGGAGAAAATCAGATGTTAGTGACTTGGTGGTTGAGAGGGAGCCTCTCAACATGCAGCCTGAGAAGCAGTCTTAGAAGGTTGTGGAGTAGCCACAACTGGAGATGAAGAATAATCTTTATACATTTGATGTAGATGGGATTTCTACGGAGCTTCCTACTGGTGGGAAGTGCAAGAAAGCCATGCAATCAAAGCTTGAGAGGGATCTGGATTTACATGTAGGTAAGAGTGAATCTCGGGATGTGGAGTAGCCATAAGATGAGGATCATGGAGTGGGAGCAACCACTCATGCAGAGAAATTTCGTGCCAGATGGGCAGAGGGAGTGCATGTAGCTACACCACCAGGTAAGAGGTGGGGCGAAATGCATGGGTAATCCCAAGAAGAAATTTCTGTGCAGGATTCATTGAGATGGTGTGGATCTCATGAATTGAGCCTGGCCACAAGGTGCCCATAGAGCAGCAGTAGCATGATCAGTTGGATTGATGCAGGAAGATCAAAGTGATAGTGTCGAATACTAGAGCATGGTTCAGAGTTGATAGCAAGTGTAGAATGCATGGGTGCAGAGCTCAACAGTGCAGTGGTTCCTGAAGAAATGTGCAGTTGGTACCAGCAGAAGTCAAAGACTTTGATGATAGATGCATTAGACTGATTGAGTTTTTTGGAGCCTTTCAGTTTCAGAAGTGTTGCAGGGCGAATGCATGGAGTTGCACGTCGCATGCAAAGACAATCCTTTCTTTTTGAGAGGGAGTGTGGAATATTGCAACAAGAAACAGTGAAGGAGGCATCCAAAAACATCATCCTTGATTGTAGCTGGAAAATAATCACCTAAACTAGGTGGGACCCACATAGGCTATTTTTAGGTGTATGTCTACTTTTAAACATGATGAGCATATTCTATAAGTTGTAGGATGTTATTTGTATATGGTTGGTCAAATGTAAAAAATAGATGGGATTCTATTTTTAGAATATTGGGTGAAGTCTATTTATAGATCGCTGATCTAAAAATAGATGCATGTGGATTATTATTAGCTCTTAATAATAATCCGACAATAAACAACAACTTATTATCTTGGAGCACTTAATTTCAGTATACAGATTTTTCAAATCAGTGGGCTGAAGGAATTACGGAATTCCTAAGGGTTTACTAGAGTTCATGCATGGAGGACTTAGTTAGAAGTGAAGTGGCAAAGTTATGACAGAGTTGGAAGAGTAGTTTATGGAGTTGTATTCAGTTTAACTCAGTTAGACTCGGTTGAGATAGTTGTATTTAATCTAACTGAATGATACACTAGTGAGAGTTGAGTGAATTAATTAGTCAATTAATTCACAAATACTAACTCATTAATCAACTGAACAATACAATAGTTAACTATAGTGCATGTCAAATCCAGTGTGTTAGCCACCTATAAAATTTGTCATATCAAATGGTGGCTAAATAATTTTTGGAGTCTTCAAGAAACAAGTTTTATTGCTAAAAATGTTATCTCTTGAAGACTCATGAATACATCGTGTCCTGTATTTAATCTTCACTACTGTCTCCACCTCAAACTCGGAAATTCTGCTATTTTCATAGAGAAAGGACTGCTGCAAAAATCCCATTTTCCCCCTCCTCCAACCAAAACTAACCTTCATTTTATTACCTTTTTTCCCCATCAAATTCCTCTATTTTTTCACTTATTCCCCTTTCCCCCTTCATGAAAATCCTTTACAAGGTTTAAAAATCATTTTTAAACTTTTCTGAAACCCCCAAATCCATCAAAAACCTTTAAAATTTTCATAAAAAATAAGTGTTTTGACTATAGGCTTAAGCCCCCTTTGGCTAAGTCCTAAACCACTTCCCCACATGTGCCCTAGTACTGGAACCAAGTGCTAACAGGCTCGAGTGCTTATCGCATCAGAACAATCAGAGAGTGCAAGTCTTGTTTGTTTTATAAAACCTTCGATCCGATGAGCCCCTTTGCATATAACCCCCAATCCCATTACCACTTCATAAAACCCAAGAGCCCACAATTGGGTGCTTTAATGTTTATATAAACCTTCCCCATTCATATTTTTCCTTTTTATATTCATAAAACCCTTTTTTCCTAAGTTTTGGTCTAAACCCGCTGGTTCATGTTCTTATATAAAAAGAACCGTTGATCTTATGAACCGATCAACGGTAAACAAAATCTCACATCGGAGATTTGTTAAATGGGTAGATTGAAAAGCCCGCACCATCGTTCCGATGCCGATTGGCCCTTGTATATATAAGCCCCAGGCGTTTTCTCTCCATACATCCAAAGGCCCCACAGACGAGCACCAACCTTATATATATTCCGCCCCTTAGCCATGGAACCTCTGTTTTTAATAAATTTCTGCCCCTTTTATATTATAATGTGGTCCCACTCATTCATTTGTCGGAGCCCTTCTCCGTCGTTTATCATTGGGCCAATCCGATGGCTAGTGTTGTATCGCATTGGAGTTTTCCATTGGCGCGTTGTAATATTTTATGCCACCCTCGATTGGTCACTCCTCGATGAGTTCTCCGTCGTCGATCTAATATGCAGATCAACAGCCCACAGTTAATCGCTTCGACGCCCCCCATGTCCATTACCCCGTTGATTGACAAAGCCCTGATTGCATCTAGGTCGTCTACGTGTCAACATCCGATGGTCTAGAATGCGTCTCCCAACTTTGGTTAAATTCACGCACCCCGCTTCATAATGTTTTTGGCAAAATCTCAGTCGTTGATCTCTGTAGATCAATGGCCCTTATTAACCCTCTCACCACCTTGTTCATTTTTTCATTTGACCCCAGTTTCAATCCTGAACATTGATCTTTTACATCCAACGGATCATATTAACCTCAACAAGTCTGACCCCTATGGGTTCTGCCTCCCTCCAGATCTAATCTTCGCTTTCGATCCTATGATCGGACGGTCCATAATAAAACCACTCTGTCTCCTATCCACCGCCCATCTAGTCGATATCACACTCACTCCCCGCTGTTTGATCTCATGACCTAGATCTAATGGCTGGTACGTATTTTCGCATTATTTTAAGCATGACTGTTAATACCCAAAAATTACACGATATAAGTTGTTTCCAAAAGCCACATGTCGGGCGGGGATGCATATCGCGTTTGAAAAATAAATACCACTTACCCGCCCTTTCGCTGCACGAAACCCATGGTTTTATCCTCTGAAACCATTTTTCCCCTTTTCCACCACACTACTTCGCATTCGCTCCCCACTGTTGATCTCTGCAGATCAACGGCTCAGATCTAAACTCCCATATACACTATCACTCTCCATTTTCCTCCAAGCGCCTTCAACGAGCAATCACAGATGTTGATTTATGGGTCCAAACTAATTCGACGACCCAGATCCTTTTTAGGAACCCCAATTTTCCCCAATGAATTCTTCTCCGCCCAAAGGAATTTTCATCATTTCCATTGTATATCTTCTTCTCTCACATAAAGCGACCATTCTCCATTATAATACCCTGGTTGCTCCCAACCATTGATCTCTGCAAGATCAATGGCCCTAACTTAAAACCCACCGCTCTCTTTTTAACCTTTATGTGCAGTCTCCACCGTCAGATGCACTCATCCAATAGCCATGCTCCTACCCGAAACCTCCAAATCATTTTTTACCCAATAACGCAATATTTTCTAACTTTTATTGTATTGTGCAGGATTTAAAGGATTTTCAAATGATTAAAAGAAAATTAAAGCTGAGGATGACGATCCTCCAGGCTTTCATTTATTAAAGAGTATTCGTACCGCAGGGTTCGACCATCATGTTTCTTCAGTGCCTCATGAGCACTGATGCCAGTCTAAAGGCCCTGTAAACACAGAGAATTAAAACAAATCAAAGAGTATCAGTGTCAATGACCTAACCACAACAGAAACTGAATATTGAATATTATTTTCATAGTCTGGTGGATTACGGCTAATATTCAAAATCAAAAGCCTAATCCACTAAATTAACCATGTTTAAAAGAAAATCAATAATATCTATCAGACAGACGATGCCTCCACTGCCACATCAGAGGCTAATTGATTCCTCTCAGCTACCTAGTGCCACTTGTAGCCTCAAAGCATTCAACAGACGGGCAAGTAATGACCAGAAAAGAGAATATCTCCCCCAATACAGCTGAATAGTTATTTCGAATCAAAGAAGCTAATATAAACTATCGGAAAAGTTATTACAGAGATGACACAGAGCCTTAAAGTCAGCAAAGGCTCCCACCGAGCTTACTTCTTAAATGTAAAACAATTAATACAGAAAAAATATCTGTAAACTTCTCCATTGAGCCCTTCAAAGGCCGAGAATCATTTAACTGTATTAATTGAACCTGGGAGATCTTTTATCCATCCCACCTCCTCATATCTTCTATAAATACTTCTGTAGAAGATGAAACAATGTTGATTGCTAGACTTTGAAATATACTTGTGCTCGAAACTCCTACTTGTAAATAGTATTAAAAGGCTCTTGAAGCTCTGTTTGTGATCTAATAAGTTAGGCTGAAAAGTGAAGATTATTTCCAAATTGAAACATTGGACTTGAAGATGTAATTGGTTTGACTTCAATATACAAGTTGTTTCTTGGGATCCTAGTCTATATCATTGGTGAAGTGCTTATTTCTTTGTAATTGTTTTTCCTTTCATGTATGCCATGTTGTCCATTATTATCTGATAAAGAATAGAAATCATAGAGGTAGGACTTACTGTTTACAGTACCCTTCTCTTAATGATAAGCTTTATCTCAATGTTTTCCTCCAATTCGTTTATTTAAGAATGATTCAGTACAGTTTAAGCAGTTAGGAATGCTGGCGTTCCCTCGTCCTACTGTTTTCTTTAAACGTTGTTCTTGAAAGTTATTTTCTTTATTTTCTTAGTAAATTTAGACTAGAAAAGTGATGGTTTGCCCTGTTTCTAGCTTCTATTCTCCAAAGGTAATATCTGAGAGTTTCCTTACATGTTTGCTGAAAGAAGACTAGATTTAAAAGAATCTTATCTGATCTTAAGTTGCATTTTGTTTCTCTTATGTGTTTTTCATACTTTCTGAAGGTAACTATGTGGATTACTGGATTTTTTGTCTCTTAAGTTATCTTTAATACAAGCTTGTCCAAAAAGGTTTATGGTGAGCCCTGCCCTTTGGTTGGTTTTAAGCAGTTGCTTAAAGGATTTTTCTTGTTTGGACTGACTATAAATCCTTGTTGAAATTATTATCAGTTTCCACCCCTACAACACTTTTATTGTTTCCATTCCATCATTTAATCTCAATGATATTGTGATATAGATGACTTGTCCCTTGGACCACTCTTGAATTGTTGCACAATTAAAAGCCCTTTTATGACTCCATAGCCCAATGGACTAAAAACTAGTGTTATATCTATCTTTTTGGCCAAAAAATGTTCTGATTTCTTGCAACTTCACACCTTTGAAATTATTTCCATTTAGGACTTTCTACTCAACTAATAATCATGCTCAACCATCCAAAAACAAACAAAAATCTTGGCCTTCATAACTAGCCTAATATCATACCCATAAAACCTTTAAAGATAAATCAATCTTTGCACTTATTGGAGAGATCCCTCTCCAGATTCAGGAGGGATAGATCCTAGAATCCCAAAGTGGTTGAAATAGTGTTCTCTCTGCAGTTTTACTTTGCCAATATTGCAAATTACAGGGATCTAACATAGTGGAGACCCAGTGCAGAGATAGGTGAAAGGGTAATATGGAATATATGTTGTGACCATAGTGATGCATGAATTGCATCTACATATAGATTGGAGTTTCCAATGATAATCACATGGTCAAGGAGAGTGGGAACGCATCAAATTGGTCTTTGTAATCAACTTGGATTGCACAGTGGAGGCAGGCTAGCAGAAGGGCAGAGATTGGTGCATGGATTTGCATATTTCTTCAATGTTAGTGTGTGACGATTGTATTGTACTGAGAGCTTGCTGTACTAAGATTTGTATGAGGATTGTTACATGATATCCATGATACATAATATACGATATTTGGGGTTTTTAGCTTCAGGATTTCCCTTTAAAGAACTGTGTTATGTGTGTTTTTATTGCTTCATGTGTTTTGCAATTGTTGATTGAATTTACGCAAGAATTATAGTGGAAGGATTCTGTATTTAGCAAGAAGATAAATACTATTAGATCAGAAGATTCCGGATATATAAATGCATATTGTATATAATTTCTACAATAACTAGCTATCAAGTACTCATGTATAATGATCACTCTGCCATTAGATATTTACCCAATAAACCAATCACGAATGGGAGAATAACTCGTTGGTTGCCGCTATTACAAGAATTCGATATAACAATCAAAGATTGTCTAAGAAAGGAGAACATGGTCGTAGAATTCCTGTCCAGGGTTCAAAAGAAGGATGACACACTAGCAGTCGATGATTAGTTCCCTGATGAACATCTATTTGTTGTAGCATTAAAAACGCCATGATATGTAGACATGGAAAATTACTTATTCGTAGTGAATCTGCCCAGACATTTAACATCAAGAGAACGAAAATTGATTATACAACGCAACGCAAGGTTCTCCTAGATTGGTGGATACATTTTTCATATAGGGGACGACATGCACATTCGCAGATCTTAGAACGAGGCACAAAGTATTACAATTAGGCTACTATTGGCCTACGATTTTGAAGGATGCAAAGAAATATGTCCAAGCCTGTGATAGCTACTGCTATCAAAGCCGAAGTTGAGAAATTACTTCGTACAGGTTTCATTTGTCCAATTCCTTTAACCGATTGGGGATCAAATATTGTTCCTGTTAACAAAAAACAAGGAACGATAAGATTATGTGTCGACTATAGGGATATTAATCGAGCTTGTCCTAAAGACAACTATCCAACCCCCTATATCAATCAAATCATTGATGATTGTGATGACAGTGAAACGTTTTCCTTTATGGATGGTTTTTCCGGTTACAATTAAATAAACATACTCCCTGATGATCAGCCTAAAACAGCTTTCATTTGTCCATGGGGAACATTTTCTTATTGCAAACTACTCTTTGGATTGCAGAACGTTGGGGAAAATTTTCAAAGGGATATGTCTTACGCATTTCATGACATTAAGCACATTGTGCAACCTTATCTTGATGATTTACCTTCTCATTCATCGCATAGGGCTGACCATCTCACTCATTTACGAGCTATCTTTATGAGATATAGGCATTATCAAATTCGGCTGAATCCACACAAATGTGTTTTCTGTGTAGAATCGGGTCGCTTACTAGGATTTATTGTTTCGAAAGCAGGCATTCGCGTTGATCTTTCGAAGGTCGAAGCTATTGTCAATCTACCTCCTCCTTCGACTTTGCGCTAACTCCAAAGTTTGCAGGGGAAAGAAAACTTTTTACGTCGTTTCATTCCTAACTATGCCAAGTTAACAAAGGGTCTTACCAGGTTGTTAAAATAGAATGTTTCATTATTTTGGGATGAGATTGTTGATCGATCTTTTGATGCACTTAAACACACGTTGACCCATGCACCATTATTGCATCCTCCCAATTACAACCAGGATTATTTTTTGTATCTTGCCGCTTCTCATTCCACCATTGGGATGGTTTTAGCTCAGGAAGATGAATTCAACCATAAACATGTGATTTATTATCTTAGTCAAAATTTGCATCCGATTGAGATCAAATACACGCATGTGGAGAAACTAGCCTTGGAAGCTGTTCAAGTTGTCCAAAAATTTCGTCACTACATCTTATTACGCAAACCACAGTAATTTCTGACTGTAACCCTATGATGTACATTTTGACCAAAAAATTGCTATGGGGCAAGTATTCCAAATGGATAGTTATCCTACAAGAATTTGACTTGGAATTTGAAAAATCCAAGGCAAAGAAATCTTTGGTTTTTTTCGAACTGATGTGTCATTTCCCCTCTTCTGATACTGAAACTGTGGCGGAACATCCCATTGCGGATGAATCCTTGTTTCTTATCAGTACTCTTGATCCTTGGTATGGGGATATTATTTTTTATCTCCAAACCCAATCTTTTTGGCCTGAAATCTCACGATCTCAGCGACAGAAAATATGTTTCGAATCCCAAAAATACAATATTATTGGTGATACACTCTATCATCGTGGAACGGATTCTATTTTCCGACGCTATCTTACTCATGAAGAAGCTGAGAAGGTTCTAAATGATTGCCATTATGGAGCATCTGGCAGTCATATGTCTGGGTATGCCACATCCCAAAAGCTATTGCACGTTGGTTATTCCTGGTTGCCCTTATTCAAAGATTGTATCTATGCAATTCGGAAATGCCACAATTGTCAGGTATTTGATCGCAAAATGCGTGCACCACCCACTCCTCTTCACCCTATAATTATTTTCGGTCCTTTTGAAAAGTGGGGTATCGACTTTATTACATGTAACCCTCACTCGGCCGGGGGGCATGTGTATATTATCCTAGCGGTAGATTATTTTACTAAGTGGGCCGAGGCGATGCCTACATTTTTGGCAGATGGCAAGACTGCTACAAATTTCGTGTTCAATCATATAATTTCTAGATTCGGTGTTCCTCAAGCCATTATTACAGATCATGGCAGTCATTTTCAAAATATCATGATGACTGAACTGACAGATCAACTTGGCCTGCGCCACGATAGTTCTACTCCATATTGCCTGCAGGCTAATGGTCTAGTTGAAGCTATCAATAAAGTTTTAGTCACTATGATCAAATGAATCATTGGTATTCATAAGTCGAATTGGCATTCCACATTATTTTCAGCACTTTGGGCATATCGGACCTCAGTAAAAACATCAACTGGTTTCACTCCCTTTCAATTGGTTTATGGTTTGGAAGCTGTGTCGCCTATTGAATGCGAAATTCCGTCATTGAAATTAGCCATAGAATTACTCCCAGCTACGTCTGAAGAAGAGAAGCATCTTTTGTACTTGGCTCAGCTAGATGAGAATCGAAGAAATGATGCATTAGCAAACGAAGCTCATGTCAAACTAATAAAGGCTCAGTATGATAGAAATGTTACACCTTGTAATTTTTCAGAAGGAGACCTAGTTTTAGTGTACGATCAAGCCAATGATAAACTAGGGGATGGAAAATTTGTTCCTATGTGGCATGGTCCTTTCATTGTTAAGAAAAAGATGGCAAAAGGGGCCTATGAGATGATAGATTTCGACAGTGTCCCTTTAGATAAACCCAGAAATGGGCTTTATCTGAAGAGATATTATGCTCAAATTTGGTATGGAGATTTTTGATTAGATTAGTTTCTTTACTGTTGGTGTGTTTTAAATTAAAAAAATGTGCCTCGTTTAGAGTGTGCTCTTATCACTATTCCTGCTTATCTGAGTTTTACTCTTGATATTGCAGATGTCGACGTCTCTTCAAACCTACATTGGTTTTGCTGATGGTGCCTGTTGTAGTACACGAAACATTTCTTCTGCAGCTTGGGTTATCTATTCACCCTTTAACGAGTTAGTATCCATGCATGGGGTAAGCCTCGGTCAAATAACGAATAACATTGTAGAGTATAGTGTAGTGATTGAGTTATTATCTGAATCCATATCATTTGGAATTCAGAGTTTGATTGTTAGGTTGGATTTTGAACTTGTTGTATTACATCTTAACAGGGTTTATGCCATTAGAAATCCAGTGTTATTATGGTTATTTTTAAGAGTTCGTCTCTTGGAACGTGAATTTGATTCCATTGAATATCGGCATATTCCAAGACATTTAAATACTTTAGCGGATTCAGTTGCTTCTAGTATGATAAATAGACATTTGCAATAATCAAAACAGTAAATTACGCAACATTCGACAACATGTTACACAGATAGATGGTAATAATGATATATCATAGCATAGAAGTGTGTTTCAAAATACACATCGTCTTCGATCATAGGTTGAAAAACACCTTATGATCAGCAAACATGATAATACAAAAGGTCAAAAATGTTATGAGTCTACAAATCAATCATCCTATCCCTGGTGATGATCACGATAAAAAACCACTGCTCAGGCCACCCTACACAGGAACCTCCTAGAAGGTCCTGGGACACCAATCACATATCTCTGTAATCTAATCAGAATATCATCTATATCGGTCTTTGGAATGTCTAGAGTCAAGCGCTCTAGGTGATGCTCCAAATCAGATAGGATCTCTACCGATTGGCCCTGTGGGGCTGGTGCTGCTACAGTTGGATGTCTCCTCTCATAAGGCTGGAGATTGGCTGGTCATCATGGGCCTACATCTGCATTTAAAATTTTGATTATTAGTTTTGGGACGATTAAAATACAAAAAAATTAGAAATTGCTGAAAATGATTTATATCTTAATCATCCCACTGTTCTCCTGCTAGGAGAGCCATATCTCTGTTATCATGGTAGTCCATCCCGGCATATGGAAGTCCTCTATAACCAAAATTTTGCGTTCCATCCAATGAAAATATGTAGAAGGAAATTGAACAACCTCAATGCCCTCAGCGTGACGGGCCATCAAAGCAACCCAACGAACCATCCTAGGTTCTCGAGGTCGACAAGCATCGGCAAGAATGTGCTGCGGAGCTAACATGGGGATCCTCTCTAGAGAAAAGGTGACTACAATGGATCTATATCCAAAGTTTTTTAGCTTGCCATTCTTTGCTCTGGTTAGTTGGCCTTTCACATTGGCCAACACAGCTTCGCACCAGTCGAAAATGGTGCCTCGAAAACAGTCTACTGCAATGCGCATCTGGGAACTGGTAGCCACATGTAACATTGCACTTCCGAATAGTCTGGTGATATAAAATGCAATAAATTTAAGCTTAGGATGGATGATAGTTTTTATGTCAATCCGTTTGTCCTTGGGGTATGCCCGATCATCGCAGAACTCTAGTCGAAGACGAGCGACAGACTGGCCACCTGGCCTAGTCCCAAACAGAGAATTTTTTTCACCCCTCTTGGAAAAACCAGTTAAAAAATATATATCCTCTAGCTCAATTTCGAGCCGGTGACCACCAATAACAAAGCATGGGTCCTGTATGTTCCATCTGTTCACTAGCCACGTCAAGAGATCTACCTGTGCCCTCATGCCCTGAATGGCCCAAAATTTGTATAAACCACATGCTCTCAATGCTTGCATTGTAGGAAAATTATTCATTGTGGCATCATCTACATCCTCATGCTCGCATTCTCTTCAAACAATCATTTTGAATGTCGTACAATGCATAAAAAGACATATTAGAAAAATCTAGTTTGAAAAATTATGGGCGGAATTTGAGAAATTTAAGTTTGAAATTTTATTGCGTAGGGTCTGCACCTTTTTCTCATACACAGTGCATAGATACACCTGGGTGCTGTGCAATGGGTGCGAACCCAAGACTTTTTTCTATATAGAAAAATGTCGGGGTCCGCAAGGCCTGTGTGTTGCGCTTGCGGACCCCCGCAGGAGATCTTTCAACCTATTTTTCCTTAAAAAATGAAATTTAAAGCCTAAAAATGAAATGTAAACAGATGAAATGCAAGATAAGGAGGACATGGATTACCTGGAGCTGACAATTCTCGATTTCTCCAGACAGATTTTCCAGAATCTTCGCAGGAAGTTTTTTACCCAAAAGCTTTCACTTTTCACTCTGAACTCAAATGGTAAAAATGAAGTTAGAAAAGCCCTTTTTATAAGTTTTTTCGAATAAATGAATTTTTAATTTGTTTATTTTTCACTTTAAAAAGGTAATTTTTGAAAACATTTTTATTTATCTTAAACAGTATGTGTAATGTTTCGATTTTTTTGTGCAGAAAATTGGATTTTTCATCAAAATTGATCGTTTTTCAACAAAGAGCATACTTTTATCGCTTTTTCGGACTCTTTCAAAAATTTACGAAAAAGAAAAAACCTGGAGTCCTATTTTAAGCTCTTTTCGGACTCTCAAAAATTGAAAAGATTGCCGAGCACTTGATTATTCAAATTCGTTAAAATAAATGAATGATCGTCCTTTCAGTATAATTTTACCCCTTTTACGGACTAAAATGGATTATTTACGAAAAAGGTATACGTTGACTAATTACTATCAACATAGTTCTCTCCCGCATTATTTTATCCTTTTTCGGGCTCGAGAGACTAAATTTACGAAAAAGTACCCCCATGGAGTCTTCTTAAGTTTTTTCTTCTGACTCCCTAAAATTGAAAAAACACTGAGTTTCTCCTATACTGGACTCGTTAAAATTTAACAGTAAAGGGCCTGTTCAATTTTAAACAGGAACGAACCACTCCTTCTTAGGGTTCGAATCTTAAACTAAGTTGGACTCATCCGAAGGATGAGCTTATAAACAAGAAAATGTTATCCTCCTTAAGCTTGTCAAAAATAAAGAGGTACTTGCCAAAAATGGTGGGGGAAAAGAGAGAAAAATGAACCTGTTTGTTGTATTTTGATTATTCGAAAAGCCGTTAACCACTCTTGAACACAACACTTTTGTTCACTTGGGTTGGGAAAATCCTTTGCCTAACAGTTAATCAAACCATATTAAAAGTCTTCAGCCAATTTCTAGGTATTAGCTTTGGGTCAATTGTTACCAAGCCATCTACAGTGTCGTTATGTGTTCAAGAGGATAGTTCAAACAAACCATTCATCTACAAAATATCTATCATCCATTTTAACCATCCTTGAGTAAGTCCTTGTCGATAGATTTCTTCAAAACTTGATCTATGATTTCGTGTTGTGGGCTCGCCTACGACGGATCGCTTTCTATCGATGACAGCTCATTATTTAGGAAGTTGGTCTAGAAATTGTTAGTACCTTGAAATCTACATGCCTCAATGGCAGGTTTCTCGCCTTCGACGACAGGTTGCATCATTGACCTTCAATCGAATGATTCCATGACATGTTCGACTTAAGCATATTCATTCACATTTCATGGATTGTACTGAGTACTTTGAGGGCCATTGACATTACCGGTGGTTACTCTCACACTTGTTAACAGTCTACATTATTGACTGGTAATCAAGTGGTTTCTACCATGTTTGACTTCGACACATTTATTCACATGGATAAAATCGTACTGGTTCGAGAAACGGAAATCAAGACCCTGGATCTAGTTTCTACCATCCAGGCTGCAAGGAATTTTTTTATTCATTTATATAGTGGAATATTCATAAAGAGATGGCTACATCCATACTGTGTCTACACATTTCTATACTGTTAATGTACTGAAAATCCTTCCTGTATCATAATAGTTTAAATTATTTTCTAGTTAGTTTTGATCTGAGTATGGGAATGCCTACCTCAGCAATGATAGATCTACACATATATATTTTTCATTGAATGTTTTTATAGGTTCCAATTGGGGTGTTCACAAGATGATCTTTGAAATGATAAAATACTTCACTCTTCATACATGACAGACTCTATCTTCATCTATTTCAGACTTTGCACTTTAGGGCGAGATCTGTTGCACTGAAAATTGTCATCTTGACATTCTGCTATCTGTATGAGCTCATTATCTCTCATACTTCCTCCTTTGCAAGTCTAAAACATTAGTCCCTCATGTCAAGCCTTAAAAATAATAGAAAAGCTATCAAAAGTCTCTAAAACTCTGGTATCACACTTTCTCTTTGTCTTACTTGTGGTCCCGCACCTAATGTTCATGACTCCTACGTACCTGAACGCACTTTCTTTGTGTTAAGGGTGAGGACCCCTGAAAAAGATTAAAAAGGCACAAAGTAAACCCAAAATCTCACTTTCAGTCATTTCTAGAAGCTTTTGGAAGGAATATTGCGGTGGAAAGTTCACTCTTTTTACATTCATGCATCCCATGCCTTAAGGATCTAACCCCTTGATGTGAGGAGCTTATCCCTTTGAAGGAGGATTCTATCCCTTCATAGTTGGAACTAAAACCTCCTCTTTTGCACTATATAAAGAGTCCTTGGGTAGCCTCAAAGGGATTTCAAGCTTTAGAATTATTTGAGGTAAAGTGTTGTTGGGATTCAGACTCATTTAACTGATATTTTGTGAGGAAAGATCACATACCTCTATCTATCTCGGTTGGAAGAGTGCAAGGCTTGTCAGAGTAGAGGATATTCCTAATTTTGGACCCCAGGAAGGCCTGTTCAACATCAAGGCTAAGGTTGTAAGGTTTTCTTTTATTCAAAGTTAATACAAATGAATTCATTTTTCTCAATAAGATGTTAATTAAATGTTTATTTCATGGATTCCTTCATCACCACGATAGGCATGATTTACAATATTTACTATACAGGTGCTATTTAATGTTTGATTTTTTGTGACTACAGGTCTTTAAAGATAACTCCTTCAAGTGACCGAAGGACCAACTACTTCAAACAAGCATTGGATCTACGGTAAGACCTTAACACCTTTACAATATTCTTTTGTAAATCACATATGTATATAGAAAGATAGGTTTTTTGGGCTATTTCTTGCTAGATCACCCTTTTGTACTAGGTGGATCGATCTTGTCTGCAATATTGTTTATCCTATCAACAAGCTGCCAAAGAATGGGTCGACCAGGCCAAGCTGATGAAATGCCACTACAACCACAATTAGTGGTAGAACCATTCGAACGATGGGCGCTGGACTTTGTGGGACCATTCAACCCACTGTCAAACCAGAAATTATAGATGTTGGTTTCTACAGATTATGTAATCAAATGGGTAGAAGAAATAGCTTTTTCAAGAGACACAGAAGAATCAGTGATTAATTTTCTCTTTCAAATGTTTGTACGAACGGTTTTCCACGAGAAGTGATAATCAATGGGGGGTCACAATTTGCAGGCAATAAAATTATAGCCACACTGAAGAATCACCATATCATCCATAGAGTTACATCTCATTACCACCACTAGGCAAACAGAAAGGTCGAGAGCACCAAAAACGTTCTGGAGGCAATCCTTACCAAAACTGTATCATCACATTGTCGAGACTGGGCCACTAGATTACCAAAAAAATTATGAGCTTATTGTACAACTTGGAGAAACACCACTAGATACTCACCATATCAGCTAGTATTTGGGAGGGAACCGATCTTCCCCATTTAATTCGAGATCAAAACACTAAGGACAACCCAAGAGATAGGGTTGGACTTAAGAGAAGCCTAAGCTAGAAGAATCCAACAAATAAATGAACTAGATGAAATACGGCTACTAGCCCTGCAACGCACAACGATCATCCAACAACAGTGAGATGAGTGACATGAAAACCATATCAAAAAGAAAATATTTCAAAAAGGAGATTGGGTACTCCTCTATGACTCCAGATTCCAAGATTTTCCAGGAAAATTACAAACAAGGTGCCTCGGTCCATACGAAATTCAAGAAGTACATAACAATGCCACACTCACCTTGACCACCATAGATGGGTCTAGTTCAAAATTTTGAGTCAACGAGCACGGAGCATGCCTCTACTACAAACCTCTCATGAAAGAATATTTTTTCCAATAGGTATGAAACAATCCCACCATTTAAATCGTGGCAGAAGAGGGTGACAACCCCACAACCTCAAGTACATGAGAAGTTTTCTACCATCACTTGTAAATAATGTATATAACTTCCTTACTTTTACTTTGTTGTAGATATTCACAATTGTATTCCTATTTTTCCTCTCATCCTCTAGTGTTGTTGCATTTTAATTTTCCCGCTATTCAAACCTTGAACAATTGTTGTTCAATCCAATTGAATAGTTGTTGTTCAATCGGGTTGAACAACTGTGATTTGAGTTTTTATTTTTCTGCTATTCAAACCTTGAACGACTGCTATCAGTCCAATTGAACAACTAATGTTCAATCAGGTTGAACAACTTTTGAGTTTTTAATTTTCTCATTGTTCAAACCTTGAACGGATGCTATTCAATCCAATTGAATAGTTGTTGTTCAATCAGGTTGAACAACCATGATTTGAGTTTTTAATGTTCCTGTTGTTCAAACCTTGAATTTTTGTTTTTCAATCCAACTGAATAGTTGTTTTTCAATAGGGTTGAACAATCGTGATTTGAGTTTTTAATTTTCCCATTGTTCAAACCTTGAATGGTTGTTGTTCAATCCAATTGAACAACTACTGTTCAATCGGGTTGAAGAACCATGATATGAGTTTTTATTGTTGTTTAAATTCTTTGAACAACTGTTGTTCAAATTGAATGACCTCGTTTCACACCCCATTATTTCCCTTATCAAACACCCTTGCCCTAATTCACACCCGAGCTATAAAATGCATCTCTGAATAGGGAATGACATTAAAGAAGAGAGGGAAGCAGTAAAATTACCAATATGATGATTCCTTAGCACTAAAATCCCTAAACTGGAAACCGACAGTGTGCATGAAAGAAATGAAAGCTTAAGACCTCCCCAGTTTGAATATGTTATCATACTATACATCACCTCATGATGTATATCTTTTGGCACTATTTGAGTAATATGTTTCTCCAATATGAAGAAATTGGACTAAGGTATATTAATTTTATTGGCATTATTTTACTTCTCTCACCATTCCTAAACTCTTAAGGAGTTGATGAGCCTCCCTTCATGTATAAAGAGTAACTATTATGTGTTCATGCAAATTTTTAAGAACATAGTAGGTCTCATCACGAGCCAACCTACCATGATCATAGGGATTTAATAAGTGACATGCCCACAATGGCCATGACACTAGGGTAATGACCTTCTCAAATGATTTAAGGACAAGACATCACATCACGAGCTGACCCGATCACTTTGTTACAATCCTAGTGAATGGAACTATGACTATTTGGCTATCACACCAGCATAGTGACCTCCTTATAAATCAAAATGTTATATTCCAAAAGAATTACTATGCTTACATGAAAATTTTCAAGAGAGGATAGGGGGTCTCATCATGAGCTAGCCTACCATGTTCATAAGAGCTTAGCAAGTGACATTCTCACAATGGCCACCACACTAGGGTAATGACCTTCTCAACTGATTGAAGGACAGGAGGTCTCATCACAAGTCGTCCTAATCAATTTTCTATAGCTCTAGTGAGTGGCACTATGGATATCTGGTTATCATACCAGCATGGTGATCTATCCATAAAATTGGCAAGTTAACTATTTTTACATAAGGATCCTGGCTCATTCTTGTGGGTTAAAATAGCAACCCTATTGAGGCTATGAATGCCTACTGGAATCAGTGGCTTTGCTTGTGGTATGAGAGAATGTTTCATCAATAGCCAATTACTCTTACATATAATTTATCTTCCCTTCTTCTTCCATAAGCTATTACTCAAATTATTGACAATTATAATCTACCACATGAATAACTATAACAGAGACATGATTACATATTTGAATCTCGGGATGACAGCACCAATCATTACTTGTATCAGTCCTGCTTCCATCATACTTTTTCATTAAGGAAGAAAATCATATCATAACAGTAATCATATTGTTCCCTCTCCCTTTTCGGTCACTTCCACACGATATGCAATCATGTAAAAACTTCCAAATCCAACCTTTACACTGTGTATGCTCATAATTACTGAATTAAATCCTCAGCTCCTAAAACATTGAAAGTCACAACCTCCTCTTTCACAAATAGAGAATAATTATCAAATATTGATATTCCCCTGTTCGCATTCATGATTGGTCAAACCCCTCTCGTACTTGAGGACGTGGGCGCCCTTACCTCGACGGAGGGGCTGTAATTAGTCATAAATTAGCAGGCATGCGAAATTTTTTGCACAAATGCCATCTGATACTCTGATAAGGCTAGAAAAGAATTACAATTAAGGTATGAGTTCACCTATGCAGAACCAAAAATATCTCTTCCTCTTGCATAGATCGCTCGGTCGAAACAACAGAATTAAGAGAGAATACAATCAGAAGGAGAGGCATAGAGAAATACATTAGCCATGGGAGGGAATTCTCTTCGAACTGAGCCTTCGAACTTCCCAATTTTAGATGTAGCTAGCGCCATCCTCCAGAAAGCCAGTTGGCTAACATATGTACGCCAGTTACGAGGATCTACTATAGAAATAGGAATTGAGTTTTTGCAAAACCTGCAAGAAGGACAGACCAGAATCAAGGGTCGAGTTATACCAGTTACAGAGGGAATTATAGCCGAAGTCTCCAGAATACCAGCGGTAGGAGAAATATGGATGGAGAAACATCCCCTCCTACGAGAGGCATTTGCAGAATATTAGGACCCAGAGCAGCCATTAGAGCAAAAAGGGCAAGGTATTAACCCTACCTGTCTGCACCAACCATGGTAGGAACTGGTAGCATTCATCCAAATATTCATTACATGTGACAGATGTCAAGACATGATAAAGTCTCATCAACTTAAACTTTTAGCTGTACTTAAGAAAAATATTTCAGTTAACCTACCTGTTTTCCTAAATTCTATCTGGCATAACACTGTTGTTCGATTAAGAAGAGCTAACAACCCCAAGAAGTGGTCAGTCACCATGGGCTAATAAAACTAGTCATCATGCATGAGTTGGACAAGAAATATATATCCTGGCACAATTTTTCCAACCCGGCTACACAAGTACCTGAGGTAAACCCTAAAAAACTAGAATTGAGCTCCCCAGGGTAAACATACCTAGAAGAAAAGAACCCGTACCGCAACCTCAGAACCAAGCAGGAAAAAATGGTCCAAAACACTTCAAGGAACCTCGGACTTCATAAAAGTCGCAGGGTCGTCCTGTTCTCTACCCTCAAGCCCTCAAAACGCACCATTGCAAGACTACAAGAAAGAGATGACTTGTGCCCTAGAACCAATGAGGGCAGACCATGAACTTAGAAGCCTATTAGAAATAGAAGAGCAAGACGAACCCATCAATAATTCTGCCACTTCCAGCAGTTTCAGCCACACTGAAGTCTACCCTACCAAGAGGAATCACAGGCTGGTGGGGTTCTGTCCCCTCTCGAGAATTATGAGGTGAATAGTGAGGGGCAGGTAGAGGATAAAATGCAATCAGAAAATTACTCAGGATACATTGTCCCTATAAAGAAGAACACAAGCACAAGAGTAGCCCCTTTGACACCAGGAGGTGACACTACCCCACTTTGTCAGGACCCTCACCTAGAAATGAAATCTGAAGCTAAAATAAGAAATACCATCACAGGAAACCCTGAGGCTTGCAACGCCACTCCTGAAAAATGGGAATGCTACTCCTCCACCACTTGTAGAAATTAGGATAGGAGATAATTTGGTTGAAAAGAAGATTAAGAAACTTAACAGGGCTTGCAAAAGACTAAGGAAACTGGTGAAACATTTAAGAAGGCAATTTAAGGAGGACAATAAGGCTCGAAAAACAAAGAAGGAAACCCCCATCGCAGGAACACAAATAGAATTAGTCACCAAATTGATGAACACTGCTGAAACCGAGACATAGACTGACTTAGTTGACATGGTAGAGGCTGAGATGCAAACCGACCTAGTAGATACTATTGAGGTGAGCTGCAGACCAACTTAGCCAACGCTGCTGAAGCCGAGATGCAAACTAACCGAGCAAGTACTATTGAGGCCGAAATTTAGACCGAGCTAGTAGACACCATGGAAGCTTCTACATAGACTAGGAAGACAATTACATAAGAGAAGGAGACCCAAACAGATGGAAGCCCCTGCCTATGCCCACCTAGTAGAGAAAGTTGTCAAGCAGCAGAATGAATTGGAGCAGGCACAGCAGGAGCTAGCACAATGTAGGAAGGAGGTGGTGCCAACACACTAATATTAAGCACTACTAAAGAGATTCACATACCTCTCCTTTAGAGAAAGCAAAACATTTTCCCAACTCAGAAAGGAATAGGAAAAGGTAAAGAGGCAACAATAGTAGGTAGAGCAGGCTAAGAAACAAATATCTAGGATGTGTTGTCTATATTATGATGCACTGACATGCAGGGCACCGACCACCAACTATGCCCTGTTCTTAACAGAACGACATATTATGTTGAAATTCAAAGCCGTTAGGGCAGGGAAGTCCACAACCTTCAGAACCATAGAAGAGTTTGTCCATTATTGCAATGATCAAGACAAATAGGTCCAACGCCTTCTATGTGAACTCTACATGTACAATTTCTTTCTGGAAGACAACAAAAACAACAATCCTAGTCCCTTTATAGGATATTTTCAGCTCCAAGCCTTCCTCTCATATGCTAAGAACCTTATTATATGGGCCAATGCCTATAACATCTTCCAAAAGAGAGAACATAGTCTAGAGTTGTGAATGAGAGGAGAACCTACAAAACCTCTACATCTGATGATCCAACACAAGAACTTCATGCGAAGGTGAAGTGTAAGGACTAGATTGAGACCCATCCATAAAGAAATTATAGAAAATGGACAGGAATACTTTGAAGACATTCGGGAAGCAGCCTTGGCAGCAGCTAAACAAATATGGATGGCTTCCATAAACAATGTAAGGAATAGGGAGCCAGTGGGCTACAGAAATTTCAAGGTTGCCGCCTCCAGATTCCTCTCATATAGTAACTTGGTCTTCAGCATGGTTCTTGTATGGATAGGATGTAGATATAGATTCCCCCTTCTCTGGTATCCTCCTAAGGGCTATAATCATGACTATGAATTGCTAGAGGAGCACAAAAATGTTGCCTTTGCAATGATTAGAAGAAAGCAGGGCTTCAAAACATACAAGGAAAAGGTCTAACCTACCTACTCCTTAACACAATTGCATCTCAACCATATTTTCGCATGAGGACATGCAATTAGGTAAGATGGGGGGGTATTTTGGGCTGGAATTAAGGTATGGTTTCACCCTATTATTACTTCGAGTTATGACACAATTTTAGGAATTCTTCCTTCTCTTAACAATAAAGAAATAAAAGACTTATGAAAATGAGGGCAATTGGACTAACAACAAGAGGAAAGTTTCTATAACATAAATCTACTTATTGTATCCTTGTATGCAGGAAGGAAGAGCAGCTGGACCAACAATAAATGGAAGAGAACCGATAGGACGTGGAAAGACATATCCAAGCTCGAGAACCCAAACAACAGCCACGCAAAGCGGGCTGTCATTTGGAAAATACGATCTCATTGTATGTAAATGCCTTTAAAAGGACCAAGGATGAATGGAAAAGGGGAGGAATTTCCTTTTATAACCAACACATCAGGACAGAGTCATCCAAATTGTATTCTTGCATTATCCCTCGATGTAATAAAGAGTTTTGATGTTTTGAACAACCATCTTTGAGATTTTCATCGCGTTATAATTTCTGGTGGTCCGGGCCCAACCTCTGGGAGTTTCATCACCAATTTCCATGTTGTGTGTAGTTACAGAATCAATACCCAGTTATCTGATGCGGTTGTAAATTACTCTTTCACTCAATAATGTTACATTTTCCTTTGCTCAACATATTGTGGCATTCATACTCTCTAGCTTATAATAATCGCATTCGCGTTTCTTATTTTATAGTAATGTTGTTAGATGTTTCAAATTTCTTTCAAATATCTTTGCAGTCGATTTATGAGTCACGGAATAATTACTGTTCAACGTTATTTCCCTTTACAAATTATATTGTCCTTTCAAACAGTAAGGCATTCCATTGCTAATTAATGTTGAATTAGTCAAGCTACAAAGATAATTTCATTGTAAACTCATATAAGTACTTGGTGTTTAATTAATTCATAATGTTATTCAATTAATTTAGATTGATGTTCAGTTTGTTTAAGATTGCTTTTCAATTAATTTAGATTTATATTCAATTAATTCAGAGTGTTTTTCAGTTCACTAATGATTGTTGTTCAATTCATTAATATTGTTTTTCAATCCATCATTATGTTGTGCAGTCATAGGTTTCTCTCATTCTGAACTAGATAGAATAATTTTCTACATTCCACCAAACTACGTCTCTTTAAGTTGATGGAACTTTTTCATGAGAAATATAGAGTAACTATCAGTCGACCTCATTTGAATATACTATGCCTACACTCTTGAAATAAGAAGACTTACCTCAGGTTGAAAATTAAATTCTAAGCACAAAGGTTGCCTATAACAAGCCCCTCCTATGTCCAACACCAGTAGTTGGAAAGGACCGACAATACCATCACCCGTACAGTAGATCACTCAGTGGATAACATGCTCGGAGGATTTGTGACAAAATTCGTAGTTGATAAGTTCATATCCTATTCTGAAGCAGAGTGAAGGTTCTTCAAAGGTTATTGAGGTAAGTTTTTGAAAACATTAGAATTATTAATCAAGATATTATTGTGCGAAAAGAACATTCTGTGCAGCCACACCGAATGAATGGACTCTGATCAGAGTGAAAGTAAAACTCGAAGTGGTAAGTATTACCGAACCAATCGAGAATGGGATAGATCCATCTATATTCCGCTAAGAGAGTCAGTTGCACATGCAGGAGATAGTCCTCCAGCTACACGAAGGTTGCCTATAACAAGCCCCTCCTATGTCCAACACTAGTAGTTACTGGGAGGATTTGTGACTGTTGTGAAGGTAAATCCCCTCTGCGGATAGAGGCGATCCGTACTAGCCCAGATCGGGTCTAGCAACAATCAAATCACGCTACAACACAAGCTCCTAATTGCAAAATCAAAGTGCGATATGAGGCATACCTCGAGTCCAACGCTGTTGTCGGTGTGGAGAGGATAGTGCTCTCGATCCCTTGCTCTGACAGGTCACAATTCTACCACTTGATACGATCAAACACCTACACACACAAGAAACACGAACATACAAGCGTAAAACCAAATATTTGCAATTATGTGTTAGTCAGAGAGGACACAACTCATAAAGAAGCATGAACAATACAAGTGGAACTATAATCGTAGTTGCTTATATTAATGAAAAAAAGGATGATACAACCTTGCTCTGACGCTGAATCCTCCTTCGACGGGTCGCCAGCAGAACACGTCTCGGTAAAGCTTGTCAATAATGGGGACAAGCCTCTCTCCCTGATCATCAATCTCCTTGCTATGGATTTGGCACTATGGAAACTATCAAAGCTCTTGCAGCATTTTAAAGGCTCTTGGAGATTAGCTTGCAAAGAGAAATGGAAAGCTTATATAAATGGTGGAAGGGGAGTTGGGATCCCTACAATCATGGGATTGGCCCTATCCTCAAGGAAGCTTCCATGAGAGGTGGAAAACTACTTCCTCTACGTGGAGAACCGAAGCCAAACGTCCCAACTCAAATTAGAGACCAGTTCAGGGGTTGGTTAAAGTCAATCTTCTGCCATTTATTTTTTAAAAACACCCTTTATTAAGCCTGGCGCGAGTGCGACTCTGAGACAGAGTGCCAATTGGCCCGCCCTCTTTGAAGAATTTCCCCCATTGGCGCGGGTACAACACTGGCTAGTGGCGCCAAGGATGAAAAGGCTATTTTTAGGGTTGTTCATAAGGAGATGTCTTCAAGGGAATGAAATTCCATGTCTAGGGGAATTCCATGGAAGTTTTTTCAGGGTATGTCACTGCTCATAGGTCACAGAATGAGCCCTCCAATGTGCGGGACGGGGAACTGTAGGGACGGTGACAAATTGATGTGTAACAGATGCCCCCTAAAGGATGAGGCCCGAAAGGGAGAGAGGGGTGAAATGCTTTATGAGAACGTGTCCAACTGAAAACACCGTCGTCGGAAAACCTGCGTAGAGAAATACAACTGATATCTCAGATACATGATATATATGTGGTATGGGCACAACCATCCACAACAAAGTACACAATAATCCAGATCCAAGGCATGGACGCAGCCATCCAGTAAGGATCGATAAATAGACTCAGGTATGGTCGCAGCCATCCAATCAGTGAGTCATGTAACTAATCATGATAATCCACAAAATCACAGCTTGGATTATAAAAGATAAAATCTAGGGTCTTGTGCTCCATCTCGACCCGAAAAAAGTACAAGTTCAAGCATGCGAATATGTGAGCTGAAGTCGAACATGCAAGAACATCGTCTGATTACAAGCCAATGATGAAAGCTGTTAACAAACGCGAGAGGTACCACCAATAATGACAATGGCCCTCAAGGTACTACAGGTACAATCTATGGTATGTGAATCAATGAGTTGTCGTCGAACACCCGCATAATCACTCGATCGGAGGCTAATGACAAAAACCTCACGTCGAACGTGAAGAACCTGCCATTGAGGCATGCAGGCTCCAAGGTACTAGAAGGGAGTCTCTAGATCAGCTTCCTGGATAATGAGCTTGAGTCGACAGGAAGCGACCTTGATCGAAGGTGGTCCATAGTGTTTCCCACATCATCGACATGAGATAGAGGAACATAATGTCTTTGTGAATCAGGATCAGATGAGAATCAGAGGAAGGTTGGTACTTGCAGAGGTCAACTTCTCTTGATCATATAGGTGGCACGACAGTGGATTTGGCAGTATTTGACATCAAAATATCCAAGGTCATGATGACGAGGCCAAAGAGAAGATGAGAGGTCAAAAGGGATCACCCAAACCCACGGAGGTAAGTGAAAAACGAGATGAGATATCCCCAACCCGACATGAATGCATACAAGTGCCATGTTCAAGAGTGACATACTGCCGATGCGATCAAGATGTTGGTTCCATTTTCCCCACAACTTCTGGCGAGTACCTCTTTATTTTTACACAAGATTGAAGAGGATACCATATTCTTGCTATATAATTCCATCCTAGTACATTTAACGAGCCCTAGGAAGGAGGAACTCAAATATCGTCATTACGACTGAATCCAATGTCATCAGGGTTTAACGAGTCTGACAAAGGAAGAACTCAGCGTCTTTTCATGTTTAGAGAGTTTGAACGGACAGCGGAAAATTAAACTCCAACGGTCCCTCTTCGTAAATAGTTCCTCAGACCTGAAAAGGTAGAAAACAATATCTGAGAAAACCTCCTAGTCGCGATAGGCTAGGGTATTCCTTTTTCGTAAATAATCTATCCCAGCCTGAAAAATGCGTAAACGTATATTGGGTAGATGTTTTTTCGTGGCCACTTTAACGAGATTGAAAGGACAAGGGCCTCGGAAATATTTTCATGTCTAGAGAGTCAGAAAAGAGCTGAAAGATGACTCCAAAGTGAATTTTTCGTGTTTTTACCGAGTCCGAAAAAGTATAAAATACAACTCGTATCACCGTTCAAGTTGCATAAAAACCTGTGGCTGAACAGAAAGGAAAGTGTAAAATCCATTTTCGACAAAAAATATCAAAATATAGAGAAAAATGACATTTAAAACCTAATTTTTGACTTAAAAAGTTATAAATAGGCTTGAAATGGTAAAACAAATTTACTTTTACTTTTTACCTTTCCAACACCGGTAGTTGGAAAGGACCGACAATACCATCACCCGTATAGTAGATCATTGGGTGGATAACATGCTGGGAGAATTTCTGACAAAATTCGCAGTTGATAAGTTCATATCCTATTCTGAAGCAGAGTGAAGGTTCTTCAAAGGTTTCTGAGGTAAGTTTTTGAAAACATTAGAATTATTAATCAAGATATTATTGTGCGAAAAGAGAATTTTGTGCAGCCACACCAAATGAATGAACTTTGATCAGAGTGAAAGTAAAAATCGAAGTGTTAAGTATTACCGAACCAATCGAGAAGGGGATAGATCCATCTATAGTCCGCTAAGAGAGTCGGTTGCGCATGTAGGAGATAGTCCTCCAGCTACATGACCTTCAAGTCAAGATAAAGATAAGAACTCACCCACACCTCTGCCACTAGCGAAAGAAGATATGGCCACTCACATGAAGCTACCCACTTTCAAGGGTGTAGGGGATGAAGATATGGACCGATTTTGGTTTGTAGCGGAATTTGTATGGACTACAAAGATTATAGCTACCAACGTTGTAAAAAGAGTGAAACTATCACTCGCCTTTGATGGAAGGGCCTTGGATTTGTATATGGGGTACGTGGGACAACACACAGATCTATCTATTCAAGAGATAAATACAACATTAGAATAATAGTTTCGGAAGCCTAAGTCCTACTCACAAATAGTGGTCGAATTGAAAGAATTGAAACAGGGACCCACCGAATCAGTATGGGAGGTTGATCAATGGTTAAAAAGGTTATCAGAGATGGGGAATTTCATTATGATGATAGGGAGCATAAGGAATGTTTTATCTCTATGTTTCTACCTCACCTGTGCGGACCTATGGGACAACAGTGGATTGCAATGCAAAAAAAGGCCTTAGAAATTGCTACGAAGTTAGAGGCTACGTTGAGAGACAATGCTAATTTTTGGGTACAACAGATCCAGGGACAGCTAGAGGCAATGCATATTGAAATATAGAATCTACAAAAATACCGAGGGGAAGATGTTAGCCCAGACGTATGGTGCATACGATGTAGGGTATCTAGCCACACCAAGGATCAGAGTCCACTGCTGGTAGACTACATGCAGGCAAGGGGACCAAACCCATTGCACCCTAATCAGGCTATAGGACCAAGTAGTCTAACATAATGGTGCTTTGATTGTCGTGTAGATGGAGTACATGACACCAACCAATGCCCCCGTATTAGTGCGTATGTTCCAGAATTAAAGCAACAATGGTGCTAATTTTTCCAATCAATTGGACATGACGAAAATAACTGTCAGACCTATGACTTAATGATAGACCAAGGAATCCTATATAGGGTACAGGCTAATACTTCATCACCACTATCACCCTCAGGCAGAGGAGGCTCCCCAATGAGGGGAAGGGGAGGGGGTTGAGGTGGAAGCGCAGGTAGGGGAAGAGGGCAGTTAATTTGTTATAACTGTGGAGAAATAGGGCACTTTGCAAGGGATTGTTCGAATCTTGTGTGACAATCTTACAAGTATTGTAGACACCTAGACCATGTGATTAAAGACTGCCTAATTCTGATAGTAAAAATGTAGGAAAAACAGAAGAAACCTATGCAAAATGTGCAGAGGGTTAAGGCTGAACTGCGGGACGAAAGACTAAGAATTAATGTCATAATGCACAATGGGATGGCTACGGGGGGAGTTGAGGAAAAATCTGTTGCGGAATCTCTTATTTGGAAAGCAGTTGTCAAGCAAGAAATCTTGGACCTACCGAAGGAGAAGGAAACCTTCATCGCAGCCTGCAACGAATTTACGAAGGATGAGGCATCTACTTCCAAGACTCCAACACACCTAAGACCGGACGACGAAGTTAAACCATTCCTGCAAGCATGTATGAAGCTTTTGTGCAACCAGAAGGCAGTAGAAAATCTTCAGACGCTGATAGATAGTTGCGCTGAAATAAATGATCCTCCCATAGAAGTTAAAGATGTTCACAAATTATACAAGCATAAGAAACACACTGGTCGAGAGATGCGGCTAACAGCACAGATTGGCGACTATGAAATGGATCAGGTTATCTTGGACTTAGGGTCAGATGCGAACTTACTACCCAAGAAAACTTGGTAGCGGATGGGAGAGCCTAAGCTAGAATAGTCGACCATACAGCTGTGTATGGCTAACCAACAAAATATCATACCATTGGGGAGGTTGTCAAAGATTATGGTAGATATCGTAGGCATTAACATGCGAGTCCATTTCGAAGTAATTCAGAATGTGGAAGATGCAAAACCTTACCTTACGCTCCTAGGGCTAGATTAGGCTATAGATATGGGAGGCATTACTGATCTAAAGAAAAGAAGTATGGTGTTTGAGAATGAGGGTACGAGGGTGATAGTCTCACTAGACCTTGCAGAAGGAGAGCGGTATACAGAATCGGTGCGCGAAGAAGAGGATGTGGATCACATCTATAAATTAACTGCTTGGGGCGAGGATTGGATCAATCCTATGACTGATGGTGTACTTTGCTGGGAAAGGGATGTTGGTCGCTTTAATTGTTTTCACAATTCAAGCTCCACATAAATTGTCAACCCGAGGAAGTATTTTTATTCCAAAGACAATCACGCACTGGATATGCTCAATTTCAAAAGCAAGAACAATGTTGTAGTAAAAGCCACACAATTATCAATCATACAAATCTAATTATTCACACTCTGTTTAATCAAAGCTGAAGTCAATTATGCTATAGCAGAAGTAATTCCTATGTTGCAGTTTAGAATTCAAATAGAGGGAAAATCAATCTGCAAGAAAGGAAACCAATCAACCATAACAGGAACAGGACCCTATTCCTTGATTAGGAACTTTAGCACCTGCTGTCTGACACTAATCACTCTGTAGCAAGGATAACTCAAGAGACCAAGACCCTATTCCCATGAACAGGAACCTTCAACACTTGTCTCCTATTTCTAATCACACTGCAGGAAAAGAAAGGCAATTAGTGGGAGCAGGACCCTATTCCCTTGCACAGGAACCTTCAGCACCTGCTTCCCAGTATTATACATTCAAACATATAACAGAAATAGATTTCTCAACTTCTTAAGAATGAATGTACTGAAAACATGAAGCGTTAAGGAAACATAATAACTACAGAACTGTGTAACTGGTGTCTCAGCAACAGAATTAAAGTAAAGTGCGAACAGCATAAAGAAATTATACAAACTACAGGGACAGAAGGTTGAATCTTGTGAGGAAGGCGGGCCCTTTCCCTCTCACAAGATTCCCCATGGAAAGAATTAAATTGGAGCGCTCAAAAGAAGATTTTATTCATCTGTCAAAAGAAATGATACATTACAGATGGAGTCTAGCTCCAGTCTCTTAAATACAATGTTCTCCTGTAGCTTTCAAACTCGAACTCCCTTCTAATGATGATGTCTCCTCCTTTTAAAGAGGAGACATCTCTTACAATTACATTAGAGCAAGTCTACGTTTATCCCAATTTTGTTCTTCTTTCTTAAAATAGGACTATTCTGTTCTTCCATAAAAAGATATTGTTACAACAGATACAACAAGAATTCTATCTTCAGAATAATCCGTGTAACCACGTCTTCATGCTGTTGCCATTTTTCCACAAAATAATCTTCCAGAATCGCAAATTACGTGTGACGGAATTTGCGTGCTTGCTGGTTGTTTCAGCAACGAGGTCAACTGTTTCAGCAACGGAGTCAGCTGTTTCAGCAACGAAGTTTGACTGTTTCAGAACAGCCGATTGTTCCAGCACAGCATATAACTTATCTGCGATCTTTTAGACTTATGTTAGCAAAAATCCACTTCGATTAATGATAAAATATAAGAGTATTATGGAATTATATGTAAACAGATTAAACATATAATAAAGAAGAGGATTTTATATACCTTGGGATAAAGTAAATGAAAATTATAATGGAATCATGGTTATAAGGATAAGATGGTGTCAAAGTATATAGTAAAAATGCTACATAGTGGAGTCCTAACATCCCCCCCAGCTGAAAATGTTGCATGTCCTCAGGCAACCCCTAGTCTGAGTCAGAGTCTCAGTACTGATTCTGTGCATGAAAATTGCTCAAGCAGTAGCTGGAGAAGGTGGCATCTGTAGGAGCTCGGAATCCTCTATTGTTCTGCAATTGCTGCCATGCTAAAACTTCATCTCTGCCAGCCAATTGGTAGTGACACTGATTTTTCTCTGAAGGCAGCCATAAAATTGGAAAATGAAAATGGTAGCCAATCCAGTTTTCTCCACAATTTCGAATGCATCTGATATAAGTAGGTACCCTGGAAAGTGCAGCTTGGATATTGTTAGGGTTAAAAGGGTGATAATCTTGTCTTTCTTTACATGACTGCTGCCAAAACATAGTGTTGGCCTTCAATGCAGCAGTCCCCTTTACTCTGATTTGTTGTTGACACTTCAAAAGTGTTGAAGCCTGTAGTTGTTGCATGTACCTATGCATTCCTAGCTTCTGTAAGAATTGGTGATATTGTGCTATAAACATGGCTGGACTTAAAGGTTCTGGTCTAATCCAAAGGAGCCTATTCTCCTCATTATGACTGCTTGCAATAAACGCAGTTTGCCAAGTGAGCTGATTGGCCAAAAATGAAACAAATGCCCTTATTTGTATATCACCTGCAATTGGAATGAGATTGATTCTTCTATTGTCAGGAATGGCCTCATTATGGAGGTAAAGTTCGCACAACAAATTCTGGTCACTTTCAGGGGCTTCAAGAAAAGTCTCAACAAATTGTTCTAAAGTAAGCAATTCATAAGGTCTGCCATCCTTTATTGATTTTAATTGAAAATAAACTAATCGTTCAGAAAGGAAGAGAGAGTAATTTACAGAGGGTTTGCGGGTAGCCATCAACTTCTGCACTAATGAAAACATCAAGGCCATCTTTTCCTTTGATTCCTTGACTTCCTTCTTGGAATCCTTGAGCTGTTGCAACGTCTGTTCCCAACTATCCCAGTTGGCATACATGTGATTCTGCCATGCTAACTTGTGCTGCTGTAATATTGTATCTTGTTCTTCAGCATATTGTTTCTTCCATTTGTTCATTAGTTCTAATTGATTCCATGGCAGGGTCTGTGTGTTGGCATTAGAAGTACTGGGCTGGGACATTGTTTGAGTGGCTGCATTGACTGACTCAGGGTAAGATACCTGTGGTTGTGGTACTGTCTGAGTGGCTGAGCTGACTAGCTCAGGACAAGATATATGTGGTTGTGTTTCTGTCTGAGTGGCTGTACTAACTAGCACAGGGCGAGATATCCGAGGTTTAGTTTCTTTTTCTACACTTTTTGGGAGCCCTACTAGTTCTTGTGGAGGAGTAGGGCATTCTTCTTTTATTGCAGCTGATGTAGATGCCTCAGATACTTGAATTTTGACTAGTTTGTAGCCTGCCTGCTGGTAAATATTGCCACACTCATGGCACATGTATTCCCTGCATGGCTCCCTATTTTGTGATGATGCTGTGTGTGCTAGCATATAGAGATTTAGTTCTCTATCGAAGGCTTCTCGTGCCATGAATAATTCATTCTTATAGGCTTCTAGCTCAGACTTCAAAAACTGATTTTCTTCCAATAAAGATGCCACAGTATATGAACCCTGTATGTTGGTTGATTCTGTTGGGGTTGTCTGCTGATGCACAGCCGTAGCTGGTTCTTGTGGAGCAGCTACGGCTGGTCTCCCTGTATCATCGTGCTTGGTGTATGATTTTTGTACCACAGTGGCTGGTTCTTGTGTTTCAGCCTCTGGGTAAGTGACTGGTTCTTGTGTGACAGTCACTGTTTGAGCCATAAACAATGTCGTATTATCCCGGGGCACTGGTTCTTGTGTGGCAGTGCCACTGGACGAGACGGGTTGGGGGATTTGAAATGGGGGTGAGGATTGGAGTTTTAACAGAATAGTGGCAGGGTCAGGGGAAATGGGAATAACTCCTGTTTCAACAGTCATCTTCTTTTTCCTTTTTGGTAGGAAAGCAGAGAAATCACTGTCTTTCCTTTTCTTCGCAGGGGAAGATTCTTTTCTGGGAGAAGGGCTTTCGGAAGAAGTAAAAATTTGGAATTTGGCCCTTGTTCGACGTTTTGAGACAGAGACTGTTGGGGTTCTTTTCTTCCTTTTTCGAGTAGGTGGGGATGGGGGTGTTAGAGAGTCATCGCTAGGGATAGAAATAGTGGGAATAGTTGACTCTACTAGGTGGGATGAACTTGGGGTTGGGTCAACTGGCTCTGAGGATGGAATTACTGGGGAGTCTGGGATATCATCCAGTTGCCCTTCATAAGGAATCTCGGGAGTTTCTTGGGAGCTTTCAGCTTGTTGGGGGATTTGGGCCTGCTGAGGAATTTCAGCCTGCTGGAGAAGAAGGAGTGGATTATTCAGAGGGAGGTTTTGCTGAGAAAAACCCCTCTGAATTAACAATTGGCATAAACGATGATGGGTGAGGGATAACAATGGGAATTTAGCCCGTCTGCAATAATAAGACATGTTTTTTATACAACCAAGCAGATAATAGGGAATATTAACTAATCGACCATTCCTTAAATGATTCATCAAAACGAAGTCGTGCTGGTAGACTACCTGGTAACGCCATTCGCATGTTAAGTAATGTTTGATGAATTCTGCTACTGTTGGCCATGGTCGAGGAAGTGAATGCAGACTTACACCGTGGCCTTTAAGTTCAACTGGTTCATCTGGATGAAGAAAATCTTGTTGTGCATTTAAAATCACTTGCTTCCTATTGAACCAGCGAGTCCCAATAGCCGGCAGACCCGAAACTTGAACTATGTCCTCCTCTGTAACTGAAATGCGGATGCCTTGAACCACTGAGAAATTCCCCTGAAGATTTTGTGCAAAATCTAAAACCTGCTCCTGATCAAATTCTCCTAACCGCTCAAAGTATGTTGTCCATCCTGCTTGTTGGAAAATTTGATAGGCTTCCGGGAACATTTGAAGAAGATTCATCGAACCGGGCTCGTGTCTGATAGCCGACCCTCCCATGGCTGCTAGCTTGAGTTATATGCAGAGGCACAGAAGACAGAAACACAAGCTTTGGTCAAGCTAATTGTTGCAACAGAGGATGCGGAGTCTCAATGACGGCGGAAGTGGATATGAAGAATGACGGAGGATTGGTTAATGTGAAATGATTATTCAGTTTTCGAAATTCCCCCCCCACGTATGGTGCAATGATGATTGGGCGTGTGAAGATTGCAACCATTATGAGCAAGATCCTCTCTTTAATATATAATTTAACTGCATTACATTAAAACCACATACCTTACATTTTTACCTTTGGTTTAATAATTCGAAGTGTAGAGTGCTTCAAAATGGCTTAATATACATGGAAGAATCCGTAGATTTCTCTGAAATTTAGAACAGGAGTGTAACAGGATCTGCTCAAGACTGAATAATTTTCACCCAAGGGATCTGAAGCATAGAAGTGGAGAACTAAAAAGCTTGTAAAGCAGCGGAAAGAAATGATGTTTTAATGATGAAAAAGATAAATGACAGGTTGCTGAAACTGGTGTTTCAGCAACGGAAAAATGAATGACGCGTTGCTGAAACTGGTGTTTCAGCAACGGGAAAAATCAGGAAAATGGGATAAATGACTTGGGTTTGAAACAAGTGGGGAAAGTGTTTGATAAGGGATAATTCCAGTAGTAAGGGATAGGAAATACTAGCTGAAGGATGATATTTCAGGAATGGTAGAAGTGGGAAAAATGGGGAAAAGGGCAATAATGTAGAAATGGGGTGAAGGGATTTGCTAAGAAATGGGTTGAAATGAAGGGAACAAGCTTCTGTGATTGAAGCTTCAGATCTTCTCATGATGGATCTGTCCTCCTTAATGAGCTTTTCCAGAATCTGCAAAATTGAATTGTAATATGCCAACCCTTGACAGGGATTATTATTCTTAAATCTAATCTAATCTAATAATAAAAAAAACAGTGCAGAAAATTAAATGCTGTGAGGAGCAGAAGACTCCCCTAGAAAAAGATAATGAATATCAGTCATGCAAGCAGTCTTGAAATCCTCTTTAGAAACAGGGCGCTGGTATAGACGGAGCCTATGACCATTGACTAGTAGAGGTGTTTTAGAATCATCAATTGTTAAAAGTCTTACTGTTCCATTAGGAAAAACAAATCTACCTCATATGGTCCAAGCCAGCGTGTACGTAGCTTACCCTGAAAATTTTCAAACCGAGAGTCATACAACAAGGCCCAATTACCTTTTTGGAAATGCTTGTGTTTGATAACTTTGTCATGCCACTTCATTCTCTGTTGTTGAATCATGGTTGTTTGGTGAAGGACATCTAATCTCTTTTCATCCAACTCAAGAAGCTGCTGCAACCTAGCTGTCTGCACATCAGTCAAATCAAGATTAACAACTAAAGCAGTTCTTAGAGTTTTGATTTCAAATTCCACAGGAAAAACAACATTTTTACCATAGACCAATTCATAGGGAGAGAAACCTGTAGTGTTTCTCCAAGTAGTTCTGTAAGCCCATAATGCTTCGGGCAGCCTTTGAGACCAATCCTTCCGGTTGTCCTTCACTGTTTTAGTTAGAATGGCTTCTAATACTTTGTTTGTGCTTTCCACCTGCCCATTGGCCTGGGGGTGGTATGGTGTAGTCATTCTATGTTGAATATGATATTTCTGAAGGGTAGACTTAAAACCATGAGAATTGAATGGAGGTCCTCCATATGTAACTAGCTCTCTAGGAATTCCAAATCTAGTAAATATTTCTTCAAATAAGAAAGCTAGGACAGCCTCTTCATTGGCTCTAATAAGTGCTTTGGCCTCCACCCATTTATTCATATAGTCTGTATAGACTAATATATAAGTTCTTTGATTGGATGGAGGATTAATGGGTCCTATGAAATCCAAGGCCCATCTTTCAAATGGTTCAGAAACTACCTGGGGGTTTAATGGAATTTGATCTCTATGATTGGGTTGACCCATTCTCTGGCAGCTATCACAAGCCCTCACATATTTCTTTGCATCCTTAAATAATGAGGGCCAATAGTAACCCATCCTCAAAATTTTGTGTGTTGTTCTTTTATCAGCAAAATGCCCTCCACAAGGGCCATCATGACAAGCTTTTAGTATGTCATACACTTCATCTTCCCTAATGCATCTTTGGATTTCCTGATCAAGCCCTGTGTAGAAAATACACCCACTTATCCAGCTATACCTGGCACTTTGTTGAACAATTCTTCTCTTTTCTCTGTATGACAGGTGTGATGGTAATTTTCCTGCAGCCAAATAATTGGCAATATCTGCATACCATGGAGAGTGAGCAGAAACTACAAACAAATACTCATCAGGAAAAGAATCATATACTGGAATATTATTATCAGTTTTTAACCGTGAAAGGAAATCAACCACCACATTTTCTTTACCAGGCCGATCTACAATTGTGATATCAAATTCCTGCAGTAATAATAGCCATCTGGTAACTCTAGCATTTGTAACATATTTGTTCATTAAATACTTGATAGCTGAGTGATCAGTGTGCACAAAAGTAGAATAACCAGTGATATAGTGTCGAAATTTATTAATGGCATAAATTACTGCAAGAAATTCCTTTTCGGTAACTGTGTAATTAAGCTCAGCAGGGGTCATATTCTTACTAATGAAGTAGATAGCATAAGGAAGATGATTTTCCTCTTGTCCCAAGATAGCTCCAATTGTAGTGTCTGAAGCATCAGAAGATATATGAAAAGGGAGGGCCCAATCAGGCCCCCTCAAAATAGGAGCAGTAGACAACTGATGCTTGAGTTCTTCAAAAGCTTTCTGACAAGAACTAGTCCACTTAAATTCAACATTTTTCATAAGAAACACAAATAATGGAGAAGCTATCTTAGAAAAATCTTTAATAAATCTTCTGTAGTATCCAGCATGTCCTAGAAAACTTCTCACATCAGTTTGTGTTTTAGGAACAGAAAGATTCTGAATGACCAATATTTTAGATGGATCTACCTGAATACCTTGAGATGAAATAAAATGTCCAAGCACCACTCCTTCACTCTTCATCATATGTCATTTCTCAGTACTTAGGGAGAGGTGAGCTTGTATACATCGTTTAAGTACCTTCTCAAGATTTTGTAATGCATCTTCAAAAGACACACCATAAGGAGTAAAATCATCCATAAATATTTCCATAGAATCATTCAGCATGTTAGAAAATATTCCTATAACAGCTCTTTGAAAAGTTGTTGGTGCATTACATAGCCCAAATGGAAGAACTCTATAAGAAAAAGTTCCCCAAGGGCTAGTGAAAGTAGTCTTGTCTTGGTCTTGGGGTGCAATTCTAATCTGATTATACCCACTAAATCCATCTAGAAAAGAAAAGAATTTCTTCCCTGCCAGACTATCCAACACCTGATCAATGAAAGGTAAAGGAAAGTGATCCTTTTGAGTAGCTTTGTTCAAGGCTCTATAGTCAACACATACTCTCCATTTCCCATTTTTCTTAGGGACAATTACCAATGGGGAAACCCATTCACTGTCAGATATAGGGTATATAAATCATGCATTAAGCAATTTCTGAAGCTCTTCTTTAACAATTTCTCGTAAATTAGGATTCATTCGTCTTTGGGGCTGACAAACAGGCCGACATCCCTCTTTAATGTAAATTCGATGAGTACATAATTCAGAAGAAATACCTTTCATATCCATGTAATCCCATGCAAATGCTTCCTTATATTCATGCAATAACTTCATTAACTGCTGTGTTTCATCAACTGTTAGATCAGGATTTATGTTTAATGTCTTGCTAGGTTCAATTTCAACTGTTATGCTTTTAGATGAGATGGTGGTTAATGTCTGAGATAAGTCTTCAGATTCAATCTTTTCTTGGGTATCTGTTTAAAAAATTGCAGTCAATTGATTGTGTGTTTCAGCAATTACAGAAGAAGGTTCACAAATAAAATTATTAATTACCTCATCCTCTGTATTGTCTTTAAGAGTTAAAGCTTGTCCAATAGTTAGAATAGGCTGAACAACATTATCATCATAATCCATCCACATAGAATATTCATTATTAATTATTGGTGTAGCATGAGGATAAAGAGTAAGCTGTTTTGTTTCATAACCATTAGAAATTGTCATTGAACTAGATCTACAACTGATAAAAGCATCAGCTGTAGCCAGCCATGGCCTTCCTAGAATTAAGGGATGTCCCCCCAGCTTTGTTTTAGTCTGCAATACAACAAAATCAGCTGGGTATTTCCAGGATTCAACTGAAATAAGTAGATCCTCAACAACTCCTTCAGGTTTAATTGTAGAACGATCAGCCAACTCTAGAATGGTGGGTGTATCTCTGATCGTGTTATTCAGCTGTAACAATTGTGAAGTTTCAAGAGTCATTATGTTAATTGCAGCACCTAAATCTACCAGAACTTGGGGAATCATTGTTTTACCAATCTGAACTGTCACCGTAGGATGGCTGGGATCACCATATTTCACAGGAGGGGCTTTTCCGGACATTAATGCAGACAAGTCACCCATCACATGTACTGTAAGGGGGTCTTTAGTTTTCCTACCAGGTTTTTTAACACAAATATCCCTTATTGTTCTGGCATAAATTGGTACATCTCTTAATGCTTGTAAAAGTGGGATTTTAACATACAAATTTTGCAATTCCCCTAAAAGATTAAAAGCAGGTGTTTCAGGCGTTCTAGTTAAAACCAAACACTCGGGGAATGGTGGTTCTGTTATTTCAACATTTTTGTTAGAAGGTGGTTGTGCTTTCTTATGTTTCTCAGTTTCATCTTTATCAGAATCAGAAGAAGTTATGTCATCAATAATAGGCTCTACTATTTTCCCAGATCTTAAATGAATATCATTACATTGCATAGTAGGAAATATAGACTGATTCTAAATATCAGTGACTTGCACAACTTTATTATTTGGGTTAGGATTTGGTTGCACAGGTAGCTGGGGTCTCATTTAGTTATTTGGTGGAGCATTTGATGGCAGAGGAAGTGGTTGTTGGAATTGAGGCAATTGATTTGGATACGGGAGTTGTTGGCTTCTCCAATTTGAATTCCAAGGGTTAAAAGAAGATGGCTGTTGTGGAGGCCAAGGAGTCCACATTGAAGGATCAACAAAGGGAGGGTTTGATTGTTGCATGGGTGGGAAATTCATTTGATTGAAGGGAGGGTAACTTGTTTGACCAAAAGCAGAATAATTGTTCCAACGATTAAATGGCATACTAGAATTCATACCTTGTCCTTTTGGTTGCCATTGTCTTCTTTGAGTTAGCAGGTAGACTGCTTCCTCTTCTTCTTCCGTTGGCTGCAATGCTGCCTTTATTCCTGGTAGAGATGGACATTGTTTCGTTTCATGATCTTTCTCACAAAGGGTGCAAATTGGTATTTTATCCATTGGGCATTCCCTTAGTCGATGTTTGTCTCTGCACTTTGGGCAAAAGACGGCCAGAGTTGCTTTTGCTTCAGCCTGCTTCTTCTTAACCTGCAAAGTGTCAATTTGTGAAGCAAAAGAACTTAACATCTCGGTTTTAAATTCTTCAAGTAAATTACCTATTTCAGCTCTTGTTGCTCCTCCACTGGCTGATTTCTGCACTCTTGAATAGGTGGAATCTCTATTACTTACTCTGTTCCTTGCAGCTCCCCTTGAACACCTCTTAGAAAGTTCAACAATCTCATCATATGATTCCTTAGATATATCTCCTTTGCCAAGCATGTTTAACATATCTAAACAATCATCCCTTAAACCTCTAAGTAATATTGTTTTGAAAATTTCCTTACTTATATTCGGATGATCAGATCTCTGTATATTGTACTGCAGTCTTTCTACATAGTCCTCCAGATTCTCGTCTGACTTTTGTGCCATATTGAATAGTTCATCCTTCTTTTCTCTCGTCCGGCAGTAGTCTTGATATTTAAGCAGAAATTTTTGTTTCATCTGCTCCCATGTTGTGATTACCTGACTTCCAAGGCTCATGAACCATCTTAAAGCATTTCCTTTCAAGGTGGCTGGAAACAGTTTCAAATTTTGAGCATTAGTAACATAAACATAACTTCTGCATAATATATCAAATTCAAAAAGAAATTCATCCGGATCTTCAGAGGATAAACCATGGAAGTTAGGTAAAGCAGACAATGGAATGTTTTTCATAGGAGTTGTTCCTGCAGGGAGATCACTGATAGGAAATCCCAAGGTAGAGAGGGAATTTTCATCCCTTCCTTCTCCTTCAGGATCTACACGTCCTCCACCAAAGAAATCGTCATTGTTTCCTTCCATTGTTGGCTCTCCTACTGCACTTGCTCGATCGTCAAGATCTTGTACTGGCTCTTCAATGTTTTCCACTAGTCGTCCAACACTCTCTATTATTTCCTCAATGTGCTCTGCTGATTTACTAACACTTTCTTCTGACTCTCCAGCACTAACTGCTGGTTCCTTAATCACTATTTCTTCTATATTTTCAGGACCCACAACTTCCTCTGTTTTGTAATCTGATTGAGGGGAGTGCTGAAGTTTTGGTCTTCGAGAACTTAATCTCTGTGATGATTCAGCTTTTGATACAATCTCGTCAATAAAAGTCTTTCTTCCTCCCCTCCCTTTGCCTTTGCCACCTGTGGGGTTAGTTTTCTTTTGGTTTCCACGTCGTCTCATACAATCTTCACATTTAAAAAGAAAAGATTAATGATTTTGAAATCTATAATTGCCTTCCCCGGCAACGACGCCAAAATGTTGGTCGCTTTAATTGTTTTCACAATTCAAGCTCCACATAAATTGTCAACCCGAGGAAGTCTTTTTATTCCAAAGACAATCACGCATTGGATATGCTCAATTTCAAAAGCAAGAACAATGTTGTAGTAAAAGCCACACAATTATCAATCATACAAATCTAATTATTCACACTCTGTTTAATCAAAGCTGAAGTCAATTATGCTATAGCAGAAGTAATTCCTATGTTGCAGTTTAGAATTCAAATAGAGGGAAAATCAATCTGCAGGAAAGGAAACCAATCAACCATAACAGGAACAGGACCCTATTCCTTAATTAGGAACTTCAACACCTGTTGCCTGACACTAATCACTCTGTAGCAAAGATAACTCAAGAGACCAAGACCCTATTCCCATGAACAGGAACCTTCAGCACTTGTCTCCTGTTTCTAATCACACTGCAGGAAAAGAAAGGCAATTAGTAGGAGCAGGACCCTATTCTCTTGCGCAGGAACCTTCAGCACCTACTTCCCAGCATTATACATTCAAAAATATAACAGAAATAGATTTCTCAACTTCTTAGGAATGAATGTACTGAACACATGCAACGTTAAGGAAACAGAATATTCAATAACTACAGAACTGTGTAACTGATGTCTCAGCAACAGAATTAAAGTAAAGTGCAAACAGCATAAAGAAATTAAACAAACTACAGAGACAGAAGGGTGAATCTTGTGAGGAAGGCGGGCCCTTTCCCTCTCACAAGATTCCCCAGGGAAAGAATTAAATTGGAGCGCTCAAAAGAATATTTTATTCATCTGTCAAAAGAAATGATACATTACAGATGGAGTCTAGCTCCAGTCTCTTAAATACAATGTTCTCCTGTAGCTTTCAAACTCGAACTCCCTTCTAATGATGATGTCTCCTCTTTTTAAAGAGGAGACATCTCTTACAATTACATGAGAGCAAGTCTACGTTTATCCCAATTCTGTTCTTCTTTCTTAAAACATGACTATTTTGTTCTTCCATAAAAAGATATTGTTACAACAGATACAACAAGAATGCTATCTTCAGAATAATCCATGTAACCACGTCTTCATGTTGTTGCCATTGTTCCACAAAATACTCTTCTAGAATCGCAAATTACGAGTGACGGAATTTGCGTGCTTGCTGGTTGTTTCAGCAACGAGGTCAACTGTTTCAGCAATGGAGTCGGCTGTTTTAGCAACGAAGTTTGACTGTTTCAGCAACAGCTGATTGTTCCAGCACAGCATATAACTTATCTGCGATCTTTTAGACTTATGTTAGCAACAATCCACTTCGATTAATGATAAAATATAAGAGTATTATGGAATTATATGTAAACAGATTAAACATATAATAAAGAAGAGGATTTTATATACCTTGGGATAAAGTAAATGAAAATGATAATGGAATCATGGTTATAAGGATAAGATGGTGTCAAAATATATAGTAAAAATAATACATAGTGGAGTCCTAACAAGGGACAACGAATTTTTCTCTGACTCCGATGGGGAGATAGAAAATTGGCAGAACCAGATACATGATGTATATGCATTGCAATGTCTTAGGATCACAAAGAACTTACAGTGTATTTCATCATAGGTAAGAGAACTGCCTTACTTTGATGGTTCTAGTAGCGTTAAGGATGTTTTGTGAACCTTTGAAGCTGAAGTCCTAAGGGAATGAAGGTTATGGGCCCTTAATCTAGCCATGCGTGCAACCCCTGCGAGGTGGTGAGACACACATAAGGGGGCATTCCAGGATTGCAAAGAATGTCGTGACATGATGGTCTTACATTTTGAACCTCCAGCTCACCTGCACGTAAATACTTTATTGGGGCCAGGGGACCCACGTGAGCAATTTTCTGAATGGATGGAAGAAAGGGGCCAAATAACTACAGAGGAATGGGTCCATCTATTCATTCATGCCTTAGGGCCAATCCCAAACGCATGGTATTTAGACAGAGAACTACACCAGTGCACCCGCCACTGGGAAACCCTAAAGGACGAGCTTGTAGGGGCTTTTAGGTTGATATGAGGAACAGAGGCACTTGACGAAGCTATGCAGGACATTGATGCCTTAGTATTTGATGAATCGTGCCCTTGTGCAGCACATGGTGCACCAACATGGGAAATGCAGATGTAGGATATTTTCAACTGCCGTAATTTATCAATAGAGGAGTGCGATGAAGACCCGTGAAATTTCTCTATCCCAGAGTTGAAGGGAGAGTGCGTAGTTACTGGACCCCCACTGTGGACCATCGATGTCACTAAGCCTCTGAAGCTATGAGAAGTCAACACTGGAACGGAGGTGCAACATAAGTTAGCTAAAATTGGGGACTACTGAGATGATGATACTATGGGAAAAGTTGTAGAACTCCTCATGGAATACCAAGACTTATTCCCGACAAAATTTTCAGAACTCAAAGGGATTGTAGGGGACCTAGGAGTCATGCACATCACTTTAAAACCAGATGTGTTCCCTGTGAAGTAGCACCCTTATCGGTTGAACCCCAAGTACACACAAAAAGTCAAGGAAGAAATCGAAAAAATGCTCATCGCAAGTATCATTGAACTGGTCGAACAGTCAGATTGGGTAAGTCCTGTGGTGGTTTAGGAGAAAGATACTAAGGTAGAGATACAGATCTGTGTTGAACTGCACAAATTGAATGATGCTTGCGTACATGATCCCTTTCCTACGCCATTCTCAGATGAAATCCTTGATAGCATGGGGGAGTAGGAGGCACACGTGTTCATTGATGGGTTTTCGGGCTATCATCAGATAAGGATCGCACCTGAAGATTGCAGCAAAACCATGTTCGCTACTGAATGGGGTTCATTTCAATACACCGTTATGCCATTTGGACTCAAGAATGCCCCTGCCATATTTTCGCGAGTAGTGGTTGCAGTATTTAAGGAATTTATCCACAAGTTATTGGAGGTATATTTTGATGATTGGACTGTATTTTGGTTAGTAAAGAGTCATGTCTCGAACCTGTGCATGATGTTGGACACCTCCAGAAAGCACCAGATCTCCCTGAATATCAAGAAGTGCATATTCTGTGTACCATTTGGGATCTTTTTGGGCCAGATAGTTTGTCGACAAGGGCTTATGGTTGACCCTGCCAAGGTGGTGGTTATCATCAACCTGGTAGTCCCTACAACTGAGAAGTAGTTGCACTCTATCCTCGAACACACAGGCTACTACAGGAAGGTTATTCAAGGGTACACATTGATGACAGTGCCCATGGAAAAATTGCTGAAAAAGGATATATCATTCTTTTGGGAAAATGAGTGTCAGAAAATCTTTGAGTTACTCAAGGAGAAGATGGTCTCTGTGCCTATCCTCATCTTTATTGATTTGGCACAGGTTTTCCATGTTCATTTCGACGCTTCAGGGATTGCCCTAGGATTTGTCCTTACGCAGCCAGGGGATGGGGACATCGACCATCTAGTTGCATTTTCTAGTAGAAAACTCTCTAGTGCGGATTGCAACTACTCCACAACCAAGCACAAAGGGTTAGCCATGGTGTACGCCCTGGAAAAATTCCGACATTACCTATTGGCTAGGAACTTCAAGATGTTCACAGATTACTTAGTTTTGAAGTACCTAGTGAATAAGCCTTTTTTTTTTTGGGGGGGGGGGGGGGGGGGTGGAGGATGGAATATGTCGATGGCTCCTCCTGTTTCAAGAATATGACTTTGACATCCTCGTAAAGATGGGAAATTTGAATGCTCGGCCGGACCACCTATCCTAGATCAAAAGTGACGAAGAGTCGACCAACCTAGAAGAAGGACTGCCTGATGCGCAACTGTTTTCTATTATGGTAGTTGATGCACACTTCGCCGACATCATTTAATTCTCAACTACGAGGATGGCACCTGCGGAGTATTCGGTACAACAAAAGGAGGAGTTGGTAACTTGTGCAGTGGATTTGTCCATTATCGCAGGCCATCTATATAAGCTTGGAGCTGACGAAGGGTTGCGAAGATATGTCTTGGAGCATGAACGACGTGCCATCCTAGCAGAAGTTCACGGGGGTGTAGTAGGAGGTCACTACGTAGGGAAAGCAACAACACAAAAGTTCTTATGGGTTGGACTATTGTGGCCTACACTGCATAGTTACTCACGACTATTGCAAAGCCTACGATACATGCCAAAGAATGGGAAGGCCATCACACGGAGACAAATTACCCTTCCAACTGCAAATGGCCCTACAAGAATTTGACAAATGGGCCATCGACTTTGTTGGGTCCATCAACCCACTAGGAAAGAAGAAAAGTGCGCGCTACATCATCACTGCAACTGATTATGTAACCAGATGGGCCGAAGCACAAGCTATGAAGAATTGAACTACAGATACCACTGCACACTTCATTTTTTAGCATATTATCATCATATTTGGCTATCCAAAGATATTAATGAGCGATAGAGGTATGCACTTTGTTAATGAAACAATACAGGCCTTGACTGAAGAATTTTAGATCTACCACGCGAAAAGCACCCCGTATTAATCACAGGAAAATGGGGTTGTCGAAGATTTTAATAAGATCTTGGAGTAGGCACTGACCAAGGTCTGTAATGCTGATCGTAGTGACTGGGACGTGCACATTCCATCAATTGGCAGTACTACTTCCACTGGATGATGCGATTAAGCAGCTTCATGTGAAGATACAGAAACCACGGCCATAGTGACTCAGGACGAGTCACAAGATTGTGTTGGGGGCTCCCTAAGTTGTGAATTTCGTATATTTTGGTATAATTAGTCTTGTGTCGAGGTTTTGGGGTAGGTCAAATCCCCAAATGTTTTGTAATGAGTCAAAGGGTAGCCCTAGGGTCCAAAAACCACGATTTGTAGACCATAGGATAGGTTAGGCCATGTTGATATAAATAGATGGATAGTTTGAGTCTAAAGGTAGGCATGAATTAATACTGATGCTACATGTGAACTGTTAGATATATTTTTGGATGTTTTGGGTAAATACTCCTACTAGCTGTGTGTGCAGAGATCCTCAGTCCTGTTGTGTGCGGACCCCGCTAGGCTGTGTGTGCGGGTTGGTTTTGGTTGTAACTGGGTTTTTGGATACTAATGTATGCATAATATAGTTGAAGATATTTGTTCTATCTAGATCTATTGTGTTACTGTTGGTGCGAATCTATTGTATCTGTTTAAGCTGTGGTTACATCTGCACTATCTACGAATGTATATGTAGCTACTTTTATGATATTATGTGCTAGTAATTACTGATACACACGTGGATGCGAAGGTACTGACTAGATCTATGAATGGTAAGAGCTCTGTTATGGTTAATAATTGATTATACTGTTAAAAGCTTGTGAATAGACCTGCTCTCTGCGAATCTCATAAGTTGTGAACACAGATCTGTTTTACTTACCTACTCTCTCCCAAGGGTAGGCATGAATTAAGACTGCAATGTGCGAACCCCGCTAGACTGTGTGCACGGGTTGGTTTTGGTTGTAACTAGGTTTTTGGATACTAATGTATGTGAAATATAGTTGAAATATCTTTGTGCTATCTGCATATATTGTGTTACTGTTGGTGCGAATCTATGGTATTTGTTTAAGCTGCAGTTACATCTGTGCTATCTATTTTCTACTACGAATGTATCTGTAGCTGTATAACTTTAGATAACTTTATTAGGTATGTTTCTTTGATTTCTTTTAATATAATTTAAATTATAAATATTTTTTATTTTTATTTTATTTTAAATGTTTAATTTTTAGGATTTTTTCTAATTTAGTATAATTTAAATTTAAAATATTTTATATTTATATATTTTTAATGTTTAAAATTTATTATATTATAATTTTTAAGTTAATTATACTAATATCTTATTTCCCAAGATATAAACATTTATTATTAATATTAATTTGATTAGAAATATAACATATACATACATACATACATACATACATACATACATACATACATACATACATACATATATATATATATATATATATATATATATATATATATATATAACACAATTGTTTAATCAACTCTTCTCGAAAAATCACAATATGATTTGGAAGGCCGAGGAGTTTTAAACTACCTAGTGTAGTTCATCATGAATATATATATATATATATATATAACACAATTGTTTAATCAACTCTTCTCGAAAAATCACAATATGATTTGGAAGGCTGAGGAGTTTCGAACTACCTAGTGTAGTTCACCATGAAGGTCTTGATAATGAATTACACTAGGTAGTTTGAAACGCGTCCACCCCCCTCTAAATAATATTGTGATTTTTCTAAAAGAATTGATTAAATTAATATATTTTATTGTGATTAATCTAATATATTAAATTAGAGAAAAATACAGCATTAATAAAATAAGTAAGTAATGCAATATTATTAATATTCATGTCCTCGACGGAAGTGGGAGGTTGGACAGCTCTATAATATTTCTTGGAGCTCGGAAATGGTGGGTGCACGAAATAGCGAATGCGCTCCGACATCACATCTACATTTAGGGGATTCGATGAATTTTAAACTTCACTCCCACATTACTGTTACTGTAACTTGAAATTAACTTCACTCCCACTTTGTGTATGTGTATGCTCCGTGTATGGGAAGAGTGAAATGAGAGACCAGAAACAGTGAAAGAGCATGTGAAGTGCTTCTTCATTCATGCGTGAAATTTTGTATGAAACGGAAAATTATAACATTAACTTCATTATGTTAATAATTACCGGATTCAATGAATTTTAACATTAACTTCATTATGTGTTGTTGCAGTTATGGGAAGAGTGAAATGAGAGATCGAAAACAGTGAAAGAGCATGTGAAGTGCTTCTTGACAGTAACTTCACTCCCACTCCCACTTTGTGTATGAAAAGTAGCTTCGTTTTTTATTATGTGTTGTTTTGTAGTTATGCAAGGAAGTGAAGTTAGAGATATAAAGAATAGAGATACGAGATTCGATGAATTTTAACATTAACTTCATTATGTGTTGTTGCAGTTATGGGAAGAGTGAAATGAGAGATTGCAAATAGTGAAGTGCTTCTTGATAGTAACTTCACTCCCAAATTAGCTTGACATAAAAGTAGCTATGTTTTCTATTATGTGTTGTTTTGCAGTTATGTAGGGAAGTGAAGTTAGAGATATAAAGAGTAGAAAATCCAGGCCACCTTTACCTTCTCCTTTTCCTTTTCCAAATGGAGAGCAGCAACTTTGTTTAAAAAATTCATGGAATTGTCCATTCTCCGCAATGCAATGCAGAGCAGAAACAACAACAGCCTCAGTTTCATCTTCTCTATTTTTCCGTTCAATTTCATCTTTTCAAGTGATAACAAGTTTTTCTATTTTTCTGTTTCCTTAAGGTTAATAAAGTAGAAAAACTAGTTATCACTAGAAAAAATGAGAGGAATGCTTCCCCTGTATGTCGACAAACAACAAAAGAGCATGGAAGTCCTCGAATTAAGTTGCAGCTGCATGCCACCTTAGCGTCCTAGCAGATGGGATTTTTACATAGTATGTGTAAATCAATCACTCTTTTAATGGATTTGGTGAATTTGGTTACTTTATTTTCATATTTATGGGATTCGTGAATTTGGTTACTATATCTTGACATTTACTGGATTCGATGAATTTGGTTACTGTATTTTGACATTTACATTTACGGGATTCGATGAATTTGGTTACGGTATCTTAACATTTAATTTTAAGAATTTGGTTACTATATCTTGACGTTTACGGGATTCAATTATTATTTTTAAGAATTTGGTTACTGTTACAGTAGTATCAATTTCAATTTTTAATAATTTGGTTACAACAGTATCAGTTTCATCTTTTCAAGTCATAACAAGTTTTTCTATTTTTCCATGAATTTGGTTTCTGTATCTTAACATTTGTTGAAATGTTACTTTCAACAGTACTATACTCAGAGTCGCTTGCTATGTTTGTTTGAAGGGCTCTTGCAGAAAGTCGCTTTCTAAAATGGTGAAAAAATCGATTTTTGAAAACCCCCTACAGTCCTTTCGCAAGTATTTTTGACAGGCCTTTGTACATACTTATGAACATACATTTGCAATAATCAAAGTAGTAGATCAAAATAGCATTCAATTACATGTTAATATAGGTAACTGTAAATAGTAGTAATATCATAGCATAAGAGTAGTGTTTTCAAAATATTACATGGTCCTCGATCATAGGTTCAAAACGCCTTATGATAAAAAAAAAGTGATACAAAAAATGATACAAGTCTACAATATCAATCATCCACTATCTGTGATGATGATCGTGATAAAACACTACAGCCTGTGCCACCTTACTCAAAAATCTCCTGAACGGTCCTAGAACTCCGATAACATATCTCTGTAAGTGGAGCGAAATGTCATCTATGGTAGTCTCTGGAATATATAACGTCAAACACTCTAGATGGCTTTCTAGATTGGTGAGGACCTCTGCTGTTTTATCTTGTGGTGGTGGTGGTGCTACAGCTGGTTTCCTGTCAAAAGAACAGAGAGTGGCTGGTTGACATGAACCCACATCTGCATTTGAAATTTTTGTCATCAGTTTTGGACGATTCAAAAAACAAAATAAAAATTAGAATTTAAAACATGTCAAAATGTTTTTTACCTGACTCATCCCACTGTGTCCCTAGAGGAAGAGACATCTCTCGATGCTGCAGAAATCTATCCCAGCATAAGGGAAATCTTCTATCATGAAGACTTGATTCTCTAGCCAATGGAAATATGTTGGGGTAAAATGAACAACCTTGCCACCTTCACTGTGACAGGCCATCAGTGTAGCCCATCGAACCATTCAAGGCTCTTTTACTCTACCATGATCAACTACAATAAGTTGTGGGGCCAGTAGAGGAATCCTCTCTAGAGAAAATGTAACCAAGATCACTCCATATCCAAAGTTTTTCAATTTTGAGTTTTTGCTCTAGTCAGTTCGCCTTTGACATTGGCCAACACTGCCTCACACCAATTGAAAATGGTGCCTCTAAAGCATTCAAAGGCAGTTTTCATTTGGGATCTGGTAGCGACATGTGGAGCTGTGCTCCCACACAACCTGGTTACTATAAATGCAAATACTTTAAGCTCAGGATGAACAATTGTTTTTATGTCAATGCGTTTATGCTTGGGGTCTGCTTCTTCATTGAAAAATTCTTCCTGAAGGCTAGCGAAAGACTGGCGACCTGCCCTAGCCCCAAGTAAAGAGAGTGGCTCGCCCCTCTTTGATAAACCAGTGAGGAAATATATTTCTTCCAGCTCAATCTCGAGCCGGTGACCTCCAATGATAAATCATTGCTCCTGGACTTCCCATTTGTTGACTAGCTAGGTAAGAAAACCCACTTGAGCCCTAATACCTTGAATGGCCCAAAATTTGTACAAACCGCATTCTCTTAAAACACGTAATGTAGGTGAATGTAACATGGCAGCTTCATCAACTTCTTCATGCTCACGTTCTCTCCACTCAAGCATGGTAAATATCCTGCAATGGACAAATTGAAACATTAAAAACAATTTGAATGGGAAAATTTGGTTTAAATTAGGAGATTTGTTCATTTTATTTTTTCTTACGGCGCCTCCGCACTTTACGCATAGAGACAGTGCGTCGATTCGCACGTGTCTTGTGCATAAGGTGTGTGACCCCGACAATTTTCCCTTTACAAAATTGTTGGGGTCCGCAGGTATCGTGTGTTTTACCTGCAGAGCCCTGTGAGCGAATTTTTGAACCTATTTTTCTCCTTAAAAACCAATCTAAGCTTTAAATTGAGAAAGTAAATGGACAAAAATGTAGGTAAGCATGATGTGGATTACCTGAAACTGACAGTTTTTTATTCTGACGGGCAAATCTTATGCAATCTTTTCCGGAACGTTTTTTACCAAAGGCTCTCAATTTTCATTCTGAAATCAAATGGTAAAAATGATTTACAAAAACCTGTTTTTATAAGATTTTTTGAATAAATAAAATATTATTTTTTTTATTTTTCTCTTTGAAAAGTGGTTTTCCAAATTATTTCTACTAATCATAGATAGGTATGTTTAATTTTTTGAGTTTTTGTGTAGAATACAGGATTTTTGGGTTGAAATGGTCATTTTGACGAAGGAGTATACTTTTTATCATTTTTTCAATCTGGATAAAAATTATGAAAAAACGAACGAGTACATTTTTATCACTTTTTCGAACTCGTTAAAACTTACAAAAAAAGCGAAAATACTGAGTACACTTTTATCACATTTTCGGACTCTTAAAAATTACAAAAAAGTGAAACCTTGGAGTTCTATTTTAAGCCCTTTTTCAGACTCCCTAAAGATGAAAAGATTGTTGAGTACTTGACTATTCGAACTCGTTAAAGGAAATGAATAATCATCCCTTCAGTATAAGTTTACTTCTTTTCCTGACTGAAATGGAATATTTACAAAAAAGGTATACGTTGACTAATCATGGTCAATAGAGTTCTCTCCTATATTGTTTTACCCTTTTTCAATTCTGAGAGACTAAATTTACGAAAAATTACACACATAGAGTTTCGTTAAGTTTTTCTTTTGACTCCCTAAAAATGAAAAACACCTAGTTTCTCCTATACTGGACTCGTTAAAATTTAACAATAAAGGACCTGTCGATTACAAACAGGAATGGACCACTCCTTCTTAGGGTTCGATTTTAAACTAAGTTGGACTCATCCGAAAGATGAGCTTATATAACAAGAAAATGTTATCCTCCTAAACCTTGTCAAAAATAAAGAGGTACTTGATGGATTGTAGATTTATGTGGTGTAGATTTTTAGAATTAGAGCTCGAAATGTCCACAGTTCTCATTTTTCAGTCTACGTTTCGGATCTAAAGCAAGACCAATCATCTGGACAAATCTGCAAAAAAGAGAGACAATTTGTGTTAAATAAATAGTGGATGTTTTAGGAACATCAAATCTGCTTCCCTTTTTTGAATTTTCATCCTTGTTTTTTCGAGATTTCTGATCTTGATCCATGTATCCCTTCCGTACATGGTAACAATGATGGATTTTAGATTTCTACAATGTAGATTTTTAGAATCAGAGCTCAAAATCTCCACAGTTCTCATTTTTCAGCCTACGTTTCGATTCTAAAGCAAGATCCATCATCCGAACAAATCTGCAAAAAAGAGAGACAATTTGTGTTAAATAAATAGTGGATGTTTTAGGAACGTCAAATTTGCTTCCCTTTTTAGAATTTTCATCCTTTTTTTTTCAAGATTTCTAATCTCGATCCATGTATCCCTTCCGTACAGGGTAACAATGATGGATTGTAGATTTCTGTGGTGTATATTTTTAGAATCAGAGCTCGGAATCTCCACAGTTCTCATTTTTCAGTCTACGTTTCAGGTCTAAAGCAAGACCCGTCATCAGGAAAAATATGCAAAAAAGAGAGACAATTTGTGTTAAATAAATAGTGGATGTTTTAGGAACGTCAAATTTTCTTCCCTTTTTTGAATTTTTATCCTTGTTTTTTCGACATTTCTGATCTCGATCCATGTATCCCTTCTGTACAGGGTAACAATGATGGATTGTAGATTTCTATGGTGTAGATTTTTAGAATCAAAGCTCAAAATCTCCACAGTTCTCATTTTTTAGTCTACATTTCGGGTCTAAAGCAAGACCCATCATCAGGACAAATCTGCAAAAAAGAGAGACAATTTGTGTTAAATAAATAGTGGATGTTTTAGGAACGTCAAATCTGCTTCCCTTTTTTGAATTTTCATCCTTGTTTTTTCAAGATTTCTGATCTCGATCCATGTATCCCTTCCGTACAGGGTAACAATGATGGATTGTAGATTTTTGTGGTGTAGATTTTTAGAATCAGAGCTCGGAATCTCCAAAGTTCTCATTTTTCAGTCTAAGTTTTGGGTCTAAAGCAAGACCCATCATCAAGACAAATCTGCAAAAAAGAGAGATAATTTGTGTTAAATAAATAGTGGATGTTTTAAGAATGTCAAATTTGCTTCCCTTTTTTGAATTTTCATCCTTGTTTTTTCGAGATTTCTGGTCTCATTCCATGTATCCCTTCCGTACAAGGTAACAATGATGGATTGTAGATTTCTATGGTGTATATATTTAGAATCAGAGCTCAGAATCTCCACAGTTCTCATCTTTCAGTCTACATTTCAGGTCTAAAGCAAGACCCATCATCAGTACAAATCTGCAAAAAAGAGAGACAATTTGTGTTAAATAAATAGTGGATGTTTTAGGAACATCAAATCTGCTTCCCTTTTTTGAATTTTCATCCTTGTTTTTTTGAGATTTCTAATCTCAATCCATGTATCCCTTCGATAGAGGGTAAAAATGATGGATTATAGATTCTTATGGTGTATATTTTTAGAATCAGAGCTAGGAATCTCCACAGTTCTCATTTTTTAGTCTACATTTCGGGTCTAAAGCAAGACCCATCATCAGGACAAATCTGCAAAAAAGAGAGACAATTTGTGTTAAATAAATAGTGGATGTTTTAGGAACATCAAATCTACTTCCCTTTTTTGAATTTTCATCCTTTTTTTTTCCAGACTTCTAATCTCAATCCATGTATCCCTTCCATACAGGGTAACAATGATGGATTGTATATTTCTATGGTGTAGATTTTTAGAATCAGAGCTCGGAATCTCCATAGTTCTCATTTTTCAGTCTACGTTTCAGGTCTAAAGCAAGACCCATCATCAGGAAAAATTTGCAAAAAAGAGAGACAATTTGTGTTAAATAAATAGTGGATGTATTAGGAATGTCAAATCTGCTTCCCTTTTTTGAATTTTCATCCTTGTTTTTTCGAGATTTATGATCTCGATCAATGTATCCCTTTCGTACAGGGTAACAACGATGGATTGTAGATTTCTGTGGTGTATATTTTTAGAATCATAGCTTGAAATCTCCATAGTTCTCATTTTTCAGTCTACGTTTCGGGTCTAAAGAAAAACCCGTCATCAAGAAAAATCTGCAGAAAAGAGAGACAATTTGTGTGAAATAAATAGTGGATGTTCTAGGACCGTCAAATCTGCTTCCCTTTTTTGAATTTTCATCCTTGTTTTTTCGATATTTCTGATCTCGATCCATGTATCCCTTTCGTACAAGGTAACAATGATGGATTGTAGATTTCTGTCGTGTAGATTTTTAGAATCATAGCTCGGAATCTCCACAGTTCTCATTTTTCAGTCTACGTTTTGGATCTAAAGCAAGACCCATCATCATGATAAATCTGCAAAAAAGAGAGACAATTTGTGTTAAATAAATAATGGATGTTTTAGGAACGTCAAATATTCTTCCCTTTTTTTGAATTTTCATCCTTTTTTTTTCGATATTTCTGATCTCGATCCATGTATCCCTTCCGTACAGGGAAACAATGATGGATTGTAGATTTTTGTGGTGTAAACTTTTAGAATCGGAGCTCGAAATCTCCACAGTTCTCATTTTTCAGTCTATGTTTCGGGTAAATCCATCATTGATACCCTGTATGGAAGGGATACATGGATTGAGATTAGAAATCTCGAAAAGACAAGGACGAAAATTCAAAAAAAGGGAAGCAGATTTGATGTTCCTAAAACATCCACTATTTATTTAACACAAATTGTCACTCTTTTTTGTAAATTTGTCCTGATGATGGGTCTTCCTTTAGACCCGAAAACGTAGACTGAAAAATGAGAACTGTGGATATTTCGAGCTCTGATTCTAAAAATATACACCACAGAAATCTACAATCCATCATTGTTACCCTGTACGGAAGGGATACATGGATCGAGATCAGAAATCTTGAAAAAACAAGGATGAAAATTCAAAAAAGGGAAGCAGATTTGATGTACCTAAAACATTGTCATGAACAACCAGCATAACCATAGAGCTTTCAACCGGCTCAGCAGATAATTTGATATCTGGTCGACTCTTTTTATTGTCATTTTTCCACTATTTATTTAAGACAAATTGTCTCTCTTTTTTGCAGATTTGTCCTGATGATGGGTCTTGCTTTAGACCCGAAACGTAGACTGAAAAATGAGAACTGTGGAGATTCCGAGCTCTGATTCTAAAAAGAGTTACTTTCCAAAAATGGTGGGGGAAAAAGAGAGAAAACAAATATGTTTGTCACACTTTGTTTAAAAAGTAGTCTACCACTCTTGAACACAACATTTATTTTCACACTTCTACCTAGGTTGGGAAAATCCTCTTCCTACCAGTTAATTAAACCATATTGAAAGTCTTTAGCCGGTTTCTGGGTATTATCTTAGGTCAATTGTCACCAAACCATTTGCAATGTCAATATATGTTCAAGAGGACAGTTCAAATAAAACATTCATTGGAAAAATTTGTCTCCATTCGCGTTGACCATCCCTGAGTCAATCCTTGCAAATTTTTTTTTACAAAACTTGATCTAATGGTTTCGTGTCATGGGCTTTCCTATGACGGATCACTTTCTATCAAAAACAGCTCCTCATCTAGGAAGTTGATCTAGAATCCTTCAGTACCTTGGGATCTTCATGCCTTAATGGAAGGTTTCTTGCCTTCGACGATAGGTTACATCATTGACCTTCGATCGAACGATTCCATGAAATGTTTGACTTCAGATAATTTATTCACATTTCATGGATTGTACTGAGTACTTTGAGAGCCATTGTAATTATTGGTGGTTTCTCTCACACTTATTAAAAATTCACATCATTGTCTGGTAATCAAGTGGTTTCTACCATGTTCGACTTCGACACAATCAATAGAATGGATAGAATCGTACTAGTTTCGGTAGCAGAAATCAAGATCCCGGATCTGGTTTCCACCATCCAGGCTATGAGGATTTTTATTATTCATTATGCAGTAGACTATTCATGACAAATGGCTATGTCCATACTATGTCTACTATTGATGTAATATTAGAATCATTTCTAAGTATGGGAATGCCTATCTCAGTGATGATATCTGTATATATGTTTGCATTGAATGTTTTTATAGGATTCCGACTGGGGTGTCCTCAAGCTAATCCTCGAAATGATAAAGCACATCACTCTTCAAATGGTCTCAGACTTGACACTTTAGGGGGAAATATGTTACACTAAAAATTGTCACCATGACGTTTTACTATCTGTATGGGTTCATCATTACTCATATATTACTCCCTTAGAAGTCTACAAACATTAAATTCCTAATGCAAAGCCTTGAAATTGAGAGAAAAGCTTATGAAAGTCATAAAAATACTTGTATCGCACTTTCTCTTAGTATTACCTACGGTGCCACATCTGTCTTCTATAGAACATGTGGAGCCAGCCACACTTTCTCTTCATTTAACGTGTGGTTCCCTATAAAAGGTAAAGTGAAGGCGGAAGTAAAATTTGGAAGCCCAACTGGTTGAATCTGGAAGCTTATGGAAGCAATTAAATGGTGGAAAGTTTGCTCCTTTCATGTACATTCATCCCTTCATTAAAGGATCCTACCCCTTGGTATGTGAAACTTATTCCCTTGAAAGAGGATTCTGTCCCCTCTTATTTGGAGCTGCAACCTCTTCTCTTTTCCTATAAATTGAGGCCATACTTCAACCTCAAGGGGAGTTAAGCTTTGATATTTTTTGAGGAGAATTGTTGGATAAACTGTAGAAATTATATAACTAATTCGTTATACATCCAATATTCTCCTAATAACACACTATTTGACTTGATGCATAATACAGAATCTCTTCTACTATTGATCATTACTTGCGTAAATAAAATCAATTGCATGCACACATTGAAACCATAAAAATTCAGACATATGAACACAGTGTTTTAACGGGAAAGCCTAAAGCTAAAACCCCAAATATCTTTATATAATATATTTCATAGAGATCATGTAACAATCCTGATACAAATCTGATCATGTCAAGATCTCAGTACAATACAATCGCTACACACTAATCAGGCCCGATCTAGCAAATCCATGCACCGATATTCGTCACCTCCTAGCCTACCTCTACTGCACAATCCCTGATGAATATTGGCTTTGAATGAACTCAAATTGGTCCAACCTTGCTCATGCAATCCTCATTGGCATCTCCAACTGTGTGTTGCAAATCATGCAACACTATAGTAACAACTGATAGTCAACCTGCTCTTTCACCTACCTCTCCACTGGTCTCCACTGAAACTGTCCACACACTGTAGTTAACTGATGTATTCTTTATTTTATTAATGAATTAATAATTAGTGAATTAATTAATAATTAATTCACACCACTCTCACTAGTGTATCGATCAGTTAGACTAGATACAACTAGCTCAACTATGTTTAACTAAGTTAAACTGAACACAACTCCACCAACTACCTCAATAACTCCACCAAACTCTGTCACATGAGTTCTAACTGAAGTCTCTATGCAATAGGTCCAAATAACCCTCAGGAATAGCGTAATTCCTTCTATCAGCTCCTGTGCCACATCTGTGCACTTAACTGAAGTGCTCCAAGAGAATAAGATAATGTTTATAGTCCAAATATTATTAAGAGCTAATAATATTCTACATATCTATTTTTAGACTGGCAATCTAAAAATAGATTCCGCCCAATATGTCAAAAAATAGAAGTCCATATATTTTTCCAACTTGACCAACCATCCACAAATAGCATCCTGCAACTCATATAATATGATCGACATGTCTAAAAATAGACTTGCGCCAAAAATAGCCTGCGGGCCCACTTAGTGAAGGCAACTCTTTTCACTAAGCTCATCATCTTGTTGCAATATCAAAACTCCCTCTCAACAAGATGGGGATTATCTACCACCCTAATCTTTCCTCTATGGTATTCGAATTTTCTCCTGATGAGCACCTTCGTCAAGATATCAGCATCCTGATCCTCCATAGGAATGTAAGAAAGTAACATGATCTTCCATTGCACACAATCTCTAATATGATGATAATGGTCCGTGAAGCCATGCAGCCTCAACTCATCCTCCTGTCAGTACCAAGATCCATATCCAGATGTGCCTCTGAGATATCTCAATACATGCTTGCCTGCCTTCCAAAAGAGCTTGGTAGGCTTAACCATAGCTTATGAAAGCTGGTTAACAACGTAGCATATATCAGGTCATGTATTGACTAGATACATAAGCGACCCCAACCAACTGTCGGTAAACAATGGCATCCACTACCTCTGTCGATGTAGCATCCTCTTTCCTCCAACCACCAGGAAGAGGAGTGTCGATAGGCTTTCAACCATGCATGTTGAACTTCTCCAGTATCTCCCGGGCATACTTGCCTTGAGACACAAACAGTCCATCACTGCGCTGCCAAATTTCCAATCCCAGGAAATAATGAAGGAGGCCCAAGTCCTTCAGCTCAAACTCTTTTGCAAGATTAGCCTTGCATGAGAGTATCAACTGTTCATCACCCATCAAAATCAAATTATCTACATAAAGTACAATGATCAGCAACATACCCTCCACCACAATCTGGTATAGGTTCAAATCTGCCTCATTCTTGGTGAATCCAAGACCGGTGAAATAAATGTCTATCCATGTGTACCAAGAACGAGGTGCTTGTTTCAACCCATACAACACTTTTTTGAGCCTACACACATGTGACTCGCTGCTGAATATCTCAAAACCGTTGGGCTTCTCTATGTACACCTCCTCCTTAATGACTCCATTGAGGAACACAGTCTTCACATCCAACTGATGAATGTGCCATCCCATCTGTACTGAGAGAGCAAGGATGCTCTGTATGGAAGAATACCTTGTGATAGGTGCAAAGGTTTCCTCATAGTTGATCCCCTCAATCTGTGAGAAGCCCCGGGCAACAAATCTTACCTTGTAGTTCTCAACGCTCCTATCAGCTGCTTGCTTCACTTTGTAGATCCATCTCGAACCTTCCACTGATTTCCCTTCCATCCTTGGGACAATCTCCCATGCACTGTTTCTGACAATCAAATCATACTCTTCCACCATGGCATCTACCCATGCAGGGTCCTCCACAACTTCCTTGAAATAGGATGGCTATGTCACAATACACTTTCTCATCAGAGCCATGTATCCAGTATATCGGTCAGGTGACTGTCTCTATCTGCGCTGTGATGTAGGTGCTCCTACAATCTTCTCTCCATCAAGATTCAGTCGCTCAGCTTCTGTAGTGCACTTAGGCCCTCTAATGGTTGGCGCTACATGAGTGGTTTCTTCCACTCCATGAACCTCATCTTGTGGATAATACACATCCTGAGGCTCATCCTTAGGAACTAATACCTCCTCATCTGCATGCAAGTGTGGCTCCCTCTCAAGAGAATAATTCATGGCTTTCTCCTCATGAAATTTGATATCCCGTCGCACAACATTCTTCCGACTGTTTGGAAAATACACACGATAGTTGTGGGGTGTATTAGTGTACCCCAAAAATATCCCAACCTCTGTGGTCAGCTCCAGTTTCTTCCTGGCATCCTTCATCACATGAATGTAAACAGGTGAACCAAAAATATTCAAATGAGAAATATTAGGCTTCTTGCTAGAAAATTCCTCCTCGGGTGTACTCATGCCAAGTACTCTGTGAGGACAAGGGTTTTGCACATAAACTACAGTATTACATGCCTCGGTCCACAAGTGTATGAGAAGGCCCTGATCATGCAACATTTCCCATGCATCAACCATGATCGTTCTATTCTTCTACTCAGCGACCCCATTCTGCTGTGGGTTATGAGGCACTATGAGCTCTCTTCGAATTCCTTCTGCACTGCAAAAGTCTTTGATTTCTCCAAAGATGAATTCACCACCATTATCGCTCCTAAGAGCCTTCACCTTCTTCCCCAATTCTTTCTCAACCAGTGCCTTGAACTCACAGAACTTTGAGTATGTCTCACTCTTCTTCTGCATGAAGAAGATCCAACACTTACGAGAAAAATCATCAACAAATATCACATAATACCTATGTTTTTCTGTCGAAGCTACTGAGAAAGGTCCACACACGTCTGTGTGAATTCTCTCAAGGATCGTCATGGCGTGACTATCCTTCTCAAGAAAGGTGGCTTTCACAAATTTTCCCAAAGTACATCCCTTGCACTGATCTGATTGCGCAAGTGTACCTTTGAGAAGCCTAGTAGAAATCTGCTGCAAAATTTTCAAAGCGTCATGGTGAAGATGACCCAATCTCCTGTGCAATAGGTCGCCCTCATCCTGGCTCACCACTCATTGCCATTGTTGCACATCCATCTACCTGTAATTGATAAAGGTTCTTAACTCAAACCCCTATCCTCCGGGTTTCACCAGTTTTTTTACTACGCAGGAAAGCCTTTCCCTCGCTAAAGATAATATCATATCCCTTGTATTCCAACATCGCCACAAATATAAGATTCTTCTTAAATCCTGGAACATGCATGAAATTCTTCAATTTGAAAGGCTTGCCAGACTCCCTCTCAAAGGAAATGGTCCCGATACCAGTCGCACTGTATCTACGATCATCGCCCATCTCAATGTGCACTCCAAGATCCTTCTCATCCAGATCAGTAAACAAATATTTGTCTCCGGTCATATGGAATGATGCACCACTATCAAGAAATCACACTGAACCCATAATAATTGAGACCAAGCATGTGATTAGTGAAAAATCTAGCTCAAACTGCGAGGCTAAGGCCTCTCTCGCTGCAGATCCAGCAGCCTGCTTATTTTTCTTCTTCTTTGGACAATTAGTGGCGTAATGTCCGTGTTGGTGACAGTGAAATCACTTCACCTTGGACATGTCTTGCTTCTTGCCTTTCACACCAGATTGAGAAGCATTCTACTTGCTCTTCCCTTTCCTCGCTTTGGCAGGCAAAGCACAATTTTCTTCCTCTTCATTCTTTGATGAAGATCCATCCCTGGTACTCCACCTTATCTCCTCCTACACAAGATCCGACCAAAGTCACTCCCATCCTGGTAGTTTCTCCCGAACATTGACAGAGTCCTCATATGAATGCCAACTCTTCGAAAGCCCAAGAAGAGCCAAGCTCACCAAGTCCTCTTCATCTACAATAACCCCCACACTTCCCAGCTCATCCCTGCACTGGAAAAACTTCATGAGGTACTTGGTTATACTATCGCCTTTCTCCATTTTTATCTTCTTGAGTTTATCCTTGAGCGCCAACTTCCTCTGGTCGCTCTTGATTTGGACCAAATCTGTCAAAGCTTTCCACATAAAGAATGGAGAAGCTTTACAATGAAGGCTGGACACCATGTGATCCTTCACACCTTCCAAAAAAATCCTTTGACATTTTTCTGTCTTCTTTTTCCATGCGTCAAGTGTGGCATCATCGCTAGAAGTAGGTTTTGGAATTTCTGCATCTATGAACCCCTTCAACCCATTGTCCTCCAGCACCGCTTCCATCCTGTCCTTCCATGCAATATAATTTGAGCTTGCCTCAAGGGCATACTCCAATCAAAATCCATTGCAAGACATCTCAACTTCAACACCAAGAAAACACTGCTGCAAATTCAAATTCCACCAGCACAAAACTCAACCGCTTCAATGCTTTATAATTTCTCCAATGATCAATACTACTTTGATACCATGTAGAAATTATATAACTAATGCGTTATACATCCAAGATTCTCTGGATCACACAATATTTGACTTCATGCATAATACATAATCTCTTCTACTATTGATCATTACTTGCGGAAATAAAATCAATTGCATGCACACATTGAAACCATAAAAATTCACACATATGAACACAGTGTTTTAATGGGAAATATTGAAGCTAAAAACCCAAAATATCTGTATATAATATATTTCATATATATCATGTAACAATCCTCATACAAAGCTGATCATGTCAAGCTCTCAGTACAATACAATCGCTACACACTAATCAGGCATGATCTATCAAATCCATGCACCGATCTTCGCCACCTTCTATCCTGCCTCTACTGCGAAATCCCTGATAAATATTGGCTCTGAATGAACTTGAATTGGTCCAGCCTTTCTCATGCAATCCTCATTGGCATCTCCAATCACTATGTATTGCAAATCATGCAACACTATAGTCACAACTGATAGTCAACCTGCTCTTTCACCTACCTCTCCACTGGTCTCCACTGAAATTGTCCATGCACTGTAGTTAACTGATGTATTCTTCAGTTGATTGATGAGTTAATAATTAGTGAATTAATTAATAATTAATTCACACCACTCTCACTATTGTATCAATCAGTTAGACTATATACAACTAGCTCAACTATGTTTAACTAAGTTAAACTGAACACAACTCCACCAACTACCTCAATAACTCCACCAAAATCTGTCATATTATTTATAACTAAATTCTCCATGAAATAGCTCCACTTAACCCTAAGGAATACCATAATTACTTCTATCAAATCTTGTGCCACATCTGTGCACTTAACTGAAGTGCTCCAAGAGAATTAGATAATGTTTATAGTCCAAATATTATTAAGAGCTAATAATATTCGACATATCTATTTTTAGACTGGAAATCTAAAAATAGAAGTCCATCTATTTTTCCAACTTGACCAGCCATCCAAAAATAGCATCCTGCAACTCATAGAATATGATCGACGTGTCTAAAAATAGACATAGTCTAAAAATAGACTTGCGCCAAAAATAGCCTGCGGGCCCACTTAGTGAAGGCGACTCTTTTCACTAAGCTCATCATCTTGTTGCAATCTCAACATAAACTCAGACTCTCTTAATTGATTACCATATGGTAATGATTACACACTCATGTGTATGTTAGTCAAGAGAGTGCAAAGGCTTGTCAAAGTAGAGGAAACGCTTGTTCCAAACCCCAGAAGGACCTGTACGACATCAAGGCGGACACGGTTGTAAGGATCCTTCTTTCAACAAAGATAATATGAATGGATCCTAATTTTTCAGTGTGTTTTATATCTAAATAGCTTATTTCTTGAATTCCTTTATCATCAAGATAGATTTATGGTTTATGAATTAGTCTATATTATGCGGGTGCTTCTGATTCTTTCATGTTTGTGATTGCAGATCCCGAAAGAAAACATATTCAAAGCGACAGGAAAGAAGACTACGATCAGTGCTGGACTATAGGTAAGTCCTAAATCCTTCATTATAGATAATTCTAGATCAAATATAATCTAGAGAAAGTAGTTTACATCTGTATGTTTGTTGCTAGTTATCGTAGGATACTAGGGAGATCTATCTTGTTTGCAAGAAAGATTTATCTATCCAATAGTAACTACTCTTCCAATTCTGTCATAACTTTGCCACCTTAGTTCTAACTGAGTCCTCCATGCATGAACCACCAGTAAACCCTAGGAATTTCACAATTCCTTCATCCCACTGATTTTCCAAATCTGTTCACTAAAATAAAGTGCTCCAAGAGAATAAGTTCATTTTTATTGTTGGATTATTATTAAGAGCTAATAATAATTGACATGCATCTATTTTTAGATTGACGATCTATAAATAAACTTCACCCAATATTATAAAAATATAATTTCATCTATTTTTCACATTTGAGCAACCATCTACAAATAGCATCCTGCAACTTATAGAATATGCTCACCATTTCTAAAAATAGGCATAGACGTAAAAATAGCCTACGAGCCCCACTTAGTGAAGGTGCTTAATTTTCACTAAACTCATCATCTTGTTGAATCTCAACAATAAAAAATGGAGCTACTTTTATGTCGAGCAAATTTGTGAGTGAAGTTACTGTCAAGAAGCACTTCACATGCTCTTCCCATAACTGCAACAACACATAATGAAGTTAATGTTAAAATTCATCAAATCACGTAATTAAAAAGTGCAACTGCTTTTATAATTTTCCATTTCATGATGATCTAGCATGGCAGCAGAAGGCTTTGCTGCATTCGTTGTTATTAGGAGAATATGGTTTGACATTGTTCATGTTCATCAATATGTCTCTACTCTTTATTTTTCACAATGTTGATGTGATGTTTTGTTAGGTCCCTATATTACTAGTATAGTCCCTTATTGTTATTAGTGTAACCCCCTTATTGTTATTATTGTACCCTTGTAACCCCCATTTTGTTATTATTGTGCCCTTAAATTATTATTGTTAGGTCGGCTAGGATTACATTGTGGCCAACTAGGATTACATTATGGCCACATGGACTCCTATATATAGAAAGAAGGTTTTGTAAATTGAATCATCCAAGAATTTTTCATTTATGTAATGTATTGGAGGTTTCCCCCTCGAAGTAGCTTATTTCTAAGGTGTTTATATCTCTTTTCTTCTATTTTTGGAGCTCGTTACACAACATTTGGTATCAGAGCTTTGGATTCTAGGGTTTCGCTACTCTAAACAGGTCATCGTGGCATTTTCGCTATAACTTTTTTTATACGAAGTTTCAGAAGCTGAAATTTCTAGAGTGTGAAACAGAAATCCTGAGGAATATTTTCTAAAAATTTCAAAGCTTGGTTGACAATATTTTCGGAGATATGATCTGTGGAAGTTAGGTCTTTTTTCAGGCTCCTAAACAGGTCATCGTGGCATTTGCGCTATAACGTTTTTTCTACAAAGGTTCAAAATCTGAAATGTTTAGGGTGTGAAGCTAAAATACTAAGGAAACGTGTCAAAAAAATTTAGAGCTTGGTTCACAATATTTTTGGAGATATGATCTGTGGAAGGTAGTGCTGTTTCAAGCTCCTGAATTTCATCACAAAGAGGTGATCGTGGGAAAAGCTCAATAACTCTCTCTCTCTGAGCATCGGATTGGAGTGCCATAAAAATTGGTCGCAAGTGCACGGACTGTATCTTTTTGGCTATCAATTTCAGAGGTGAAGGAAGAAACAATGACACGTGGAAATTCATCCAATTTTTCTCTACTGAACCAATCCATAATTAGGTCATTGTGGGAGATTGGACATAACTTTGTCTTGGAGAATCCAAATCAGGTCAGACCTATGGCATTCAAAATATAATTCAGAGGGCTACTTCAGTACTGAATTTCAAATATTTAAGAGCCTTAATCACAGAGATAATCCAATTTCAATATCGAGCTCCTCAAAAGCAAGAAAAAGGTGTGTGTTTTTTTTTTCTGAATTGCATAAGTCTTGTTTGAAGAATCAATTTGAATTGATTCCAAGGGCATACTATAGAATATATATCAGTATTTGGTTCTAAAATATGCCTCTTAAAAATAATTTAACACCCATTAAGCCTCAGAAGGCTCTACTATGACTCATGAAGATGAAGAATTGCAACATGATCTATCAAAATTACAAAAGCAAGTGCAACAAATTTCACTCTCGCAAAGAGTAACAAAAAATGAAATGGAAGTTTTGAAGAAAGGCGTGGAAGCTAAGATGGATGGCATGGAAGCTGGCGTGGAATCTAAGATGGATGGAATGGAAGCTAAGATGGATGACATGAAAGACAACATGGAAAACATGAAGAATGATCTAAAAGAAGACATAGAAGGTTTGACAAAGTTGATACAAGAAATGTTTCCTAATGGTGAAAAGATAGTAGAAGAACCTGATGATGAGAAAAAAATAAATGTTAATCATGATTTCATAAACTTTAATGTTGGCGGGAAGAACCACCATATTCCAAAAATGGATATGAGGAAGTTTGATGGAAAGGATCCTGTAACATGGATACTACAGATGAAGCAATATTTTGATCTCCATAATGTGCAAAACACACAAAAGGTATGCATTGCAACTTTACATTTAGAACAAAATACATTTGTATGGTATCGATGGTTTTTCTCCCGTAAAAAAATTGTCACTTGGTCAATTTTTACGGAGGAAATGATAGCACATTATGAGGATACAAAGAGCAACACCTTCTTTAGCCAATTGATAAATCTCAAACAAAAGGGTTTAGTGGGGCAGCACATTGAGGACTTCCAAAAATTGAATATAAGGGTAACTGATATTCCAGAGGAACACAAGATCAATCTCTTCATAGGCACTTTAAAGGATAACATCCAACATGAAGTTCGCGTTTTGGAACTGGATTCATTGGAGAAGGCATTTAGGTTGGCAAGAAGAGTTGAATGTAAAATAATGGAAACAAGGAAGCCTACCACTCAATTCTATAAAGAAGGAAGTGTTGCTACACCTAGATTTCCACAACCTACAAGGTTGACACCACAAAAATTGGAAGAAAAGAGAGCAAAAGGGCTTTGCTACAGTTGTGATAGAAAATACACTAAAGGTCATAAGTGTGCTGAGAAGAAATTATTTTACATAGATTGTGAAGAGGAAGAAGAAAATGAACAAGAAGAGGACATACACTAGGAACCAGCTCTAGAAGAGGAAGAAATGAATCCGACCATATCGTGTAATGCACTGGCAGGAATTACCACTCCTCAAACTCTCAAGATATAAGGAAATATCAAAAAGAAAAAGGTAATAGTGTTGATTGATTCAAGTAGCACCCATAATTTTATTCATTATAAGGTAGCCAAGGAATTAAATTGTTTCCTATACCCAGCACCAGAATGTCAAGTGATGGTTGCAAATGGAGGAACTATAAATTGCTCTGTAAAATGCCATAATATCAAGCTAACTGTGGGGGAATATGTATTGACTAGTCCAATGCTTTTCATTCCTATGGGAGGTGCTGATGTTGTACTAGGAGTACAATGGTTACAATCTTTGGGGATGGTAGCTTTTAATTTTCTAGAACTTTTCTTGAAATTTTTTTCAGAAGGAAAGGAAGTTGAATTATGGGGTATTGCAGGGAAGCCGGGAAAGATAATAAGCTCTAATGTCATGACAAAGCTTCTAAAAAAATAACAATGAGGCATCATTTTGCAATTATGCTCACTAGAAGTTCCAACATCAAAATCATCTATTTCTGCAGAGCTCCAACAAGTCTTGGACAATCATTCCAAGGTGTTTGAAACTCCCAAAGGACTCCCACCTATTCGTGATCATGATCATTCTATTCATTTGATTCCAGGAAGTGTTCCTCCAAACATCAGGCCTTATAGATATCCTTACGTCCAAAAGAGCGAAATTGAACGTATGATTGCAAAAATGTTAGAGGCAAGTATAATTCAACCTAGTCAAAGTTCTTTCTCTGCTCGTGTAGTATTGGTACACAAGAAGGATGGATCATGGCGAATGTGTCTGGATTATAGGGAGCTCAATAAGCTCACCATTAAATATAAATTTCTCATTCCTGTGATTGATGAATTATTGGATGAATTACATGGAGCAATTTATTTTACCAAGTTGGATCTTCGTTCAGGATATCATCAAATTAGAATGAAGACTGAAGATATTCCAAAAACAACATTTCGAACTCATGAGGGTCATTATGAATTTTTGGTCATGCCTTTTGGCCTTACCAATGCACCTTCTACATTTCAAGGGTCGATGAATTCCATTTTCAAACCCTTCCTTAGAAAATTTGTGCTGGTATTTTTTGATGATATACTAATCTATAGGAGGTCTTGGAAGGATCATGTTGAAAATGTTTACAGGTGCTCAAACTATTGTAGGAGAAACAATTATATGCAAAAACATCCAAATGTTTCTTTGGAGTACAAGAGGTGGAATATCTGGGTCATATTGTATCTCACGAGGGTGTTAAAGTAGACCGTAACAAAATTAAAGCCATTAAGGAATGGAAAGTCCCCACAACCATAAAGAAATTGTGAGGATTTCTCGGGTTAACAGGGTATTATTGCAAGTTTGTTAAGAATTATGGGAGAATAGCAGCACCTCTAACAACATTATTGAATAAAGATGCATTTTCATGGACTCCTGAAGCAACTAAGGCGTTTGAACATCTTAAAGAGGCAATGTGCCTAGCACCGGTCTTAGCTACACCAGACTTCACAAAAACCTTTCTTGTTGAATGTGATGCCTCAGGAAATGGAATTGGTGTTGTTTTAATGTAGGAAGGAAGACCCATTGCTTTTGAAAGTCGTCCAATCAAAATAAAGTATTTACAGAAACCTATTTATGAGAAGGAAATGTTAGCAATACTGCATGCACTAAAGAAATGGAGAACTTACCTAATGGGAAGACACTTCAAGGTAAAAACTGATCATGATAGTCTTAAAATTTTTTTGGAACAAATACTATCTTCAGAAGAGCAGCAAAAATAGGTCACAAAGATGTTGGGTTATGACTTTAAAATAATATACAGAAAAGGAAAGCTTAATGTTGTTGCAGATGCACTCTCAAGAAAGAATGAAGAGGTGGAAGCATTGCTTTGTGCCATTTCTATTATCCAACCAGATAGGATAAACGAAGCAAGAGAGGAATGGAAGAAGGACAAAGATGTATGGACACTCATTCAAAAGTTGCATCAAGATCCTAGTACATCTGATACATTTAGTTGGAAAAATGATTCCTTATGGTACAAAGATCGCTTATATCTTTGTAATAATTCCCAATTAAAACAAAATATTCTTCTGGAATTGCACACTTCTCCTTTAGGAGGACACTTAGGATTTTCAAAAACTTACCACAGGGTGAAGAAATAATTTTTTTGGGATGGCCTTAAATCTGATATTCAAAATTTTGTGGCAGAATGTTTGGTTTGCCAGCAGAATAAAGTTGAGACAATTAATACCCCAGGACTTCTACAAAATTTATCCATTCCAAGTCAACGTTGGGAGGAGATTTCAATGTATTTTATCACAAGTTTACCTAAATCTGAAGGAAAGAGTGTCATCATGGTGGTAGTTGATAGACTTACCAAGTATGCACACTTTTGTGAATTATCTCATCCATTTAAATCAAGTACAATTGCTACTACATTTATGGACAGAATTCAAAAGCTACATGGAAGCCCAAGCGTTATTGTGAGCGACAGAGATCCCATTTTTACTGCAAAATTTTGGATGGAGTTATTTTCTTGTTTGGGTACTCAATTAGCTCATAGCTCATCTTATCATCCTGAATCTGATGATCAAACTGAGATAGTAAATAAATGTTTGGAAGGATATCTTCGTTGTTTTGTATCTGATAAACAAAAACAATGGGTCAAGTGGTTAACTCTCGCTGAATGGTGGTATAACACTTCCTTCCATACTACAACAAAAATGACCCCATTTATGGCACTTTATGGATATCATCCACCATCCATCACATCATCTTTGAGGGAAAATTCTAAGGTTCAAGCAGTGGAAGATCACATTGAGCATTAACAAGAAGTTATCCAACTCTTAAAGGATAACCTGAATTTGGCACAAAATCGAATGAAACAACAAGCAGATCAACATCGCAGTGAGAGAATTTTTGAAGTAGGAGATTGGGTATTTTTATAAATACAACCATATAAACAAATGTCCCTCAAGCAAGCTAAGAAGAATAATAAATTATCGCCAAACTACTATGGTCCTTACAAGGTGTTGTAAAATATTGGTTCTATGGCATACAAATTGGAGCTTCCTGCTTCTTCACGAGTGCATCCAATTTTCCATGTTTCATGCTTAAAGAAGGTTATAGGTGAAAATATTCCAGTTCAAACAATATTTCCAGAACTTGATGAGGAAGGAAAAATCATATTGGAACCTGAAGTGGTCACGGAAACAAGAACTTGATAGCTACGAAATCGATCAATTTCAGAGTATCTCATCAAGTGGAAGAATTTACCCACTGAAGATTATACATGGGAGGATGAGAAGTTTATACAGAAGCACCCAGAGCTACTCAAGTGTTGAGGACAACACTCTTTTGAAGGAGAGGGGCATGTTAGGTCCCTCACTTAAATTATTATTGTTAGGTCGGCTAGGATTACATTGTGGCCCACTAGGATTACATTATGGCCCCATGGACTGCTATATATAGAAAGGAGGTTTTGTAAATTGAATCATCCAAGAATTGTTCATTTATGTAATGTATTGGAGGTTTCCCCCTCGAAGTGGCTTATTTCTAAGGCATTGATATCTCTTTTCTTCTATTTTTTGGAGCTGGTTACACAACATGTTTGGATCCTACATGGACAACAGGGCTAATGAAGTGAGCATTGATAAATGCAATCTAATTTATGTATCATGGGTTGAAAAGATAGTTCATGAGTTGGGACTTTTAACTTTGGGAATGAACCACTTCATTTTGTGTATCTCATGTGTAGAGGAGATCTTTAGTCATCATATGCTTGCCACTTGGAGATTCATTGATGAGGAAGGGTATCTAACTTTTCAGTTGGAGGCCATTCTAGACATTCTAGAGAGGCAGCTTTGGAGCTGGACATGAATGACACATTGTGAAAGATGGGGAGGCCTTCCACATGAGGATGCCATTCGGAGGGAGGATGTTTTTTAGCATCCACTTTTGCAGTTTCTTGAGGTCAAGCGACATTTTTCCAGGGAGGACTGTAATATTCCCAATTTTTGCACAAGATAATTGGAATATTAGAGTTCTTAATTTTCATAATTAATTAAGTAAATAAGAGTGTGCAGGGATGCACAATCCCCAAAATATAAATAAAATCCACTTTTTATGTGTGTATGTGGATATTTTAGATCTAGATCTACATAATGGAGTAGTGGAGCAACTAATTAATGTGGAAGGAGTGGAGATCATGTCTCATTAATGAGAAAGATCATGCAAGTTGAGGGAGTCAACTAAGATCATGGAACAAATAAAATGTAAGATCATAGAGGATTCATGATGAGATGATGGAGGATTAGTGAATTTAATGCACAAATGATGGAGAGGGTGATCATTACATTCATACATTATGGAGATCATGGAGAGACAATGCAGTCAACATGGAGACCTATGTCCACATGTACAACGCAATTATGAGGTGTTCCAAGCCATGGGAAGGTTCAAAAACTATATAATGAAGATGAAGGCAACATGAGAGGAGGCTTTTGGATTATTGATTTGTGATCTATTTAGATCTGGATTTGATATTTGACATTCCATGGACTCTTATGTTGTTTAGCTAAGTCTGCAGTGTTGTTTAGCACAGGGTGTTCTCGAGCAAGAATCCCACCTCTTTCCTTGAGTGACCTATAAGGAAGATTGTTTGCACTACATTCATCATCAGGAATTGGTGCCATATTTTTCCTACTTTCTGTAGAACATCCACATTCAGAAATTACACATTTATGAAGATCAGTTTCAAAGGAGGAGGTTGTCCTTAAATATTTCAGTTCAGGAACGGGTGAAGGATTCATCCTATCAACTTGAGCTTCAATATCAGCCCTCTAGTTCTTCAAATCTATCTCAGGCATCAGTCCATCTATTATTCATCTCTCGGCAGCAGCACTTCCATTAGGAATTGCACATTCCATTCTTATAGATCCAAGGGAGAAGGGAAGTTGCTATCATTTCAGCCAGTAATCCAGTGGAGTTCCATTCATTCAAATTGTATTCGTTATTTCCATAATTTCTGAGCTACATTGCATATCTTAGCAGTACGCTAGAGATCCTCCTTTCTTTATAGCATAGTTTTTGTGAGCAGTTGTGTAGCGGCAACTGAAATATTTAGAGGAGGATTGAGGAGCTAGATCTTGAGCTTCTAGCTTGAGGATCTAGTGAAGGGATCAAACATTCAAGATTATATCTGAGCTTGTGACATATTAAAACAATCTATTTGTCAGATCTAGCTTCAAATATGCATACCCAGTAGTTGTATAGTGAAATCCCAAGAGGGTGATTTTCTTAGATTGACAAATCTGAGAAATACTTTCTGGATTATCTTGGGTTGCAATCATAGTGCCCAGATCTGGAATCTTTGCATCATTAGAGCTCCATATTCTCGTAGATCTGCATTTCCCTTTTCATCCAATAGCTATATTTACATCATCAGCTGAAGGGACAGTGCCGTATTGCTTCTTGCAGCTCTCCAGTTACGAGTGCATGCTTTGGCATGTTTACAGGGTCATTCTAGCCTATGTATTTGGCTTGAGTGCATCTATTTGAGCATGATTGTATTTTTTGTTCATCTCCAATGATAATAAAAGGCTCACCTATTTTGTATATTCTATGATTGTTGAATCTTTACATGTATATTTTCTGTGTTACGAATATTGTGTTTGTGTATCAATGCATTATTCCATTTTGGGATATGACATCGGAATATGTATTCCCCATTCGACACTAGAGGAAAAGAACAAGGTAAAACATAATATTACGAGCTTTAACCATAAAAATAGTATGACAAATTAGTCACATAATGAGGGTATGTATAAGGGTATAAACTTAGAATCCTAGGCACTAAGAATTATATTATCATTATCCAAAATGGTAACCAAGGGGGAATCTTAGAATTCACTCGAGGGTACCTTTGTTAAACATTTTACCAGATATTTATTTGTCGGTTACTTTGCTTCCTTTGAGACAGGAAATGATCTTAAAAGGAAAGGGGCAAGGAAGGGAGGGGGGAGAAGGTTGGGGGCTTCAAAAGGAAAAGAAAAGGATTGGAAAAGGAACTTGTACAAGACATTGTGGGGTAAGTTAGGATGTTTCCTGAGCCATTTATGAGCTTGATAGAGAGACAATGGAAGCCTCAAGTTCAATATATGTTCTAGGTTGAAACTTAAATGGTTTTTTTGCCCATAGACTAACCCTGTTAGGGTATTTCAGTGAGAACTATTCTAGTATGAAGATGATCGAGGAAGAGAAAATTACGTAATCACCTTTATCAAGGTTGGGTGTCATGGTCACTTAGTTAATCCCTAGACACCTCGCCATAGCAGATAAGTATTATAGTAGCTTCTTTATATAATAGTTTTGTGAGTCACTATGAATTCTTTGTGGATGAATTTATGTAGCGCAAATTAAGATACTACAAATTAAAGAAAATAATATAAATACTCATATAGGATTGTATTAATGTTGGAAATTAGTTTATTGTTTTTTGTTATTTTTTATTTTTTTTAAAGAAGAAAGAGACTGAAGCTGAAAGTGTCAATATTCTAAGCTCCAGTTTTATGCATTAAAAACCAATGGGTCAATGATTTAAAGATATAATTGAAAAGAAAAGAAATAAAGAAATGAAGAAGTGGGAATGGTGAATTTCATTCTGGCAAAGCACCGAGGAAATCAAGAATAATTTAAGAAACAAAATTTGGTGGTCGAAGGTTTGGCCATGTTAGCCCCTTCATGATGCCAGAATTAACCAACGACTCATGAGCAGTCTTTGGAAAAAACCATCTCGACATTAAAAAAAAAGAGTCTTTAAGAAATTAAACCCTAGTTGTCAAACTATGTCGAGGACGAAAGCACATAAAATATCAACAGGAACACAACATGAAAAATATATCTCTTATTGAAAGAATGAAATCCCTGTATTAATAATTGGGTTTGCAAAAAACAGTAATTTCCTTATCATTACAAAAGTAATATGGTCTCAAAGAAAAAAAATATATTGCTATTTGTAAATAAACCTGAGCTTGCACTTTTCTATGAATATAATAATAATGTTTCAAAAACATAGAAAAATACAATCAATTGTTTCATACCCTTTTTACATAAGAATGTTAAGAAAAAATGAAATCAAGGGCGCAAACATGTAAATTCACGATGTTTCCTTCCGATATACAAATAAGGAAGAGAAGAAATAATAGCTCCAATCTCATAAGAAAAACTAAACACCAAAGGAAACAGACCTTGTTTTGGCTTCTAGAATTAACAAAAAGAGATATTGATAAGCCTTTGCTAAGTGGGAGTGAAGTTTTCAAATTACCCTATACAATTTCCTTCTTTGAACTCAAAAAAAACATAGGAAAAGCTACAATTTGTACATATTATTCAATGGGAAATATTCTGGGATTATAAGAAAGATCTCGAGTTTAAAGAGATTCCTTGAAAGGGTGTGAGACCGAACAACACACCTTAGCAAAGTTACCCAATATCTTTCCTCATGATGAGGTAAAACTTTTCCATATGAAGAACCTTCTAGGCAAAACTAGATTTTTCCTTCTCAAGAACCTTTTTCAACATCCTGAAGCAAGAAACTATGATCATGGCATCGAACTCCATACACATGAACACCTCTTACTTCTGGTTAAAGTGAAAAAAGATAGACTATGAGCCTTTCACCTCTAGTGAAATTTGTCGTCATTTTTATTTGTATAAAAAATTTAAAAATTACTTGGTATTAATAAATAATAATTTTTTTTTTTTTTTTTATCCACGAGGTCTTTGATAGATGTGATTGGGTGCTCTATTAAGGCACTCCTTGATGTGAAGTCACTGGTTCGATTCCCCACCTCGATCGTGCTGATATATTGGATATGGTGAAGATCTAGTCCTACCAAAATTAGAAAAAATATATATTTATTTTATTTTTAAAATGAAAATAATATTTTATTTTTATAAATAATTACATATAATTGAACTTACTTTAATTTGAAAATATTTTGAAAGAGAGAAGTTATTTGTTGATATTTGTTGGTGATGAGGTAAAACTTTTCCATATGAAGAACCTTCTAGGTAAAACTAGCTTTTTCCATCTCAAGAACCTTCTTCGACATCTTGAAGTAAGAACTATGATCTTGGCACATAACTCCATACACGTGAACACCTCTTACTTCTAGTTAAAGTGAAAAAAGCTAGACTAGGAGCCTTTCACCTCTAGTGAAATCTGTCGTCATTTTTATTTGTATAAAAAATTTAAAAATTACTTGGTATTAATAAATAATAATATTTATTTTGTTTTTATCCATGGGGTCTTTGATAGATGTGATCGGGTGCTCTATTAAGGCACTCCTTGATGTGAAGTCACTGGTTCGATTCCCCACCTCGACCGTGCTGATATATTGGATATGGTGAAGATCTAGTCCTACCAAACTTAATATATATATATATATTTATATTTATATTTTATTTTTAAAATGAAAGTAAATGAAAATAAAAAATTTACATTTTAAAATTTTATAAATAACTAACTTACTTTAATTTGAAAATATTTTGAAAGAGAGAAGTTATTTGCTGTTATTTGTTCATATTTATTACTTTTTGGAATATTATCAAAAATTATAATTAAAATAAAGATAACTAGAATATAAATATATATGGGAGTTTAAAATAAATTAAAATTTTGTATATATTTTTACAAAGGAATATTTCATAGGCATGGCACAATTTGAATTGTAACAAAAAATATTAACAAACAGTTTCAATGTACTTTCCATTTTTAATTTCATTTTTCTCAGTTGTAACACATAGATGTTCATGGAAATTTAGTTTCAATGTAATTTTCTATTTTTCATTTCATTTTCCTCTAATCGTAATATGTGTTTTCATTTTTCTCTAATTCTCATACTTTGTAACAAACAATAACCAATGGGGAGAATATACTAACATCTTTCAACTATAAAATTAAAATTTATAATTAAAAATTAATCTACCTAATTCTAATGGGAGATGTCTATCAATATAAAATTAATTTACCAAACTTCCTAACCTTTTAACATGTAAAAAATATAGTTAGCTTGGGACGCTTCTCTCCAAGCTCTTTGAGCATAGGAGTACAATTTTAAAACAAACTAAATAATCTGTTTCTTTAGGTATAAGCCAAAATTTGGTCTCAGTATTAACCATCATCATCATCATCATCATATGAAAATATTTAATAAATAATTAAAAAAAATTATATATTATAACTAAAAATTTGATATATTATATTAGTTAAGAAGGAAAAAAATTGTAAATAATTTTGCATAATTTAATTTAACTTAATTGAAAAATTTGGAAATATTTTAAAGCCAACCAATAGATTTGTTAAACATGATATCCATCAAGTTTTCAGATATTTTAAAACATTACCATTAAAAATTAAAATAAATATTAGGCAGACATAAAATCTGAGAGGACATTAGTAATTAAAATATTGACACTCCATGAAACATGCATTGCGCACTGCCACAATGACATTTTATGTGTTGGAAAAGAATATCGTCGACATCATGCAATCGTGAACTTTAACTTCTACATCACTAATAACTAATCAATTTCAAATTTAGAAAAATTTTACAAAATTTAAAACAAGTAAAATACTTTACCATATTGATATTTATAATACAGTGATTTATTTGCAAAATACTTTACCATATTTATATTTAGAATATAGTGATTTATTTTATATAAATATTAGTACATCAATTAAAATTCTAACATACAATAAAAAATATACTATATTTAGAACACATTGTTTTAATTTATTTATGTAGCTGTTAGTTCATGCAATTATAATTTTTACCACCCAGATGCAACTGACACATTCAGAGCATGTGAGGACAGATCCTCCCATGCTCAAGATGACACCGCTATACAATGCTAGATCTAACATGATGTGAAAACTCATCTCGGCAATCATTCATAACGGTGCTCTACCAAACCTGACCTCTTGCCATATTTTGTATCACATGCAACCACACTCCAACCATCCCTCGCCACATATACGCTCGTGTCACAACCCCTCTTCGCATCTGCACGTGTGCCACAGGTCTTCAAAAGGCACTAAATCTCTTATTTCAGCCATCGTTGTTATTCCCCACGCCATCATGTCGTTGCTCCAACTTTCCTCACGTATCTCCTCTACCTCTGCCCTTTCCATTGCGCGCTCCCCCTACTACGAGCCCCCTGTCACGTGCCCTCCTGCTACATCGACTCCCTCTCAGATCCTCCTTGCTCCATGCCCCCTGATCTGTGCCTCCCTATTGAAATCCTCTCCTCCTATGCTTCTCTTTTTTGTGTTCTATCTGCTCCGAGCTCACCCGATGCGCACCCCGTACTACCTGCCCCACAGCTGCACACCTCTACTGCGTGTACTTCAGTTGTGCATTTCCATACTCTTGGCCTTGCTTCCCTCTATTTTCTTGATAGCTTCACCATGGCCTTGAGAGAAATTCAAAATCCCATCTGGGGAAGCCATAGAGGTGCATTCTCAGGGCGCTATCACTGCAGCGAAGACCAGTGTTGGGAATCCATTGAAGGTTTCTCTTTAGGTAGCCATGAAAGGGAGGTTACTCAAATGCCTTACTCCACCTGGGAAGAGATTTTCTTAACGCCAGAGAAGCCTAGGTGTAGAAGAGGCCCTAGAAAATCTACCATAGTGCACTCTGAGATGCCCACTCCTTGGAAAATTGAGGCACTCCCTGTTCACAAGCCACCGGAAGAGGAGACAGACGTTTGGATCATGGATTCAAATGGATTCTGGAACAGTGTTTTAGATGCATAGTACCCTATTGCTCCTATCATATGTGTGGCCCCTCCCAAGCTCACGCATGAGCCTACAGCTGAGGAGGAGGCCACAACACATGAATATGGATGCCTCATCAAGGAGGAGGACCCCAGAATAGAGGATGATGAAGGAACACCATAACTGCACGGTGTCATGGTTCATTTTTGGTTTCTGTCAACTTAGGACATACTACAACTATTTTTTTTTATATGTTTTACGCAACATTTTGTAAAACATGAAGGTATGACTCTATTAAGGGGTTGGTTTCCTCCTAGGAGGCGGCCCCAAATGTGCTTTATTTTGAAAAATACCAAGGCTTGGATTGGCGAAGCACCGCTGGTCATCTCAGCCCAATGCCTATGTAAATTTTCTTTAATGATCTAATATAGCTTAGCCTAACTTACAAAAAAAAAGTATAATTTTTTACCAAATTCACAATAGAAAAAAACCTTTAACATATTTAGAAAACATTTTTTTTTTTTATGTAAATGTTAGTATATGTCATTATAACTCACTATTAGCTTTTTGAAAGAAAAAAAACAATAATAGTGTTCCTTCTAATTGCATGCACTAATGTTTATATATATATAATGTTTTGTGAAATCGAGTTGCATAAAATCTGCATTATTCTTTCAATTGATTCTATTTGCAATTTTTTTCAAAAAAGTTTAGCAAGTTCTTTTATTCTATTAAATGGTTAAATGTAAAATACATAATTACAATTGAACCAGAGATTATACAATCCCAGCCCAGCGAGAAACCAGGTCATGTTACTATTTAGTATAATAGTAAAGAGTTAAGATATGTCCAAAAATGAAATTGTGTGGCATTTCCATCAAAAAAGTCTAGCCTAACATAACTGTGAAGTCATAAATTAAGTCTGAACAGCACATAAAATTATAATATACAAAAAAAAAACGGGAACACATGGCCAGAAACCTACAATTAGGGTCAACTGCACCCTTCAACCATGTCAATGGCAGAATGAAACACAATTGGGGAATCTCTGGAAGAACCCAGGAGCTCTGCTGGGAGGACACCATCATTTATTTAGAGCCAGGAACATAAAATTATCAAAAAAACTATTTTTTTGGTTCAGAATTTCCAGTTTCTGTCAAATTTCTTGTCTGTCATTCTTCTTGGATAGCATAGCATGAGCACAAAAGTTTTTTTGTGCCTATAAAGTTCTAATTTAAAAAAAAAAACTTAGTGTGGTTGGAGCCAAGGTGGGGATGAAACCTTGTACTAGCTCACCCACATCCAAATCTTCTCTGTACACCCTCTGTATCTTAGCATCCTCCTCTATGGCCCCTCTATGGCCCTGATCCAGTGTTGAGTGTGGGGGCAAAGTAACCTATTGAAATTCTAAAGCCACTACGGCAGCATCTCCATTTTTTCCAAAACTTGTCCAAAATCACCTCTTAGATATACATGTCAATTTACCTTGTTGGAGTCTCAATTGAGTTATGCTTATAGAACCAACTACAGCAAGTATAATGAACAGGGAATTTACAGATCGATTGCAAATTGGCCAAGGTAACCCCCTTTGAATCTCATCTCATTCCATGTGACTTATTTGAGATTCCCCTGGTAAGTCCCAGGCCCAAATTTGGGGGTTTTAGAAAAGAAAATGTTTGAATAGTAAAGCACAAAAAATAGAAGTGTAATTGGAAAACGTCAATGGATTTGGATACGATTCAGGAAGTGATCATCTACAGGCTACTCCTACCAACGAATATTGTCAGGTTTCAACACAACCACATGCCTATTTATTCCATCACGCAAGGAAATTCATCTGTGATATATATCTCCAAAGCCCATAGCCTAGTTTCCTTACACTTACCCCTACAATGGATTTATTTGAAATTTGCAGCATTTTTTACAAAAAATTTCAGTTGCATGAAAGAGAACACTTTCGTAAGAGACCACAGTCATAGACCTGCTTTCCCTTCTTTAAAAGTTCCCAGGTTAATACATTTTTAGTCAAAATTGTACTTACTAATTGTAAAGTACCTTGGTACAAAGTGGATCGTTTCTCTAGCTTTATGTGATTCACAACTAAAATTATATTGATCTACACATTATTATAGTATATACTAGTGTCAAACAATTGATACGATAAAATTCTACTTCTTTCCTTTGCAAGTTAGGGTGCTTGTATATTCCTGGGCATATGTTCATTCCTTGTGACTCCATAAGGGTATCAAAAGAATATGACATACGTGATAGAAAGGTATTACTTTCTTGAGTTATGCGTGCAAAGTTAAATTATAACCCTCTATTGATCGGTTATTGCTCTGCTGGAGCACTTTGGTAGCACAACTTAATCTGATCAATAATGGAAGTAAGGAATGTTGCACCTGACTTCCACTTATATGATTAGAACATGCGACAAGCCATGCTGGGTGGTAACATCTGAAGTTCCCTCCCTATGAAGGAACATGGCTCTGATGAATCAAGCCCCAGCAGGATCTTCCTTCGTAGTACATGCTTAGGTCCCACAACCTCATTTCCTTTCTCTGAAGCCCATTCTTCAAACATTTCCCTCTTTTTTCACTGAGTGGAGACTTGGTTGGTGAACTGGGGGGTGTTAATATTCACCCACCAATTTTCAAATCCTAATAGAGACATTATACCCACCTGCTCTTTGTTTATGAAACGTGCTACTTGCAAGTTTCAACTTGAAAACATTCTGTTCTTTTAGGTTCTGAGCTAATGTATCGTTCAATTTTGTTTAGTTGTTCAACTTGAAGTCAAATAAGTTGTAAATATTCTTACTTCTTTTGTCCTTCCTTTCAATTGTTTTTTCAAAAGAGTGGAGTCTAAATGCCCTGGTAGAAAGAAGGATAATAAGAGATTATCTTGTAGACAGTAGATGTACTGTTGTTGCTATAGAGGCAAATAAGAGATTATGCTGTGAATAGTGGAAAATGAGTTGTGGATAGTGCATGATGAGTAAGGTAGCACGAGAGTATGCCGTGTACAACCAATGAAGTGTTTTTTCTCCAGAAGGGAAATGAGGGATTATATTGTGGAAAGTAGAAGAATTGAGTTTGAATCTTATCAATGCTTAACCTGTGACAACCAAATATTTGAAACTTTTTGTTTGTAGCCAGTAGTGTTTTGGTGTTGTGGTTTGGGTGCATGGTGATTTTGGGCCCTGGCTATTTGCAAGGTTAATGGCTTTGGTGAAGTATATATTTCGCATTTATCTTATGGCGGTGAGTGGGAAAAGCTACTTCAATGATGATTCAATGATTGTATGACTCCATTAAAATAATGGGAAAAGTTATGTTGAATTCTTAAGATATCAACTGCTTTCATCAAAATTTATTTATAAAGATCTTTAAGAGAGACACTAGCAACTTTTCTTGGCTCACTAAATTATATCGGTTTGAGTTGTGTATACATATATACCAATCTTGACATTTAAATTCTACATAAAAGTTATACTACAAATCGTATCTTCTAAGGTCATTGACAACTATAGCTAGATCATAAGCTTGGTGAGCCTTCGTTCTCGGTATCCTTTATGCTTAGAGATAATCTGGGGAATATCAGTCCCTATGATTAAATCCTTTTAATATACTTATTCTTAGGAGTTGGTCTTATGGTGACTGATGTCACATCTTATAGTCTTAAAAATACTATTTTCTATATATATGCCTAGAATATAGCACCAAATTTGATGTGACATACTATTGTAATGTTACTGAAATACTTTCTCCAAGATGATGACATGAAGGAGAGTGATGGCTTAGTTTATAATTATTGGCTTTATGTTTATTTTATGCATAAAATGGGTTTCATTCCTCTTGAAATAACACATAACATAAATTTATGAAACAACACATAATTCAAATATTTTTGAGTGATTCCATAGCATGTCAAGTGTGCTCAGAACTTCGATATATAGATTAGACTAGGACCTTCATTGTTCTGCCTTAGGTTACCAAATTATAATTTTGGTCCTCTAGAACAGAAAACATCTCTGCCATTTGTTATAGTGTATGTGCCCAAAATAATTGAGCCTTAAGCCTATATAATGTTATTTCCCCATCCAAAAAAATCCCATGGAGTTCTCATCTATATGTAAAATAGATAAGTCTAGCAATCTAACCCCTCATAAAAAAAATTATTTTCTAATTTCATAAAATTAGTGTGTCCAAACTCTAGAACAGAGATACCTTGTTTATTACACACATATTACTCTTTATGATTTGTATCATAACCTATACAATGCATCAAAAATATAATAATGGATCCATATTTGGATCTTTGAAAATTTTGAGAATTTTGGCACACCAAAAATTGGAATTTCTGATGCATCTCTAGATATTTATTAAAGCTATATATATATGATCATGTGATTTGAAATGGAAGAATGATAGAGATGTGCCCTGGATTCCTCTTCTAATGGTTATTTTGATCCTTGATAAGTTTTGGGCACCCTGATTCGTTATTTGACACAAATATGATCGACTTTCTTGATGAATCGAGTATAAACCGTGACAATGTCAGCATCCCTATAAGCTCTCAAGACATTCGCATTTGAGGAATGAAATCTTCCAATTCATTAAATATCTTAGTTCACACCTGAAGTTTGATCAACCTACAATGGCATGTTTATTGTTTTGATATCCTACCTTGAATGACTAGTTATGATTGTACTAGAGCATACCTCTGATCAATTTAAGTAATGACCTAAGTGAAGACATGTGTTACTTTCACTTGGCATATTTATGTTGAAGAAGTGAAAGGGCATCAGAATTAAGATCTCATCATTTCCACAGTATTTGTGTTGTCAAGCAGTCTCACTGTATACAATAGATTTATCTTATTGCAGCAGTAAGCCTCAAGGTTCATCATTGCCCTACAGCATTTGCTTAAGACTATCATTGCAATGTTTTGATACAACACCCTTGTGACAATAACCTTTTGTATGAAAATAATCCTAAAGTGTTCATGATAGTCCTCTTATGGGCCTAACTGTAGTATACCTGTAGTGAGTAAGTTCAAAAGATCATACAGTTTCTCTAAGCACAAATATCTTCTAAAGTTTTCTGGCATGATATTATAGTCATTAACACTGTCTTGAATGAGTGCTTTGTAGAACAGGGCCAACAACCTAAAGGGATCCTAAAAGGCATCAACAAACATAAACCTTATGGTATACTGTTAATAGAAAGAAGCTTCAGAACAAAAAGACATCATCACACTCAAGGTATAATTCTCATTGACACATGCAAAACAGAGAATAGTAGGTAGGTTGCTTCATATGCATTTGATCAATGTATGATACTAGCTGATGTAACTTGACCAGAGACTTTAAGTTTGTTTGAACAGAGACGTTAGAGGGACCAATGAGAGTGATGATGACAATAATCAATAAGATAGTAAATACTTACTTGGAAATCCCTTGCCTTCAAAAAATATACATCTAGAAATCTCCAACACTATCATATTTCCTCATTCAACCAACCCATTCTATTCAAGTAAATAAAGTGTAGAATTGCCATTGCCTTTAAATCCCTTCACTTGTATAACAATTGGAAAATTCATTTGATGCAAAATACCTTTCCTTATCTAATTGAAGGACTTTAATTCTCTTCCCTAATTCATTCTCCATTCCCCTCTTAAGTTCTTGAACTCAACAAATGCAACAAACTTTATTATTAAGAAAAACATGTACATTTTCCTAAATATGTCAACAACAAGGAGAAAATGCCTTGCACTAGATATTGAAAGTGTCATCATGGGTCTACAAAGGATCACAATAGACTAATACGAAACTTCACATCACACTCCATACCTTTTCTTCACCAAATATCTTCCAACACTATTTTCAAGGCAAGCATGTTTCACATGCATCTTTCTCCTCCTAAACTGAACATAAACCACTAACCATCTTAGGTTTGCTCCAAAGGGAAGTTAAGGTGCTAATAACTTTGATTCCATAAAGAAATGCTATGAATATTAATACCAGATATCTAAGCACATGATTTTGCCACATCAACATCCATAAGCCTATACAACCCATTCTATTTTAGCACCGATGCAATCACCTAACCATTACCTTTATCTTTCACAAAATGCTTTTCAACACTAAATGAGGCCTCCAAATATGGACTCTATATTATTATCTCACTAATTGAGAGAAGATTTTTATCCATATCTGATCAATGGTATGTAATGCACATTCTCAAAAGTACAGTTCTTAACATCTAACAATTTCATTTGAACATCCCCACAATTTTCCGCAAAATGCACCCAACCAAACCCAATGACTATAGTTTCTATTTTGGATTTGGCTTCAACGAAGGTAATAAACCAATCCTTCTTGATGTTCATGTGATTTTAAGCACCAAAATCAAGGAACCAATTACATAAAGGCCTACCTCCCACCTAAGAATAAATTTAAAAATATATATATACTATATATGTTTTAGGGATCTTGCTGTCGGGCTGTCATAGGTTTCCTAGCTGTGCAGGTGTTTATTACTATTGTGAATTGTCGATGGCACTGAAATAGGATTGAGTTTAACACATAGTTCAATGCTTAGATTGTTTTATAATCCAGAGCCAATTCATCCCTTTGCCTTCTCCATTCTGGCCTCATTTCATGATTGAAAGTAAGATTAGGTCAAGGTTCATCCAGGGTGAAAATTGTTTCAGTCGTAATTAACTTCATCAAATCCACAGACAACTTTCCATTTATTGATATCTGGCCAGATTTGTCATGCCTATAGAGCAAGATGGTTCTTTCGGTTATATTCGATTTGGACTTATAAGTTATAACTACTAGATTAGAAAATATGCATATACTGAAAATGTATCTCTCCTTGTAGAAATTTAAAAGAAGACAGAATTTGTACAGCAATACTAGGAGAGCATTGGCAAGTTCTGGCATGGACCTCCTCTCCAATTAGTGGAGCTATCAGGGAAATACAGGGTGCCACTGCTACTACTTGTGGGATTCTGCTACAAACAGATTCATGGCATGACATGGGCATGACATGGGGAATGGAGTTTTTCTAATGGTTCTCTTCATGTTAATGGTTATAAGCACGGTGGCTGTAATTGGCACATATTCCTTTCAATAACTAGATTTTGAGGGCATGAGAAGGAACAATATTTTGAAGAAGTGAAAATCAGTTCACCTTATTATAGTTACCATGTTAGGTCTTCCTTTAAGAGCTTCACAACATCAAATAATTTCCATAAATATGGTTGTGTAAGAGTCGTGATGGCATTGTAATGTAAATTATGTTTCCATAGTTGAACATCTGAAGTATTTTGCGATATTGTTATTGTACCACGACACCTAGATCCGATCCAATGTTTATCAACACTTTTTTAATAGCATGTTTTATTTTCTTCCTGCTACTGTTCATTTCCACCTTAATATGATGTAGAACAAGACTTTATGAAATAATAGCAAAGATCGTTAGAAGATGCTTCAAAAGGATTCCTGATCCTTAATGATTTAAGAACTTGGTAACTGCCTTGGTAACGCTTCAGTTGACCATTTTGAGACAATTTGTTTCGCAGATAAGGATGGTAAAATGTGGGGAAAAATAAGACACATGAGTTGGGCAAAGTTAAATTCCTTTCTTCTGTTTATTAATCATATAATTGAAAATTTCTATATTGGAAATCATCACATCTAAGAGAATGTTATAAGAATAACACCTTATGAAACCCTCCATCATGAAAAATAACAATAATATCCTTTATCGATGTGAGTTAGACAATAGCAGGGACAATAACACAAATATTCTCATTGGAAAGGATCCTGGGATTGGTAGCACAGACTCACACATCCTTTCAGAGCATCTCGTTCATAATTTAAATGATCAAGGGTATTTCTACCTTCACTGGGTCTCAAATTGGGCTAGATTTTTTGGTATGCAAACTTGGAAAGATTTGAATGAACTTCACTTTGGAGATCACCTTGCACAAGAATGGTTTCACTACACAAAGTTGTTAAGACAATGTCTCATTTCTCTGTCCCCTTTTGAGGATACTTTGGTTTGGTCTTGTTGTCCTTGATACCTAGGATGTCCTTTTTCCTCCTTAGATCAACTACTCACAAGTGCATTTGCTGCTCCAACATACATTGTATACTCAACCCTAGTAGATCTACTTCTGACAGTGGATTTTCCCATCAAATCATTGTACAATCAGCTCCATATAAGATCAAAAACTCACAATGAATTATTTCTCTAATTCACTGTATATCAATCCTTTAAAAATAAACTTTCTCACACTCATTAGGTCCACCATCATGACTGTACATTAGCCCTTAAATACACGCTCAAAGCTCCTATATCTCAGCCCTCTTATCTAGATCTTGATTCCTTATTTCTTTTAGTGATAAGATACATGGTCAGTCCTTCTTGGATCTTTGTCCAAGTATACCAGACCCATATAGCCCTTCATCTAGACCATCGATGCCCCATTTCCATATCTAATCTATTGGGTGTGGAGCCTGATTATCTTGTTTACTTTGTATCACAGCATTGGACCCTTGTACCTTAAATGGGGCGGCAACGCTGCCCATAAATTAATTGCTACTGTGGGGGGTCTAGGGGGGGAAGCAGTGACTTTATGGAACCCCCAATGGTGGGGGGTTTCGGGGGTAGTGCCCCCGGAGCTAAAAACAGATGTAAAATTGCCTTATAAAAGTATAGTAATTTCTAGTCAATCTGGGCCGTTCATTAGGAAAATGATCTGATGGTAGAAGTTATGTTTAGTTTATGGTTTTTTTCACTAGAAGGCAACCCCTTGCTTTTATGAGGGTATTGTATTGCGGATATGTATTGTATGTGTGTATTCTCGGAGCAAGAAATAGAGAGAGAGACTGTGAGAGAGAATAGAGGATATTACAACGGATCTGCTCTAGGTTGTATCTCTTCATTTTGCTGGATAATAGAAAGGAAATACTGGCTGTTCGGGGAGGACATAGCCCAAACTGTGTGAACCACATATATCTGTGTCTCTCTGGTTTTATGTGTTTTGTGTGCTTTTATTTTCCGCATATTTTATGTGCTGCATTGCTCTGTAATATTTATTTTTCTAACATAATCTGCTAAAACACTCTGTTCAGACCTTAAGCGCTCTAGATTTTTCCTTCAACACCCTTGATCTGACCCTTGGAACCTCAAATATGATCCTCAGTTTACCAAAGCTAACCCTAGAGCTTCCATATCTAAAGCTCAACACATTTGTCTTAGCAGCATTAGCCTTTAGAACATATTAGGCCTTAACCACTTTGCGGCCTTCTCTAACGCACACTAGGCTATTAATTTGTGCCTTGACCCTCTAAAATATGGTCTCTACAGACCTGCAGACAACCTAACCATCCTATGGCTCTTCTCTCCCTTCTGTGTATAGTTTTGAGGAGTCTCGGTCCCTTTCCAACTACCTTAGAAGCCTTACGCTCTACCTACAACAAGAAAACTAGGTCTTCAACCCTTCTCCAATACTCAGAATAGAACACGGTTAGGTCTCTAACTTCCACGACCTTGCCTTAGCAAACTTGGGTTGCTCGCACTAGTTTTCCACCTTCATTAGGGTTTGTTGCCTTATAAACAGAACTTGTCCCTCTTATGGCATGCTTAGTACAAGAGGGATACATCTCTCTTGCACACGATGTGTCATGAGCCTCTTCTTAGATTCCTTTTATACTTTCCCTCTGTTTGCAATGAACTGTCGATCAAACTATCTCAGTGAGCAGCTCTCCATCTTCGTATCAAGGCAAACAATTGATAGAGAAGAGGATGATTATCAACATCAATTCTTGAATCCAAACATCATAGCTCCCCCTTCATATTGAGAAGGTAACTCTGCCTATAATGTAACCATCTACAATTTTCTGTTAATCCTGGGATTTTATACCTCCCTCTAAAGTTCTATTTTGGATGATCATCTAGCCTTTAATCATTTGCTATCCATACAAGAGATGAGACTTCCATGAGGCAACTGATCCATGATAGGGAAGATTCATTTGCATTCAAGTGACTATATCTATATGACTATTTCTTATAGGATCTTCTACTTATCATGCTCGACAAGACATAGAATATGTCATGTACCTTCTTCAGGACAGCTTAGATTTCGTGTAGATGAGTGTTTCCCCAAAATAGATTGTTCCATAGTGCCATGTAATTATTTTCTTAGTTTATCTTTAAAATAAGGGGCTCCAGGTGTGTTACATTTATGAAAAGTGATGTATTTTCTTTTACTAGTAGATCCCATGATCTTCTTCATAAATAAAATTTAAAAAGATGAACTATCTGACTGTTTTTTTCAAAACAAGACTATAACACAGTTGGAAATTTACAAGAGATTCAATATATCATCATGGCTTATGGACTAAAACAATAATGCAGTAAATGATGTTGAGCTAGATATGCCATATATATAGAAGAGAGGATATAACACAAGAGCGTATGCTGATACAAACTACCAAAGATATGATGCCATTACCATTACATTGATTCTCATGGCATTAGAATGAGTAGACTTGATCATTGGAGGGACATGTGGCCACAAATGAGCGAAAATGAGGAAGAGTGAGGATTGTGTGATGATCGTTAGAAATATGTCATTTCATAATGCGATCTTTTGTGTAATGTTGTGATGTCGCTTCATATAGAGGTTGCAATGCCAAATGCAATGCTCTGGAAATTATATAATGACGTAGATAATAAGTCAGATCCAAAGCTCCAAATATAGTTAGAGAACCAAGCTACTAGAAACCTGTTACAAGTTTCTTGAAAGCAAGAGCCCATTTCTGAGATTGATTTTCATAGAAATATGTATGTATAGAGCCAATTTTGCTTACAGCTTGAAGATATTCGATCAGTCTTCAAAAGAATGCTTGGAAAAACTTAGATCAAATTTTCACATGAAGATAATGTGGAGTGAAATCAATGTTAAGACGATCATGCATTTCCAATTGTTCCACCATTGCATATGAGGATAGCCGTTGCGGAACATGAATTGATCTCAATCCCTCTTGTTGATAATAGACTTTTAAAAATAGACAATGTTGAAGAATTTCTCCAATCTTGCTAATTGTCAAGTATTGCATATAAAATTAAGTCTTTTTACTATATTTCATTTGTAAGTGTGGAATTTTTTTGGGCCCTATAAGGGCAAGGATATTATACTCAATTTATCAAATAGAGAAATCACCTCTTAATTAGTATTCTCCCTATTTTCAGGTGTTCATCAATGGCCCATGGTATTTCAGTGCACTGCACTACATGTTGAGCCCTTTCTTGACACAAAGTACCAAGAGAAAATTTGTAATTGCTCGTGAAGGAAAATTCACAGAGACCTTCTACAAGTATGTGAAATTCCTTCTCTGATGTAGTGAAAATATGCTCAACCTCAATTGAAGACTCTGATTATATATGATGGAATGAAGGATATATTCAATGAAAATTTCCTAGAAACTTATTTAATACTTGATTTTACTTGTAGATTTATATCTCCAGAGAATGTGCCTATATAGTATGGGGGACTTAGCAAGACCAAAGATGTATATTTTGGACCTCACAAGCTTGCAGTAGAGTTCTCCATTACAGCTGGGAGGGAAATCAATCTTGAGATTGAGGGAGTGGAGGTAATGTACGTAAAAATTGCTCAAGTTTGCAGATTTTGTGTCAGTTCCTGCATTTAAATCTAGCTCTTTCACCTCGGTTTTTTTTCCAATATACTTCCAAATTTGATGAGTTTTATTTTTGGATATAAATTTTATGGGTGTTGGATTTGAGATCGAGTTCATCCTCAAGATCTATGCGATTGGGATTTTTTTTTTGTTTTTGAATTCTCACATTCAATTTGTCTATTGTTCAGGCTAGAGCAACAATTCTTTGGGACCTCATAGTTTGGAGTATGTATAATTCATAATGATCTTGTATTCTCTTCATTGATGACTTTTCAATGTGTGAGTTTCAGGGAAAATTTTAAGAACCCCCCTAAGAAAATTTTAATAATAAATAGGCGAATCTCCATGATACATATGAAAAAAGGAAGGTGATTTTATCAATAATATAATGTGTATTTTTTTATTTTGGGAAAATCTCTCACGATATTATATTATCTTATAAAAACATGGCGAATATTTCACTGAATTATAAAATATTGTAAGATGTTGGCGAATATTTCACTAAATAATAAAGACTTTGTAAAGGGCTAACAAAGTTCATAATGATTACTTGTTCTTCACTTCAACACCCTTCAAGAATTCATCCAGACCAAATTTAATGCCTCTGCGAATTATGCAGGGAATTTTGGTCTAACATAGTCATTGGAGAAACTCTCACATTGTCACATATGACCAACAGAGTTTTGTACAAGATACATGAGTTCTCGTGCATAATAATACCCCAAAAACCCTATGCACTTGTCTCAGAACAAAGTGATTCCAAGTGACTCAGATCTGCTTTAGGATAGGATAGTCTTCTGCATGCCCTTAGAACAAAATGGATTTTTCCACAAGTGTGAATGTCTAGCTTCAAAGAGTAATTTGACCTATCTTATATAAATTCGTTGGAAATATTAAACTTCGAAACTTTTACTTGTTTAAACAATTTTCTTTTGCTATACCTCATAACGTACTTGCATGCCCCAACCTTGAATCACAAAAAGAACAATGAAAAAAACCCCTTCATCCAAATCTCATAAAGGTGTTAGCCTGCCTCAGGATATTAAGATGTGTGTTCTTATTTTCCTCAAACAAATTCATAGATCCTCTAAACCTTGGACGACTTGCCTCAAAATTTCCAGATAGAATCCTTCCCTTGAAACAAAGGCCTAGGAGAAACAAATGCTTACGAATTTTATGTACCAATGGAACCACTACCGTTAAAACTCTCCATTGTACTTTTTGGGTTGAAATACAAAGAGAAAATTAAAAGTAATCAACATTGCACAACCCCCTTCATAGAAAACAATCAAATAAAAAATATAATGATATAAAAAGTCTCAAACATTCACAAAAATAAGATTTTCTTGCATAAAACACTAACATTTATGTTTGGTACTCACTTTTGGAAAGATGAAACTGTAACAAGGAGCTTTCATAGAAAAAGGCTCAAAAACAAGATTTAGTAAGTGAATTTCTTGAAAATGAGCCCCATTGCACTTCTCTTACTGATTAAAATAGAGAAAGACCCAATAACAGGATAAATTCTATTTATGAAACCCCATATTGATCCCAAAATATGAAATGTTGAATATTTATCTTCCTAAATTTACTTAAACTAAAAGTCCTAAGTTTAGACAATGTACAGAAAATCCCTAAGTCACTATGAAATGTCTACAACTAATTTAGCATATTCAAGCAAAGGCTTGAAACCATTACAAACACCCACAATGCAACACTCAGTTCCAGAGAATCAATGCACATCTCATATTCCTAGATTGTAGAAAAATCAAAGACCTGATTTTGGATAATTCAATAAAAACAATTCATTAATACTTGGGTTGATAAATCACATATGAGAGAGGAAAAATGGCTCATCCAAAGAGGAATCAAAGAAACCGTGATGCAATGAAAGGTGTTGGCAATATGATGCAGAGTGTTGTCCTTGATGGCAACCCACTTGATAGAGTGTTGTCCTTGAATGGCAACCCACTTGATGAAGATGATGGAAACCCACTATGAAGTTGTGCTTGATAGAATATGTCTTGATGAACTTGTTTAATGATGCAAATCTGATGTATCTACAGTGAGTACAGAAGGTAATGAAGAAAGGAATTCAGTATGTGCTAGATCTATGATGAAAAGAGTATGTCTCAGGGCATACGCGGATTTGTCTAGGAGAAGTCGCGTATGCACGCGGGCAATAACGTGACAAGTTGCGTATGGGCAAAAGCGCTCATAAAGTACAAAACTAGGGGTAACCACCATGGTATTAACCCATTGTATTGAGTAATGATTCGTCTATGTGACCCCGTCCAGAAATACCATCGGAAGTAATGTGGTTTTGGCTCATGGTATTGAAAAAGGGTAAACCTATATAAGGAGAAGAAATTCATTGTGCAAAATAGGAGTGTGGGCGCAAGCTGTCTGGGATTTAATGAATAATTCACTCTGAAGTATATCTGCATGGTTTAAACTCTGCTCTTAATTAATAGATCTGGATCTATGAAGCATCTATGGACATCATGAAGGTGTAAGATCTCTAGATCTTGAAATGGTGAATCTCTTGGATGATCTGAAAAGAGGTGATCAAGACCTGGCGCAAATCAGTTGAAGAAGTTGAAGAAATCTGGGTAAGTTCAGAGATCTGATCTGTTGTGAAAAATTTATCTTTTATAGATCCATACACAGGTTGGTTTCATGAAAAGTGCGTGTATACGCGGATCTGTTCAGATAAAGGAGCGTATGCGTAGTTAGGATTTATTTGAATAATTTACTGAAGCATACGCGGGTTGGTCTTATGAAATGCACGTACATACGCGGGTCTGATATACTAAAAGCGCGTATGGAATTTGAATTAATGGGGTCTCAAAGTAGAATGTGTTTTTGAATGTCTGATCTGAAGTCTGGGTTAACTCTGATATTCTGGTTACAGTGGGTTCACTGTTCTGTTTGTAGCATTGGGCAAAGTATGTTTATTGAAGAGTGAAGGGTTGTGTTGGAGTTGTTGGATCCAGTTTGAAAATTGATGAAACATGGTCTGCAGTGGATCTGAGGGTTGAAGCCTTCAGTTTGATAATATCAGCAGAGGTTGGTGCTAATATCAGGGGGTAGTAGCTCCCTTCCAAGTGAGACTGGTAAACGAGAGCACGGGGTTGAAGCTCCCTCCCAGGAGAGGCTGGTAAATGAGAGAAGGTTGTAGCCTTCTACAGGTGGGTGCCTGCGTGCTGGTATAAGTGTGGACCAGTACATGATTGTAAGAATTTTTTCTCTATAATAAAATATTTAAGGCTGAGACAACGGCAGCGGTGGTTTTCTCCCGACCTGGGTTTCCACCTAAAAATCATGGTGTTCATATGTGATGCTTTTGTGTGATGTTCCATTCTGTTATTACTGCACTTTTCTACTGCTATATAAACATCTGATGAATGAATACATGTAAGGATCTTAGTAAAGAATTGATTGTTTATTAATATCTCTGTGCATACACGAGTTTCTTAAAGGGTATCCGCGTATATACGCAAGTCTGTATAAGGAAAGTAGCATATGGGTTTTAGAAGCAAGAAAAAGTAAAAGTTTTGAATATGCAGTAAATACTGATTCACCCCCCCCCTCTCAGTATTTTTCCCAACAATTGGTATCAGAGCAGGTCCTTCTGAAAAAGCTTAACCGCTAGAAGGAAGATCAAGCAAGATGAGCAATCAAGATGGAACAACATCTATCAAGCCTCCGCTCTTTAACGGAAGCAATTTAATCTTCTAGAAAATAAGGATGAGATCCTATCTTCAGTCTATGGGAGAAGATATATGGGCCATTGTTGAACAAGGATATCAATATCCAGCTGCTACACCAACAGATCCAACTGAAAGAAAGAATTATGAATCAAATGCAAAAGCGGTCAATGCTATAACTGGAAGTCTAACTGAAGCAGAATTTGTCAAAGTCATGCAGCTAAATAAAACAAAGGATATATGGGACAAAATCATCCTAAGCTATGAAGGTGATGCAAAGGTAAAAAGTGCAAAACTTTAATCTCTCATAATTGAGTATGAAAATTTAAAAATGCATAGTGATGAGAATATTGCTGGTTTCTTTTTACGTGTTGATGATGTTGTAAACCATATGAGAAATCTGGGAGAAACAATAACCGAATCCACTTTGGTTGAGAAAATTTGAGATCACTAACGGCCAAGTTTGAGTCAAAAGTTTCTGCTCTTGAAGAAAAACAGGACCTTCAAAATCTTACTATGGTGCAACTTCATGGCATATTGACTGCATACGAAATGAGGAGAGGAGGACCATCCGAAGTCAAAGAAGTTGTTTTTAAAGCTTCTACAAAAGGGAAAGAAGTTCAAAAACCGGAAGGGTCAGGATATATCTCAGAAGAAGATGAGGCAAACTTTGTGAGAAGACTCCAACTAGGAACCGGAAGATTCAAAGGTAAGCTTCCTTTCAAATGTTTTAATTGTGGAGGAGTTGGTCATTATGCTGCAAAATTTCCTTATAAAGAAACATCTGCTAAAGAGAAAGAAGTAGCAAGAAGAAATAAGAACCGGTCTAGCACTAAGAAAAGCTACTATACAAATGAAGACAGTGATGAGTTATCTGACAGTGAGGAAGAATGTGAACAAGATCTTAGACTACTCATGGCATTTGAAAATAACTCTAGAGATGATAAGGATGCTTTTATGGATGCTCTAGATGACAATGATTTTCTTGATCAAAATAGTCAACTCAAAATATGCTTGGAAGAAAGTAAGATAATCATAGAGACTCTGAAAAGGCAGAATGAAGAAGCAAAGAAACATAATGAAAAATTAGAATGTGAAGTAGTAAGTCTAAGAAAAGAACTTGAGAAAGTAAAGACTCTGAATCTTAGATTTGCTAAAGACTCTGAAACCTTAGATGAGATTATCAAGGTTCAACGATCTCCTCTGATTAAGAAAGGTCTTGGATATACCGGAGAATCCTCTCAGGCTTCAGCACCAAACTATCTAAAAGTAGCTACAACTGGTTTACTTCATTCAGCCACACAACAAGGGAATAAAGAATCTTCACAGGTAAAGCATGATCATCACAATACAAGGAACACTAACAGGGATATCTCTCAAAGAAGCAACAATCAACAGGTAAATTCAAATAGAAGATTTCATGATCGCAGAAATTTCTACTTCAATGGACAATGTTTCTTATGTCACAATTTTGGTCATAAAGCTGTTCAATGTGTTGCATATAAAACCATCATGACAAGAGAAGCAAGAAAGAAAAGGATGGATATTGAACCAAAAAGGAACACCTATAACAACTTTTCTCCTCTTCAAAATGAAGTTGAATGTGCTTATTGCAATAAATTTGGCCATGAAGAATCTGAATGCAGGAGCAAAGTCCAGCCAAAACAGCATTTTCCTTCAAGTTCCAAAGTCTGGAAAAAGAAGGAATTACAGGTTGAAAATTGTGGGATAGCGTTATTTGCAGAAGGTGAAGAAAATCAATGGTACATTGATAGTGGGTGCTCTAGACACATGACAGGTGACAAAAGCAAACTTCTTTCATATAATGCTCTAGAAAAGGAAAAGAAAGTTACATTTGGAAATGATAATCCTGCTGTAATTAAGGGAAAAGGGTCCGTGTTTCTAAAAGAAAAGGTGAAGGCTAATGATGTCATGTATGTGGATGGATTAAGGCATAACCTGTTAAGTGTAAGTCAAATGTGTGATCAAGGTACAGAAGTCGTCTTCAGTTCAAAAGAATGTGTGGTTCGTGATTTGGATATAGGTAGAACTATTATAAAAGGGAAAAGAACTCCAAGAAACCTATATTTATTGAAGAACTGCAAATATCAATGTTACTTGAGCAAATCTTCAGAAAATTGGCTATGGCATAGAAGGCTGGGCATCTAAGCTTTTCTCAAATCAACAAAGCAAGCAGAGTTCAAGCTGTTCGTGGTCTTCCCAATATTACTCTACCAGAGAGTATCATATGCAAATCCTGCCAGTTTGGTAAGCAGACTAGAGTAAAATTTAATGCCAAAGAAGGATCATCAAGTAGGCCTCTTGAACTTGTTCATACTGACATCTGTGGACCTATGAGGAAAAAGTCACCACGTGGAGAAGAATACTATATCTTATTTATTGATGATTTCTCTAGAATGTGTTGGATTGGGTTGCTTAAAAACAAAGATGAAGCATTTGAGAAATTTCAGATCTTCAAAGCTCTGGTTGAAAATGAATTAGATCTAAAAATCAAATGCCTTAGATCTGATCGAGGAGGAGAATATACATCAAATGAATTCTTTGAATTTTGTGAACAACATGGCATAAAGAGACAGTTCTCTGTAGCAGGCACTCCACAACAAACTGGCGTAGCAGAAATAATGAATAGAACAATTCAACAAATGGCTAGAGCTATGCTTGATGATTCTGGAACTCCTGACATGTTCTGGGGAGAAGCAGCACATACAACAACAAATATTCTCAACAAGGCACATGTTCGGGTAAATAGTGACAAAACTCCATATGAACTCTGGTATGGTAATTCTCCCTCTATAAAACATTTCAGAATTTTTGGAAGTAAATGCTTTATCAAAAATAATGATGAAAAGCTTGGCAAGTTTGAACCTAGATAATATGAAGGAATACTTCTTGGTTACTCATATACAAGCAAAGCATACAAATGTTACAATAAAAGGCTTCGAAAGATTGTTGAATGTATTGATGTTGTCATTGATGAGTCTCCTGCAGCTCCTAAAGAAGAAAAACAAGCAACAGAAGAAGATGATGGTGATTTTTGTCCTTCTACATCAAATGGAAATGATATAGACAGTGGATCCAATGAAGAACCTGAAGATGATTTATCAGAGAAAGCTCCATCCAGATATGTTCAAAAGAATCATCCTGAATCTCAAATTTTGGGAAACAAGGAATCGGGTGTACAAACAAGGAGGACTCTTGTGGGATATTCTAGCTATTTGGCATTCTTATCCACAATTGAACCCCAAAATGTCAATCAAGCTAGCAAAGATGAATGTTGGATTCAAGCCATGAATGAAGAGCTTGATCAAATTGAAAAGAATCACACTTGGGAATTGGTACCAAGGCCACATGATAAAAATGTCATTGGAACCAAATGGATATTCAAGAACAAGTTAAATGAAAATGGAGATGTTATAAGAAACAAAGCCAGATTGGTTTGCAAAGGGTACACTCAACAAGAAAGTATAGACTTTGAAGAAACTTTTGCTCCTATAGCTAGACTTGAAGCCATAAGAATGTTTCTTTCTTTTTCAAGTTCTCAACAAATCAAAGTCTATCAAATGGATGTCAAATCTGCTTTCCTCAATGGTGATCTAGAAGAAGAAGTTTATATAGAACAACCAGAGGGATTCATTTTGGGAAATGATAATAATCTTGTTTGTAAACTTAAAAAGGCTCTATATGGTCTCAAACAAGCTCCAAGGGCATGGTACTATCCTCTTGACAAATATCTCCATCAACAAGGATTTTCAAAGGGGTCTGCTGATAGCAACTTATGCACAAAAATTGAACATGAAAAACTTTTGATTGTGATTGTATATGTTGATGATATCATTTTTGGGAGTAATGAATAATCCTTGAGTCAAAAATTTGCTTCTGTTATGCAGCAAGAATTTGAGACGTCCTTACTTGGGGAACTAACATTCTTTCTTGGCTTGCAAGTGCATCAAACTACAGATGGTATATTTCTATCACAAGAAAAATATCTTAAGCAAATTTTGAAGAAGTATGGCATGGAAGAATGCAAGCCTGTAAGTACACCAATGATAACCGGATGCAATCTCAGTTCTCATGATGATTCTCCCATGGTGAATCAACCAGAATACAGAAATGATAGGAATTCTACTTTATCTCACCGGGACTAGACCAGACATTATGCATGTTGTTGGGATTGTTGGACGATTCCAAGCTAATCCAAAAGAGTCTCATCTTCAGGCTATCAAAAGAATATTCAAATATCTGCAAGGAACTCAAGACTTTGGACTATGGTATCCAAAGAATGCTGATCTTACTCTTCATGCTTACTCTGATGCAGATTGGGCTGGAAATGTTGATGATCAAAAAAGCACAAGTGGTGGTGCATTCTATATGGGGTCTCGGTTGGTATCTTGGTTCAGTAAGAAGCAAAGTTCTATTGCCTTATCTACTGCTGAAGCAGAATATGTGGCTGCCGCATCTTGTTGTACTCAACTCCTTTGGATGATGCAAACCTTGGGAGATTTTCAAATCAAATGTACTTCTCCTATCTCCATTATGTGTGATAATACAAGTGCCATCAGTATCTCAAAGAATCATGTTATGCATTCGAAGACCAAGCACATTCCCATCAAGTATCACTTCTTACGTGAACAAGTGCTTGAACAAAAAGTGAAGTTGGAGTATGTTCCCTCCAAAGAACAAGCTGCTGATATCTTTACCAAACCTCTGCCCAGGGAAGCGTTCGAGTATCTAAGACAGAAGCTGGGAGTATTCTCTGCCAGTCAAAAGAACAAATCTGCATAAATTCAAAAGATTAAATAGGATACGCAGTTTTCCTGATATACAGTCGCGTATATACGCGAGTATATGAACAGAAAGTCGCGTATGGATAGTTGCTGACTATTTTTGGTTGGGGTACAGGAAGGACAAGTTCAGGGGGAGATGAAGGAATGTGAAAATTTCTATGCTTCACTTTACATACGCGGGTTCGATGAACGAAAGTCGCGTATACACGCGAGTTTCAGCAGACACAGTTGTGTATTCATTAATGATAAGAGAATTGGGATGGAAGCTGAAGATCAGGAGCAGAGATTCAGGGGGAGCATCAGTCTGTCTGCTAATGATTGTTCTGTTAGCATTATTCTGATTATACTCATGATACATGGTTTCTTATGTTGAATATTATGGAGGAGTCCTGTTTGCTTTTTATTGAAGATTATTTGTTGCTGAGATGAAAGTCATTTTTGTAATTTGATGAAAAGATCATGATGAGACCCATGATGTAAAATTGTAATATTTAGTCATGTAAGGATGTGTTCAAATTTTTTAAACCCACTTGGTTGGGTAGTTGAGTCAAAATATGTAAACCCACTTGGTTGGATAGTTGAGTCAAATTGTGTAAACCCACTTGGTTGGGTACTTGAGTCTCATATGGAACTCCACTTGGTTGGATTTTTGATGTAAGTATGAGTCTTTGGTGATAGGAAGGTCATAGAGTCATGTACTTCATTGGAAAAATATGTTTGAAGATTCAGCATGAGCTCAGGGGGAGCTTGGTCACTTCAGTGTACATCAGATCTGCAGAACGCTTCCTTTTACAAAAGGAGTAAAACCTTGTGTTGGTTTTGGACCGCCCTTTGCGCTTGATGTCAAAGGGGGAGAGTGACATGGTGTTTGAATAAAGGAAAAGAATGGTGTCAAAGAATGGGGAGAGTGACATGGTGTCATTGTATTATTAATGTATCTATCTGTTGTAGTGATCGAACACCATTGTGGTTTCCATCAAGTCCAAAGGGGGAGATTGTTGGCAATATGATGCAGACTGTTGTCCTTGATGGAAACCCACTTGATAGAGTGTTGTCCTTGAATGGCAACCCACTTGATGAAGATGATGGCAACCCACTATGAAGTTGTGCTTGATAGAATATGTCTTGATGAACTTGTTTAATGATGTAAATCTGATGTATCTACAGTGAGTACAGAAGGTAATGAAGAAAGGAATTTAGTATGTGCTAGATCTATGATGAAAAGAGTATGTCTCAAGACATACGCGGATTTGTCTAGGAGAAGTCGCGTATGCACGTGGGCAATAACGTGACAAGTCGCGTATGGGAAAAAGCGCTCATAAAGTACAAAACCAGGGGTAACCACCATGGTATTAACCCATTGTATTGAGTAATGATTCGTCTATGTGACCCCGTCCAGGAATACCATCGGAATTAATGTGGTTTTGGCTCATGGTATTGAAAAAGGGTAAACCTATATAAGGAGAAGAAATTCATTGTGCAAAATAGGAGTGTGGGTGCAAGGTGTCTGGGCTTTAATGAATACTTCACTCTGAAGTATATCTGCATGGTTTAAACTCTGCTCTTAATTGATAGATCTGGATCTATAAAGCATCTCTGGACATCATGAAGGTGTAAGATCTCTAGATCTTGAAATGGTGAATCTCTTGGATGATCTGAAAAGAGGTGATGAAGACCTGGCGCAAATCAGTTGAAGAAGTTGAAGAAATCTGGGTAAGTTCAGAGATCTGATCTGTTGTGCAAAATTTATCTGTTATAGATCCATACGCAGGTTGGTTTCGTGAAAAGCGCATGTATACGCGGATCTGTTCAGAGAAAGGAGTGTATGCGTAGTTAGGATTTATTTGAAGAATTTACTAAAGCATACGCGGGTTGGTCTTATGAAATGCGCGTACATACGCGGGTCTAATATAATAAAAGTGCGTATGGAATTTGAATTAATGGGGTCTCAAAGTTGAATGTGTTTCTGAATGTTTGATCTGAAGTCTGGGTTAACTCTGATATTCTGGTTACAGTGGGTTCACTGTTCTGTTTGTAGCATTGGGAAAAGTATGTTTATTGAAGAGTGAAGGGTTGTGTTGAAGCTGTTGGATTCAATTTGAAAATTGATGAAACGTGGTTTGCAGTGGATCTGAGGGTTGAAGCCTTCAGTCTAATAATATCAGCAGAGGCTGGTGCTAATATCAGGGGGTAGTAGCTCCCTTCCAGGTGAGACTGGTAAACAAGAGCAGGGGTGTTACACTGAAAACTGTCACCTTGAAATTCTGCTAACTGTATGAGCTCATTAACACTCATACATGCCTCCTCTACAAGTCTTACAACCTTTGTTCCTCATTCCAAACCTTGAAAATCAGAGAAAAGTTCCTAAAAATGGAGGAAAAATCCTTAAAAAACCTTGGGTACGCAGGTAACATGAAGCCTGCATGCGTTTTTGGCTAGGGTACGCAGGTAATGTGAAGAGAAACTGAGTTTTAGAACGCATTTTTCCAGTGTAATGCCTGCGGTACCCCTGTAAAGTTAAAAAAGCGCGAAATTAAACTGAAAAAGTTGATTTTTGGTCAATTCTGGAAGGTTCTAGATGAGATTTTTTGGGGATGAGTATGCTTTAGTAAGGTGCATGTATCCCACACCTTAAGGAACTAATCCCTTGATGTGAGGAGCCTATCCCTTTGAAGGAGGATTCCATCCCTTTAAAGGTGGAATCCTAACCTCCTCATCTGCTCTATAAAAGGAGGCATTGGGTAGCCTTTTGGGTGAAGTTCAAGAAGTGAAGATAAAAGTTTTTTGGAGAAGATTTTTGAGCTGAAGTGCTGTTGAGATTTAGATTTCCTTCTGCTGAGCTTTTGAGAGGAAAGATCACATACCTCTTTATGCTTCTGGAGGAAGAGTGCAAGACTTATCAAAGTAGAGGAGATTCCTGCTTCGGACCCTGGGAAGACCTTTCGAACATCAAGGCTAAGGTTGTAAGGTTCTTCTGTATATTTTAAGATTAATACAATCAAGTTCTGTTTTTCTCAATAAATTGTCGTTCGATTGTTTATTTCAATAAGCTGTCGTTTTGATCATTTATTTCATAGATTCCTTGATCACTATGATAGGTATGTTTTATAATTATTTGTTATACAGGTGCTATTGATATTTTCTTGTTTGTGATTGCAGATCAATGAAAGATAATACTTACTTGTGACAAAAGGGCCCTTGTTGCGACAAAGGATTATTGATGCGACGGAAGCACTGTGACCGCAAATAAGCATTTGGATCTAAGGTAGGATCGAAACCTTCATAGCATTTATTTGTAAAATGAATATACTTAGAGAAAGACAAACTTAGTTGTTCGTTTGTTGCTAGATTGTCTTCTAACACTAGGGAGATCGGTCTTGTCCGCAAGAATGATTTATTTGGCCAACAAATTGGCGACTCCGCTGGGGAAAGAACTTGTTGTTTTTGGTTCTCTTTTATTTTGATTTGAGGAAAAGTTTTTTCCTAGTTTTTGATTGATTGATATCTACCTGGGTAGCTTAGGTTTTCTCTGTTTTAGAAAATTTTTGAAATCTTTTAAGTTTTTCTTGAAGTTTTCAGGGGACCGCACTTTGTCTTCACACACAGTGCGGGCATCTCCGCATTTTCCTTAAGTAAACAGTGCGGGACTGCACCTGTTACTTCTGGAAGCCTGCGGACCCTGTTAAAGTTTTTTAAAAACTTCAGATTTCTTCTTTTAGTTTAGTTTAGATTTAATTTAGGATTCTTAGCATCTACCCAGATCTGTATTTTTCTGTCAAAAATCTCTTGTTTCTGAATTTTCTTTCAGCAATTCTTCATCTCATCAATCTCTATTAAGTTAATTGGGTGTTTTGAGTCTCTTTTTTGAGAAATTATTAATTTGATTTCCTTTGGTCATTACTTGGAGGTTTGTCTCAGTCTTTTCACAATTGAGGGGGCTAAATTATGTATGAGTGTTAATCGCCTTTGAGTATTTTTATTTTTGAGCTTTGGAAATCTCACCCGATTTTCTTGACTTCCACTTGATTGGTTCTTAGATTACATTAAAATCATCTTGTGTTTGAGAATTCTCTTGCATAGATCACATTTGCATAATTAGAATTCTCATTTTCAGAATATGAATGAAAAATGTGCATAGATTACATTTGCATACTTTTCAAGTGAATTGTGCATAGATTACAACTGCATAGTTTACATTCTAAAAAATCAATCATAGATTTAGATTAGTTTTCTTTGATTTGAATTTAGATGTTTTTATGCTTGTTTAAAAAAAGAAACAAAAATATAAAAATTGTTTTGGGATTGATTTGCATTAGTTTTCTTGATAAAATTAGTGCATTAGAGAATTTGTTATATTTTCTCTTAATGATCAATTCTTTGCATTGTTGGAAGTGCATGGAAACTCTCTCCTTACTTTAGTTAGGATTCATCAAATTGAAAAGATTACATTATCATATTCGATTGCATTCAGTTTTGGTTCGGGTCATAACACCATTGGTTTCATATCCATTTACCCTTTTGAGTAATAACAGCCTAAATAACACAACGCTTAATAAAATTCATCTAGTAATTTTTACATTTTTAGGGCTCTTTCCACCAATCTAGTTTAGGCTAGTGTCTTGGAATAGGTTTTAGTTAACTCTCCAAGATAGTAAAACAAACAAGTAGTCGATCTTGCGGTAGGAAAAATTCCAATTGTTGCATGTATGCTCTGGGAAGCTCCTCCTAAAGGAGTCAAGCATGAGATCATATCTAAACCAGTGAGGTAATCAATCCTTCATCATTGGGAACGATAGAAGATATACACGTATTAACAATGGTAAACCTCGGATTGACCATTGTCGAGGAGCCTGGGGTCACTTGTCGGTAAACCTTGGATTATTTCAAGGAGCCTTCAAGGGGATTGAGCTTTGTTACTCTGCCCTTGCGTGTGTGTCAGATCGTAGACTGTTCCCCCAGGTATATTTGTTTCAGTTGGTAACTTTAGTGGCCATAATCTTTAGGATTCTTTCCTAAGGTGACGGTGGAGGGAAGATCCCACTGTACCTGGAACAGACGTCGGCTAGACTCACTTGGACTCTCCGGAGGGTTATCTTCACTCGAGATGGTTTTGTGGAGAAACTTGTGCCAGTCTGTTTCATTAAGCAGGTTGTCGAGGTAACTGTTCCAACCGCCATTTCTGCATTAAAATTCTACGATGTTGGATTTCATCACCAACTAGTGTTTTTAGTGCGGGAATCTATTGTTTGTGTGTGGTTTGACTCCTAGATTTGATAGCGCGTGTTAATTTGTTTGTTTTTACTTTTAGAGACCATAGGTGTGAATTGTGAATTTTAATTGTTAGATGTGAATTGTTAATTGTTAATTTTTAGTTTTAAATTGTTAATAAAATTCAATGAAGTTGAATATAATGGCAACTGTTCCGGAATTTACCAACCAAGGTAACCCTCTTAACGAGAATCCTAGTACTTTTCCTTGCTTTGGAAATGTTGGTCCTCCTTATATGGCTACTTTGTCATTACCTGGATTTACAATAGGTTTACCGATATGGTTATTTTCAACTTCGTTGGCCCCGAATACTCCAATTGTTTCACCTCAACCGGATGCTTCACCTCAATAGAGTTCACCATCTCAAAATCACCAACCTTCTGTTGACCCTGTACCTTCTTCGCCTAATATTTCTTACTCCATTTCTTCCTTTTCGCTTGGTAAAAGCCTTGACGCTAGTAACCAGGTCGCTAAGAAGAAGAAGAAAGGGAAGAAGAAGAAGAAGACGAAGAAGCAAGATAAGAAAGAAGTCAACCAACCAACCATGGCTGTAAGTGTTAGTTGTGTTGAGGAAACCTCCAACATGCATCGTAAACCCAAATACCCTTGCAAGCTTTGTAAGGGTGACCACTTCCTTATCAATTGTCTCGGTATTCCAAAGGTCTTGGAAGTATGGTCAGAAAAATCTCATCAACTTTCCATTGATCCATCAACCAATGATAGTCAGGTTCCTGGGAAAAAGGGTAAAGTTAGGTTTCCTTGTAAGTTATGCAAAGGGAGTCATCAAACTCACATTTTCCCTCACATGGATGAAGCCTCAAAATTGTTGGAAAACCTTACTGTTCCACAGCAAGAATTTCCAATTGGTTACCGTAAACTTTCTCCCAACCTATCGTCAACTGACGGAGTGATTGATCTTGTTTCAAGTACAGTCGATCCCACTCTTCCATTGGAGAGTGAAACTCATATCACTCAGGTTGATGATCCATTAGTTGATCAAGTGATCGATTCGATTTCACATTCGATCGATCCCATTCTCCCTATAGAGAGTGAACTTCATACCGCTCAGGTTCTTCTTGTTACATCAGATTCTTGTACGCCGGGGGGCATTTCACCTGTTTCTACGGAACCCCCTCCAAGTACTGAGGTCTTTTCCTTTGATTGGAATAGACTGACAGAACCTCGTCTTCCTTCCTCTATCCCTTTCCAAATCATTGTGAAGTTTGGTGGTAGGGACATACACCGCACACAGGTAGATGAAGGTGCTTCTGTTAGTATTTTATCCTCAACTGCTTGGAAAGCTTTGGGTTCCCCTCAGCTCATGCCTATTACGCAGAATCTAAAATCTTTTAACAGAACCATTAGTTAACCTTTAGGGATCCTTCCTAAGTTTTCTATTACTTTGGAAGGTAAAACTGTCTATATTAATATTATGGTAGTTCGAGGCCCCTTGGATTTCAATTTACTCCTTGGGCGAGACTATGTTTATGCAATGAAAGCTGTCGTATCAACACTCTTTCGTGTGATGTCTTTCCCTCACAATGGAAATATTGTGACTGTAGACCAACTTTCATTCCCTAGTCTTGTTTCAACTACCAATAATCCGACACCCCTAAATTTTCCTAATTCTAAAGTGGTATCTACCCCGCCATGGGTTAATTATGTGGCAACTAGTCCCATGTTTTCAGTTACCGGTGGAAGCGAGCCTCTCACTGTTTGCTCGAATTCCTATGACTTAGATCCGGTAATTGACATGGAAAACTCTATGGGATTATTTGAACACGATGTTCTTATCCCTTTTGAGTCCCTTGACATGTGTTCCTTCCAAGGAATTGTTCTTCCTTCTGATGAAGACCTCTTGGAAGCCATGATCAAGGTGTGTCCATTGACATGTGTTTCTTCCTGTTAGAAGCCAGAATCAGTGAGTGTGTGAGGAGAGTTCTTTGTACTGTGTCAACCTCGTTAAAAAATGAAACATTTAGTGAGGAGAGTTCCTTGTATTGTGTCAACCTCGTTAAAAAATGAATCAGTGAGTGTGAGGAGAGTTCCTTTTACTGTGTCAACCTCGTTAAAAAATGAATCAGGAGGGTGAGGAAAGTTCCTTTTACTATGTCAACCTCATTAAAAAATGAATCAGTGAGTGTGAGGATAGTTCCTGTTACTGTGTCAACCTCGTTAAAAAATGAATCAGTGAGAGTGAGGAGAGTTCCTTGTACTGTGTCAACCTCATTAAAAAATGAATCAGTGAGTGAGGAGAGTTCCTTTTACTGTGTCAACCTCGTTAAAAAATGAATCAGTTGGCGATGAGGACGGTTCTTTTCCTGTGTCAACCTCATTAAAAAATGAATCAGCTAGTCTAGAGCATAGTTCTTTTCTTGTGTCAAGCTCATTTAAAAAATGAAACAAGCTTCCATGAGGACAGTTCTTTTCCTGTGTCAAACTCATTAAAAAATGAATCAGTAGGTATATTGTAGAGAGTAGAAGATAGATTAGAAATAGGTAGTTTACGAGGATGGTTCCTGTTATTGAGTCAACCTCGTTAAAAAATGAATCAGGGTATGAGGACAGTTCTTTTCCTGTGTCAACCTCGTTAAAAAATGAATCAGTTGGTCAGAGGATAGTTCCTTTTACTGAATCAACCTCATTAAAAAATGAATTAGGTATGAGGACAGTTCTTTTCCTGTGTCAACCTCATTAAAAAATGAATCAGTAGGTTATGTAGGTAGATTAGAAATAAGTAGTTTTTGAGGACAGTTCCTGTTACTGTGTCAACCTCGTTAAAAAATGAAACATGTAGGTGAGGATAGTTCCTTTTACTGTGCCAACCTCGTTAAAAAATGAAACACGTTGCCATGAGCATAGTTCTTTTCTGTGTCGAGCTCATTAAAAAATGAAACAAATCCTCCCTTAATTGAGTCGAGTCTTTGAATAGACCTCGTAAATGTTAGATTTAAGTTAGTTTTTAGGTCAGGTATTTCATATGATCTCGTAAATGAACCTTCATTCCATCCAGCTATTTATTACCAGCAGTATACTTAGTTGAATGAAATGAAGCTGGGGGGGGCATGCACTCTAGCAGTTACGCTTAGGGGGCATCAAGCACAGTTTTCTCTCTGTTTCAAGCTTGTGCAAAAATAAAACCACTCTAAAGCATAGTTTTTCTCTGTTTCAAGCTTTTGCAAAAAATGAAACCTATCTTGAGTCAATTTCAGTTATTTTCAAGACTCATTAAACTCATGAAAATCCCAAGATTATTTTGCTATTTTTCATTCTCGTAAAACACATGAAAATGCTGAGTTCTTTCCGTCTTTTCCTACTCGTAAATTAAATTGAAAGTCGGCCACAGGAGTACATTTTTATCCCTTTTTCGAACTCGTTAAAACTTACTGAAAAAGCGAAACCCTGGAGTTCTATTTTAAGCCTTTTTCAGACTCTCTAAACATGAAAATATTGCCGAGCACTTGATTATTCGAACTCGTAAAAGTAAATGAATGATCGTCCCTTCAGTATAAGTTTACCCCTTTTACGGACTGAAATGGACTATTTACAAAAAAGGTATACGTTGACTAATTACAGTCAATAGAGTTCTCTCCCGCATTATTTTATCCTTTTTCGGGCTCGAGAGACTAAATTTACGAAAAATTACACCCATGGAGTTTTCTTAAGTTTTTTCTTCTGACTCCCTAAAATTGAAAAACACCGAGTTTCTCCTATACTGGACTCGTTAAAATTTAATAGTAAAGGACCTGTTCAATTTTTAAACAGGAACGAACCACTCCTTCTTAGGGTTCAAATCTTAAACTAAGTTGGACTCATTCGAAGGATGAGCTTATAAACAAGCAAATGTTATCCTCCTCAAGCTTGTCAAAAATAAAGAGGTACTTGCCAGAAATGGTGGGGGAAAAGAGAGAAAAACGAACCTGTTTGTTGTATTTTGATTATTCGGAAAACCGTTAACAACTCTTGAACACGACACTTTTTGTCCACCTGGGTTGGGAAATCCTTTGCCTAACAGTTAATCAAACCACATTGAATGTCTTCAGCCGGTTTCTGGGTATTAGCTTTGGGTCAATTGTCACCAAGCCATCTGCAGTGTCGTTATGTGTTCAAGAGGATAGTTCAAATAAACCATTCATCTGCAAAATATCTGTCATCCATTTTGACCATCCCTGAGTCAGTCCTTGCCAATATATTTTCAAAACCTGATCTATGATTTCGTGTTGTGGGCTTGCCTATGACAGATCACTTTCTATCGACGACAGCTCATTATCTAGGAAGTTGATCTAGAAATCGTCAGTACCTTGGAATCTGCATGCCTTAATGGCAGGTTTCTCGCCTTCGACGACAGGTTGCATCATTGACCTTCGATCGAATGATTCCGTGACATGTTCGACTTCAGCTCATTAATTCACATTTCATGGATTGTACTGAGTACTTTGAGAATCATTTACATTACTGGTGGTTTCTCTCACACTTGTTAACAATTTACATTATTGACTGGTAATCAAGTGGTTTCTACCATGTTCGACTTCAACACATTTAATCGCATGGATAGAATCGTACTAGTTCGAGATGCGGAAATCAAGACCCTGGATCTAGTTTCCACCATCCAGGCTACAAGGAATTTTGTTATCATTCATACAATAGAATATTTATAAACAGATGGCTGCATCCATGCTGTGTTGACATATTCTATATTGTTGATGTATTCAAAATCATTCTTGTATCAGAACAATTTAGAGTTAGTTTCTAGTTAGTTTTGATCTGAGTATGGGAATGCCTACCTCAGTGATGATATGATTACATATATATATTTTGCATTGAATTTTTTTATAGGTTCCGACTAGGGTGTCCACAGGATGATCCTTGAAATGATAAAGTACTTCACTCTTCATATATGACAGACTTCATCTTCATCTATTCTAGACTTCGCACTTTAGGGGGCAATCTGTCACACTGAAAACTGTCACCTTGACATTCTGCTAACTGTATGAGCTCATTAACACTCATACATGCCTCCTCTACAAGTCTTACAACCTTTGTTCCTCATTCCAAACCTTGAAAATCAGAGAAAAGTTCCTAAAAATGGAGGAAAAACCCTTAAAAAAACTTGGGTACGCAGGTAACATGAAGCCTGCATGCGTTTTTGGCTAGGGTACGCAGGTAATGTGAAGAGAAACTGCGTTTTAGAACGCATTTTTCCAGTGTAATGACTACGGTACCCCTGTAAAGTTAAAAAAGCGCGAAATTAAACTGAAAAAGTTGATTTTTGGTCAATTCTGGAAGGTTCTAGATGAGATTTTTTGGGGATGAGTACACTTTAGTAAGGTGCATGTATCCCACACCTTAAGGAACTAATCCCTTGATTTGAGGAGCCTATCCCTTTGAAGGAAGATTCTATCCCTTTAAAGGTGGAATCCTAACCTCCTCATCTGCTCTATAAAAGGAGGCATTGGGTAGCCTTTTGGGTGAAGTTCAAGAAGTGAAGATAAAAGTTTTTTGGAGAAGATTTTTGAGCTGAAGTGCTGTTGAGATTTAGATTTCCTTCTGCTGAGCTTTTGAGAGGAAAGATCACATACCTCTTTATGCTTCTGGAGGAAGAGTGCAAGACTTATGAAAGTAGAGGAGATTCCTGCTTCGGACCCCGGGAAGACCTTTCGAACATCAAGGCTAAGGTTGTAAGGTTCTTTTGTATATTTTAAGATTAATACAATCAAGTTCTGTTTTTCTCAATAAATTGTCGTTCGATTGTTTATTTCAATAAGCTGTCGTTTGATCATTTATTTCATAGATTCCTTGATCACTATGATAGGTATGTTTTATAATTATTTGTTATACAGGTGTTATTGATATTTTCTTGTTTGTGATTGCAGATCAATGAAAGATAATACTTACTTGTGACAAAAGGGCCCTTGTTGCGACGAAGGATTATTGATGCGACGGAAGCACTGCGACCGCAAATAAGCATTTGGATCTAAGGTAGGATCGACACCTTCATAGCATTTATTTGTAAAATGAATATACTTAGAGAAAGACAAACTTAGTTGTTCGTTTGTTGCTAGATTGTCTTCTGACACTAGGGAGATCGGTCTTGTCCGCAAGAATGATTTATCCGGCCAACAAGGGGGTTGAAGCTCCCTCCCAGGAGAGGCTGGCAAATGAGAGAAGGTTGTAGCCTTCTGCAGGTGGGTGCCTGCGTGCTGGTATAAGTCTGCACCAGTACATGATTGTAAGAAGTTTTTCTCTATAATAAAATATTGAAGGCTGAGACAACGACAACGGTGGTTTTCTCCCGACTTGGGTTTCCACCTAAAAATCATGGTGTTCATATGTGATGCTTTTGTGTGATGTTTCATTCTGTTATTACTGCACTTGTCTACTGCTATATAAACATCTGATGAATGAATACATGTAAGGATCTTAGTAAAGAATTGATTGTTTATTAATATCTCTGTGCATACACGAGTTTCATAAAGGGTATCCGTGTATATACGCGAGTCTGTATCAGGAAAGTAGCGTATGGGTTTTAGAAGCAAGAAAAATTAAAAGTTTTGAATATGCAGTAAATACTGATTCACCCCCCCCCCCCCCCCTTCTCAGTATTTTTCCCAATAATAGGATAACTTCTATTTATGAAACCCCATATTGATCCCAAAATATGAAATTTTGAATATTTATGTTCCTAAATTTACTTAAACTGAAAGTCCTAAGTTTAGAAAATGTACAGAAAATCCCTAAGTCACTATGAAATGTCTACAACTAATTTAGCATATTCAAGCAAAGGCTTGAAACCATTACAAACACCCACAATGCAACACTCAGTTCCAGAGAATCAATGCACATCTCATATTCCTAGATTGTAGAAAAATCAAAGACCTGATTTTGGATAATTCAATAACAACAATTCATTAATACTTGGGTTGATAAATCACATATGAGAGAGGAAAAATGGCTCATCCAAAGAGGAATCAAAGAAACCCTGATGCAATGAAAGGTCTGGCCTTATTTCTGCAAATAACACACATGGAGGCTTTTTGAGCTCAATAGGAGTTGAAAGGGGTATCACTTTGCTTAGGCTACCTTCCATCTACCAATCAGATTATCAAGAAGTTGGAAAGGAAGAGGATAATATGTTGCGTACTTATTATTTTTTAGATATATTATGTCCAGTTAGAGGCTCAAACACCAAGATTAGTCACCAACTATTCAAGTCTTGCAGTGGTTCATCAACTATACAACAAATATGTATAACATATTACAACTTCCATCTCCCTCTGACATTACAATATCATTGGATGCCTAGTGAGACACCAGTGAGACTTTTTGTGTTTCACAAAAGACACAATTGAAATTTTATGGTAAGGCCCTTCCTACAACAAAAATATGTAAGATTTATTGGAACCATCAAACTTAGTTCTCTCTCTCTCTGAAAGAAAATATTACTGGTTTCTAAGTGAGACACATGTGACATTGTATTTATGTTTCCACGGTGGTTGTAGATTTTTCATTGTAGGATTAAAGTTAACTTTATATATTAGTAAGAATGAAACATTTGACTATCAAGGTCTTCCCATCATCATATTCAAAGTACACTATTTCTTGTGGACCTTTTCAACTTTTGAACCTTTTTTCATTTTTCCCATTTAATCCTATTTACATTTTATATAGACTCAATTATCAGGGGCGGATTCCTTTAAAACTTAAATCTAATTAAATAAAAAAAAGCATTCATATTACCTACCATCTATATATCTGCAACTACTACCAAGGAAGAAGTTAGTTGGAGAAATTCATCTAAAAATGAAACAAGTTATTAAGAAAAGGGAAAAAGAACCATGCCTCATTAAGAGAGAACCAAGATGTGCTCAATTTTTGTTTTATTAAAGTTATCTGCAAAGCTTAGGACTTGTGAGGTCACTCTTCCTTTAAAATAACAGTGGTATGGAAGCAGATATATCGTTCTTCCCTTAGTTAAATTTACTTAGATTCCAGTTGTTTTGCAAATTTATCAAGTAGTTACTAGCCCCATCACTGACAGGGAATTTTGGAATAAAGATATTGAAGATTGGAACTAGTTTAAAATTCCCTTAGATCACATTTTCCCCTCATTTAATGGAACTGGAAATGTAGATGCAGATCTAGAAAGAATAAAGCTCCTTTAGTGTTAAATATTTGACTTTGAGATAACAAAAGAGATTGTCGCACCAAGAGATTACATCTGATTATGAATATTTCAATTACATTTGAATGCATGCCATGTAGTACGTCTTTTTGAGTTAAGTTTTGTTGTTAATTTATATAAAATTAGACAATAAGAGAGGAATTTGTCTTCAGAGCTGACCTTTTATGTACTTTTCCCACTGTCATTTGAGCTATAATATTTTCGTTTTTCAAAAAACATGAGTTGTGGGATATTGTATCTCTTATTTATACCATGTGTTATGGAAACTTTCATTTTATTCTTGATATAAAGTTGAACAATAAAATAAATTTTTTCAACTCACTGTGGGCTTTTGTATTGTAAGAAAATCGACAGGGTTATTCAGTTATTGTCTATAAATTGCATGTTTGGATCAACATTCGAGGTGGAGGAGAAATAAAAAAGCTCGTCATAATTCATGCAATAGTTTGGAATTTGAACCAAACCTTCAACACGTGCCCTTTTATTGCAATATCTCTTGGGTATTTTGGTTTTTGGTAATTTTTTTTAAGAAGGGAAAATGGATCTCGATGGTGCATCATGCTCTTTCTTTTCATTTTGGAGAAGGACAATGAAATTCGTGAAATTCGAATATATGTAATAGTAGATTGAATTGGATATATTACTTCTACAAAAATATCAGTTTTCTAGATAGATTAATTTTTTATCGTGAATCACTGTAAGTTATTTGTTCCACTGTAGATAAAATACAATTTGTTTGAAGCACAAATTCCACATATGTGTTTAATGAGTAAACTAGATCTCGTACAGTCTTGTATTACATTCTGGTTGGGAGATTTATTTTCCATGATGGCTTCATGGATAGAATATTTAATTAAGCATATATGGTCACTTTCAAAAAAAAAGATTGATGATTTAAAGGCTTCAGATAGTCTTATGCAGTCATTTCCATCTCATGAATCGACAAAACAATTTGTATTCTCTTCATGATCCCGACAACCCCTTCTCTATTTTTCATTTGTTGGATGTACAACAATATATCCAACTCAATTCAAAGACTGTATTCAACATATGCAACATAATGCTTACTGAAGGGAAGAAAGAAACTTAGAGAAATCATGACAACACATAGGGAATAAATTAAATGCTTGCAACTGGAATGGAATGGAAACAAAACTTAGTCATTTTAACAGTGGTATATCCAACTCAACCTAAATACTGTATTCAATATATTAAACAGAGAGTCATATTTGATGGTCCTTTATTTTCCTTTTTGTTTTAATGTTGAGGGAGATTAACCAAACACACAATCTTCTTGATATACACTCCTCAAAATACTAGTTTGTTGGTGCCCTTTTCATTCTTGTTTTATTTTTTCCCATGAAGTGTGTTCCTTCACTATAAAAAAACACACAAGATTCACACAAGTTTTGAGAACATGCCCATTTGGTCTATAGTTGAGATTTTTGGTCCATATTAAAAATACCATTCTAAGATATGATTAGATAAAGTAGAAAGAGCTTACCAATTGTATGCTTAACTATTGGAAATATATTAACTTTAATGGGGAAGGCAATCTTTTTATCATGGACAATTAAAATCATTACTAAAATAGTTTCAAACATAGCTAAAAGAGATGGCCTAGAATTTTTTTTGTGCAAGTACATGTGGATGTGCATCAATTTATGTTTTTTGAACATGGCTAAAAGAGTTGGCCTAGAATTGTGTTTTTGCAGGCACATGTGGATGTGCATCAATTTATGTTTTCTTAACATTATCTACTGACCCTGAGACTTTAAGGCATATGATAATGTTGTATGGATTTCGTGTGGATATACATAACTGTGCGCTGCCCAGAAACACCTCTTTATTGGCTTCCTGCACTCTCCCTCTCTCTATATAGCTCAACCTCTGCAACTTCTCCTGTATTTTGAAAGCCTTCTCATCCCTCTTCTTCTTCCCCCTCCTTGTTGTCATGTTCACAAAAACCATTAACAATTTTTTTATTAAAATGTTATGCCAATCCCAAAAGAAAAAATAAATCATTATACGCAAAACAATAACATCATGATTCATCATCTATAAAACAAAGAATATCATTAGAAAGTAAAATATATAAAATTTTCCATTAAGTTAATTCATATCTCCAAATCACCTAATTAACACTCAAAATATTTAAAAAAAACAAAAAAACTATTATAATAACTTTAATCATCCTTTCCAAAACACATCTGAAAGATTACATACATAGTCCACTAATCGGTATCGATCCAGACCCAAGGCACACTCTGAGGACCAAGGGTAACCTAGTAATTGTTAAGAGAATACATATTCTGCATCAAAGCATTAGATATTATAGTAATGCATATGATATGTAAGCATAGATATTTTAAGAAAGAGAATAATCCACAAACCACTAAATGCATGCCTATAAGCTTGAAGAAACATTGTGAATGGAGAGAATAATCCATAACCATAAAAAACCTGCAAGAGTATTCTAGGGAAGGACATAATGATATATACCAACCACAAACATTTATAGTTTTTTCAAATGGAAATTGAGTTGTAATGAACAAGCCGTACATAATGATTTTCTTATCTGCAATAGTGCAACCTTGTCATTATAAAAAAGAAATGGGCTACTAATACAATTTTTGATTTCTTATCTAGACCATCAAATTCGAAAAAAAATGCTCAAGGCCACATTTTCCCCCATTGGTTTCATTATCATACACTTGCCTAGATCACTATGATAAACTCAAGTTGTCTTTCCCAAAGCTGCCAAAAGTTGTTCAAACTAAATTCTTCCTCATTTGTATCCAGATGGTGGTGGAATATTGCTACTAGACTCATCATTCCTTAGGGTTGTTGTTTCAAAGCTCATTTTTGTATAGAAGATCATGATACTCGCCCTTCATCATGTTCAGGCTTTCAACTATAAGAGCAAAGTATTAATGAATTTATTGAGGCTCCCTCTGGATCCTTCTTTTGCCTTATTCATTTATAAATCCAGGAGGTTATTTTCTCTTTCTACCTCTATTTTGGCCTTGAACTTCTCATTAACTTTGGAATACACTGGTTCCTGCAGTGTCTCCAATTGCAATACATTGGTTGCAGCAGTGTCTCCACAATCTCTGGTTTTGGCTAATTGTGCTTCACCAATTTTCTTTTTGTAAGATGTAAACCTTACAATGTTTCTTGACCTATTAAATATTAACAGAGTCATAGTATTATCTAATGATAGTTTTACTAATTGTTGCCATGATTGTTAGTCTGATATAGTAGTGTAATATAGATATAACATCTTGTGGACGTGGAACATAATCCTTCTGCCAAAGGAATAGCAGGCCTGCTTCACAACATAATTTTGTTATGAATGTTAAATACAACAATTTTTATGTATTCACTTTATAATTTTGAAAAAATATTAAGAAAATATGCATAAGAGTCAGGATTAGGATTTGCTACGTAAAACAATATTTTCAAAGGTGTGGAATTAAATTTGAATTGAAATGTATAATTCTTCAATTTCCCTCCATGCATCACTGTCTACCATGAATCTACAATTACATCCATGTCATCTATCAATTTTAGAGTTTCGCAACTACCTATTATTTAAAAGCTATGCCATTTTACAAAATTATCTGCAGATGTACTTTTTTAAGCTTTAAGTTGTTAGAAGAGATTGCATTGGCTTTACTTACATATCCAGGTATTTGTTACAAAATTGTAATAGTAATCATTCATTTTCTAGCATTTAAATATGCAGTTCATAATAACAATCTACACTGCTTTGATTCTCCCTAATTTTCAAACATGTCTTGACTATGTTAAATTAATAACTAATTTTCAATAAATTGGTTGAACATTGAGCTTTCTAAGTGAATTTTTGAAGTCTGATGAGATTTCGAAATGCATTTTTGAATTCTGAGGAGCTTTCGAAATGCATTTTTGAAGCCTGAATTAAACTACAACAGGGGCATCATAGGGAATATTTTTTACAAAACTACTTTCAATTGAAAATTTCCTCAGGCTCATATTGAAATAGGTAATAGAAGTGTTGATTCTAAATAATGTTATGTATTGGAATTTAGATTTGAGTCAGTGTATCCTATGCACCATTTTAGTCATTCTGTGTCTGAATTTGGTTGCATTATGTGGTATGCTGAGGAAAAAGGTGCCATAATGAGAATTATTTATGTTCTTCCTTTCATGGTAAACCTTGATTTCCCAGTAATTGGGACTTAAAATAATTGGATGTAGGCTAAGAGATGAGGTGTAGCCAAATACCCAAGGTAATGCACCACTGGTGCTGGATATAGATATATTCCTTAGCACATCAGGGAAGAGACCTGCATATGTTGCTTGGCATGGCCTAAAGAAAGCGTGTAATAAGAGCCTCATTCACTTTAATGACTTAGTCAATACTATCTAGGTTGAACTCTCAAATTTAGCTCTACCTAATATTTGCACCAAAGAGTCAGCTGGTAAAGCTATAGGTGTTGGTTCAACTAATAATAGAAAATACGTGTATGATCTTAATTCAAATAATAATAAGTCCAATGGTCTCATCATATCAGAGAAAAATTCTCAACAATATTTTCTTGTGAAGATGAAGGATAAAAGATCCAAAGTAACTTTTGCAAATGTGGTAGAAAATTAAACTAGCAATTGCACCAATAGGTGCAAAGGAACGCCAAAAGGTGGAGTGGTAGATAGGGAAGGAAAGTGTCTTGATGTTCTACATATAGAACATAATGAATGTTAACCGAAGAGGTGGATGGAAACTTAAAATAAACCTGGTTGCCCGATAAAAATTATCTGGGGACTGCATTTACCAGGAGTATTGGTGATCATACGGCAAATTCTATAAATTTGTTTTAAATGACTTCAAATTAGAAAATATTAGCTGTCTATCCAAAGAAAATAAGGTGATGTCTTTGTTAAAATGGATTTGATTGTTTTAGGTTGTTGTGTGTATGTTTTTTTTTTAATTAAATGGAAATGATTGGTAAAAAATTTGCTAACTTTTTTTAAGTGTTTTTTTTTTTTCCAAGAATGACCCAATCCTTTTATAAAACATAATTTTTTTTTTTTGTAAGATTTTAAAATCTGAGACAAAATTATGACTTCACATTACCAACTTTCATGTGGCTCGTTAAAATTTTCCTACTTCAAAATATTCATATCCAACATTGATATTTCGAGAAGCTTTCTATATATACATGAAAATTTTAGACTTGTAAATTTTCCCTTGAAAAAATGGTCACCCTGGTCACCCTAATATTTAAAGAAATTTAAGAAATTTGTATGCATATTCTCTGATTTTATTATTAAGAAATGAATTATCGATGTTAGAGATCAGTTGGCTTGTGAGCATTTACTTTGGATTCATCAAAGGCTGTGTTCCTTTTCACTTGGTATTGTGCCTCCTTTCAAATTCAGGAAAAATCAGAGTCTCTTTGCAAGGGTAGATATATTATCTCACATTTAATTTTCTGCAAATTTTTTGGATTATATCTGTTTTTCTTAAGCATGCCTTGTAAGTTGAAAAGTTCTACGAAATTGATTTGGATTTTGCAGAGTTACTTCATCCCACATTCAATTCTGAACAAATTTGTTGGTGTGTTTTTTATTTGCAAAATTTGTTGCTTTTTTTCCCAGAAAGGGGGTAGTTGGGTGCTGCAAACTCCCCAACCACCACCCCCCTCACTCCATATACAAAAAAGGAAAAGAAAAGGAAAGAACATAAATTGGGAGGATGCCTGGGTGCTTGCCCCCTTTCCCCCTCAATTTTTGGTCCAACAACACCTAAGACATAACAAATATAGGGGATAAAGCTTTGAAGGTTTTGTGAAAATATAAGATAAATGAGACTGTAAATGTTTATTTAAACTTTAACATTATCATTATTTCTTTCATGATGCTTGGGAGTGCTTCCAACCTCAGTGACCTTAATATGGAGAAATTAAAATTTGATAACCTATTTAGAATTTAGTTGACTTAACAGTTTTCAGGATTTTAAGATTGGCAAGATTATAGTCTTTCCACTAGATAGCACAATGATGAATTTGCATGGGATGGATTGTTATTGTTGGGATTTTATCATCAATTATTTACATTTTTATAATTTTATAAATTAAGGACCTCTATACTTGGAAACTCAATGTTCCCCTGTCCCAAAAAATTTCTCTAAAATTTGGAGTTGCTCCCACATTTTCCCATATGGTTTTCTTTTCTCCCACATTCCTCCATCTTGAAAACTTGGTGAAACATAGGCTTTGACATGTCCATTCCTCAAAATCATTGTGAGTATAAATTTAGCTCAACCAGAAAAAGGGAATATTGTCCATACTATGTTTTGTGCAAGCTTAAAAAATAAACAGTGCAAAAAAGAATCATCCAACGACACTGGGGAAGGCTATAGCAATGTTCTTTGAATTTCAAAAGCTTAGACATGTATATTGGCCAACCTTTTGACCATTTTACATTGATTATTAAACCTTAAAGTACCTTGTTAATAAAAATCATTTCATGGGGGTAGAATTTGCAGGCGATTACGTTTTTTCCTCAATAACTAACATTGAACTTGGTTAAGTCTCTTATGTTTGTTCGGACCATTTTTTAGGTATTGAATTAGGTAAAGAAAAAAATTCAATAGATGAGTAATACAGGATGCATTTTTTTTTATAGTTGAAGCCACCCCAACTTATATGAATATTTTACAAATTTTCTTGAAAACGATTCTTGGGGTTTTAGACCGGTTGACCTAAAGTTGAGAGCTTTAGCTATGTGAGCTACAAGTTCTCAGATTATTTATGGTCTATTGTATGAGTTGGTTAAGATTATGTAGATGCATAGTAGAGCATGAGATATTTTTTATAATCAACACATTAAAGAGTTGCAGGAAGTCACTCAAGGAAAATATTATAGCAAGAAAAGTTCTTCAAGTTGTTTAATGCTTGCAAGAATTGTTCAAGAATACCACAGGATGGGGAAGTTGGTACAAAGAGATGTAATGCCTCTAGAGTCTAAAATCCGATTGAAATCTAATATATTGGCAATTTACTTTGCTGGGGTGAGTGTTAGAACAAGCAAGGAGAATAAGAATGAGATACATTACCACTACAACATAATTCTTACTCAAGTAGGTTGAAGCTGAGGATGTTGAAGAGTGCATAACTCACACAAATACTAATCTTACCTATCAAATTGCTATTGGAAGGTTTGCTTGCCCCTTTTCCATCACTAAGACAAAGGTAAGTACCTATGAATTAAACTATTAAAATTCCTTTTTCTGGAACTTCTGATTCAATATCACAAAGCTCACCTTTTTACTAGGAAAATGGTTTTGGTGAGGCATTCAATAAGGTATTAGTTTGCAGAATATATTTTGTGCTCATTGCCTCAAGTGTCTACCTGTTGTGTTGCATTTTCTGGAGCTACCATACTTGAGATTGGAAACACTGCATTTCAACACTCAGATTTTCCATTTTAACAAAGACAGCGCCTTATTTTCTCTGGATAGACAGCTAAGCTTTTCGAATTTGAAGTCATTTGAAACCAATTTACAGACTTTGAAGCTTACCATATCTATGACAGCTTGACTTGAGATAAATTCAAAAAACCCCATCGCTGGCAATGACAAAGAAAGAATTATACGAGTGTTGTTTGTCTTGGGTAGTGTGGAGCGATAAAAAGGTGTCTTTTTAACTCCTAATTACCTTCACATTAATTGTCAACCCAGGGACGACTTTTTATTTCAAGAGTGTACTCAGTCTGAGGCGGTTATTTACTCAAGAGTAATGTTTTGCAGTATAGTGCTTAAAATCCAAAAGTAAATGAAAGCTGGAAACAAAATCTAATTGGAACAACAAGAAATTGAAATGTTCTAAACTAAATCATTCACTCAAACAACCATCAATCGAGGATACAGTAGCCATAACTCATTCCTCTGGATATTGATGCAATTGAAATCAACCGGAACAAGACAATCAATCTAGGAGCGAGGAAGCAATAACCAATGTTCTCTACAGTTGAGAGTCCTGCTTTAAAGCAATTAAAAGGAAATCGAAATTGAACTAAAGCTGCTATTGAAAGTAAACTAGGAAAACTCTTTAAAAGCACTCTTGCAATGAATCAACAGAAATGAACAGCAAAGCTTCATCTAACAAAAATGATTTATTAATGGAAATGAATAGCAATGCTAAAATACTAGAATTAAACAACAATCTTAAATGGAACCGAACAAGAAAACTAAGTCATTAGAAAGACACAGCAACTATAAATGTAATTGAATCAGCAACCTATCAGCATGAACATTAATCACAGTTATTGAAGCAACAACAATCGTAGTTATAATTGAATAGTAACTTAATTGAACAACCATTGCAATTATAACGGAGCAGTAATTAAATGAACCATAGTCTTAATTAGATAGCACAACATTAGATCAGAATTATCAGCAGGACATTTCAAGTTATAATTAATAATTCTATCACTCACTCAATCCAATTATGATTTCAATATAACAAAGCAATTCTGCGAAATGTTCATAAAAAAAATATTACTGAACAAAACAATTTAAAGAAATGAAAAGGAAATCAAACCATCACACGGTAGCAATTGTAAAGATGATAATGACAATACTCCATAGTGGGCCTTAAGCATGACCGAATCTTCTTCAGAGGTTACTCCAGAATAAGAAAGAATGAGCAAACAACTCCCAGAATCATGTAATAAACAAATTATGGAATCTTCATGACAAAGAGCTTGAGAATTCAGACATGACAACAATCTATCTATCATGTATAATCCATATCATTCTTATCATTTTTTCATCATTTTTCCATCCCCCAATCATCATCATCTCCCGATCTCGTATTTAAACAGAGAGATGGAGAGTTCTAATAAAAATCAGTACATTTCAGTATAACATGATTTCTATTACAAAATTGGTTTGCTTCTAACCATTTGATCAACAAGAACAAGGCGAATTTGGCTTTGCAGCTGAGATTTGGAGGATGGCCGCAACAACAAATCTGAGAAAATCATGCTCAAAGAACCCTGCGTTTCGCTCAGTAAAAGCCGAATTTGGGCAAACCATTCTTTACCAAAGTTAATTGGGTCCGTTCTGGACAAAACCCATGTTCCGGATTTTCCAGATTCTGCTTCATTTGCTCGAAATCTCAACCGCAAAACTGTCACTTCTTATTCTGACGAATTTCTGAGTTGGCACTTTTAATGATCAAATTCTTCAATCTGGAAATTATCTTGGAGGATAAAAATGGTGAATAATGTTACAACTAATTTATTAAAACTATCAATGATAAAATCATGCATAATCATCAATTTATTAGAAATAAAGGAGAATAAATAACATTCATTCATAGAAGCATAAATCATCATAAAATGGATTTATATAATAAATTATAATAAATGACATGATGAAGAATAGTAGAAATGGGTGGAATAAGTGTTCAAAAGTGATAATAATAATGACATATTAACGGCCCAACATACCCCCACACTCAATATGTTGCATTTCCTCATGCAACGAAAACTGAATATATTGCATGTCCTCATGCAACCCAAAGACAAAAACCCATGTGTTAACCAAGCAATAAAAAATATGTTCATCTCAGCTCATGAAATGGATAGAACAAATGAATTCTTCCTTAATTAATGAATATTCACTTTTAGTAATCTTGATGAAGGCATAACAATTTTTATATTCACATTCAACTATATGTATATATGAAGTTGCAACAAAATATGATATAAGTAACAACAAACTTCATTAACCATTTTCTCAAAAACTACAAACCAGCTTTTGTTGAAATTTGGCAAGTAAATTTATAATATATGAATGCCTTTATGATTCCAAAAATCAGACTATTTTGATGCATGGATCATGAGATATAAACAAAATGACTGTAGCTGAGAGTGCATGATTTCCGAAATTTTATGAACCAATTTATCTTGAAATTGTCTGGGTTTGTATTAATGATACGTCTGTGTTTTCCAAAAATCACAAAAATTGAGTTCATAGTTTTAAAAATACTATGGAAATCAATTTCTACACTGAAATTGTGTGCCTTAAATGAGAAAGAAAATAGAAAACATCCATCATGCGTAGCAATTCCTCCCCCTCTCTGAAAAATTAGCATGCCCTCATGCGATGCTAGAAAAAAAATTGAGGTGGTTGCTACCAGCTGTTGAATTCTATGCTTGGTGTAAAACAACATGGAATAAGGGAGGTGCTGAGAAGGAATAAGAATAGCAATGGATGATAAAGAATATGAATGACATGGTTATAAGAAAGAAATGAATGAAAGCGACACTCCCCCAAACTGAAAGATGATATGCCGCTGAAAAATAATGGGAAGTGGTACAGATGTGGACTGAAGGATGATAAATAATGCTCAAAATGGATTTCAGTAAATTCTCCTAAATTCGTAATAAATCAGAAAATTATGCTATTTTACCTCAAGTTTTACCTCAAAAAAGAAAAAATGTGGAATGACATATATGGACTGGCATTTGTTGAAGCTGATGTAGGCAGAGTTGGTGCTGAAAGTGATACAAAAGGTGGAATCCAGGTAAGCACATCATGTCTGAAGAATTGTTCACGTGCGCGAGCCTCTTCTGTTAAGTGTAATAGTGTGGTCATGCTATGAATAGAATTCTGCCCATACTTGTTGTTTTCCTGCAAACAAAGCACTATTTGGCATATAATGTTCTTGAATCCATAGTGTAAGCAATAGATAAGATGCATGCAAAAATTTCAATCAGAGAAACTTATGTATACATGCAATACTAATATTTTGGCAAATCAACAAGTGATGGCAGAGTGCAGTAATCATATCGCATGCAATCCCATAATGCATACATTCCCCCTCCAATTGGAAAAGGAATTCCATGACCATAAAGCATATGAGAGGTGTTGTGTTGATGGCAAGGCAAGGGAATGAACAATATAGCAGTGAATGAAGCAGAGTACACATATCAATGATAGGATAGCGGGAGTTATGGTTATAATGAGAGCAGGGTGTGTAAAGATAGTTATGAATAAGAGATAGGACGCTTTGAATTGATGATAGGTGATGAAAAAGAGAAAAAGAACAACAATATGCCAAAAAGATGCTTTACTGATAGTATGCTAGCTGAAAATGATGCGATTGATCATAAAACAAGTTCCCATGCATAAAGGTTCAAAACAGGGAAAAAGTTAAAGAAATAACTTCTCTGATAAAAAGAAAAAAATAAGAAAAAGGTATTATGATAATAATTGACGATAAGATATAACTTCAATACCATAAGTAGAGCCGCTGCTGCCAGCAGGCGTCCATAGCCTCGGCAGGGTTGTTGTTTAACCCATATGAGCCAGGATCCTCAATTTATAAATGGAGAGTTACAGCGCTGTTCTATAGAAGAGATCAGTGTGCTGGCGTGGTAACCAGAGAACCACACTGCCATTCACTGGGATGTAGCAAAAGTGATCAGGCCGGCTCGTGATGAGACCTCCTGTTCCAAGGATAATTTGACTATCCAATGGATCATAACCCTGGTGTGGTGGCCATAATGGGAATGTCACTTCCTTACAACCTTATGAACATGGTAGGTTGGCTCGTAATGAGACCTCCTATCCTCCATCTGTGAACAAAATTTTGTTGTTATTACACATTTTTATGATAAAAAGAGGGAGGCTCAGTACTCCTTAAGAGCAGGGATGGTGGAAGAAGTTGAACATGTCAATAGAAAAAAATATACCCATAATCTCATTTATTACAGACAGAGAAGATTATAATCCAGAAGGGTGGAACCAGCATGGTATTAAGATAATCAATCAACATCATGTTCAATAGAAAACAATGCAGTAAAGTAGTATATAAATAATTGTGTCCCTTTTGAAAATAAGCTATCATCAAGGAGCTATCATATTAAAGATCATAACGTGAATTATATTAACTCGCTTCAATAGAATCCATAATTCTTGTCCTCATAAAAGTAGTGTAATTCATGCCATGAAAGGGAATCAGTAAAATGTGGTTGAGATGAACTAGGAATAATCCCACAAGAGGAAGGAAGGGTTGCTCCCGAAAATAATCCCAAAGTGTTGATTCTTTTGAAGGAACAGAAAAAACGCTCAAAAAGTGGTGTTCCTTGTAAGGAACAACAAAGGAAATGCACACAAAAAAGCAAAAATACACACAAAAAAATGTGAAAATGCAAATGCCGTTCCTTTGGAAAAAGGAACAGCAAAAACTAAAAGTGTTGTTCCTTTAGAAAAGGAACAGCAAAAACACAAGTGTCGTTCCTTTGGAAAAGGAACAGCAAAAATGAAAAGTGTCGAAGTGTTGTTCCATTCGAAAAGGAACAGCAAAACGTGAAAGTGCAGAAGTGATGTTCCATTCAGAAAGGAACAGCAAAATGGACAATCATAAAATGCAAACATGCAAAAAAAAAAATTAGCTGTTCACGGCATTGATGCTGAGGATGAGTTACACTTTGAATGAAGCAACACCTAAAACACAAAATATAAGAGAAATTAGAAAAGAAACAACAGAAAACAATATGTAAATAAATAAATTAAGTTACAACAGCTATGATGTTATGTCAAAAAAAAATGATTTATTCGAAAAATGTTTTGGCAGCAAAGACATGACATGAATCTTCAAATGGAAATCAATTCTTCATTTTTTCTATTATGAATCCGTTGGGTAATGAGTTGGATGAAATTCCTTTGTTTCATTTAAAATTTCTTTCAATAATCACTCGTCCATAAATTGACCTTCTTTATTTTTCCAGGACCTGCAAAAAACGAGTATCTACCTGCAATAAAAAATTAAATCATGGAGAAAGAGAGGTGCGTGGGCTCCCCTAATCCAAGAATTATGCAAAAAAACTAACAATTAGTTACTCTGTAGAACAAATCCACGGAGAAAATAACAAAGTAAAATTCATTTGTTACCTGCGGGAGAGCAGTGGCCAATCATGCTAACCTACTGTGTTTTAATCACAACTTCTTTGTTTTTCGTCAAAATTGAGTGATTCCAAAGCCAAATGAGAGCTAATTGAAAGGTTAATCTCCAATAGCAACAGGTTTTAAAAATTCAATGATATGATATGTCAATTTTAGTTAGAACAACCTGCATAACAGAGTCATTTTCGATTACCCAGCTTAGACCAATAGTTGATATTTCAAGCATAAATTTTTTGATGTCAGATTGGAATGATTCAAATTGGAAATGAAAGTAGATTCATTTATTTATTTCCAATAGAAACAGTTTTTGAAGACAAGAAGAATTGATAGGTTAAATACTGTAAGGAACAGCCAAAAAGACATAGTTTTAATGGCGCTGATTTACGATAGACAGTCAGTATTTTGATCATAACTTCCCCATACGATATCGAAAATGAGTGATTCCAATTTCCTTGTAAACTACATTCATAGGGGAATCTACCATAGTAACAGGTTTTAAAAATTCAAACATTTAGTCCTCCAAAAACTGACTGTCCCAACTCTATTCCTAAGCTGCCCGCTAGACGGCCTGTGAATGTTTTGGTTCTAACTTTTTTGTTTCAAATCCAAATTGAGTGATTCAAATTGGGTTGGAAAGTATAAATCAAGGGCTACTTAGGATGGAAACAGGTTTTAAAAATATTCACTTTTGGCCCCTCAAAACATGACTGTCCCGACTGTTTTTCCAGAAATTTCATCAAGCCCGCAAGCCAAAAAAAAAAATGATATTCAAGCATTTTTTTCAAATTGGTGATAAAAATGAATATGAGTGTTTGTAGAACTATTATTTCCATTATAAGTCATCTACATACACAAATTAATTAAAAAAAATTATCACCAATGTTGATTTGATAGCGTGTTACAACAAACAAACAACTATTTTTACAAAAAAAAAAAAAAAAATGCATTTATTTATGTTCTTATTTTATTTTATTTTATTTTTTCACTAACCTACTTTGATTGAAATATGAATATGACTATGTATAGGAGTACTTCCAATGGAACCATTTTCGAAATAAGGCTTCAAATATGTACATACCCAAATTTGAAAAATGTATGTTGATAAAAATTAGGGTATGAGAAGCCAACTTCCCTTGAAAAGATGTTGTCAAAAATTGTTGAAGTATAGAGTGATGCTGCAAACAAGTGATGGAATGAAACCAATCTTCAATATATCCTTTACTTTCTTGATTTCACATAACCATCATATCATGAAGTTCTTGAGCTTTTAAAATGACTTCTTGATGCATACTAAAAGAAACCTCATTTTCTTCCATAGCTTCTACAATTTTTGAATTTGAAACATTCTGAATCTCATTGTAAGTTTTCTCCATTGGTGTATGTGAAATAGAATGGGTGGGAAGGATGGGTAAATTTTGCAGTTCAACATTGTAAGCATGTTGTACTGGTTTATTGTGGTGAGGGTGTGGAATTAGTTGAGCAGGAAATTGTGTATGGAATGGAGCATTGTGATGATGTGGTTGGTTGGGTTGAGTGGATAAATTTGATATGCAAGCAGGATGTTGTGAAAGAGTTGGTGGAGAATATGGAGAATGTGCTTGTGCTACAAGATGAGGGAGAGTAGTCATGCAATCATAAGGTGAACCATGCCAAACTTGTAGATACGATTGGTGGTTATATTGAAATTGACATGGCTGCCCTAGAACATGAGTATTCCATAATGGATTATGCAAGTAAGAGAATGGAGAAGAAGTGTTTGAACCATACCTGTAGGCCATGATTTCCATGGTTTTAACCTTGTTGTAGCTTCCTCACCTCTTTGATATGATACTTCCATCCTAGATAAGGAAGAGTAACCATCTATGGGCTGCTCCTTTCGGTCATGAGGGAAAAACACTTCATCAAATTCTTCATTTTTATGAACCTGCAAAACGTCCAATTTTGAGCTTAGAGAGCTAGTAAAATCAAATTTAAAATTTTCAAATAAATCATTGATTTCAGCTCTTATGTCTCCTATTCTTGTAGCAGATTTGGAAAAGAAAGAACAAACATCTCTAGAATTCTTACCAGCCTTGGAGATTCCTCTTGAATACCTTATGCACAACTCACAAACATCATCATATGATAACTGAAAAACATCACCTTTTCTTATCAGATTTAAGAGTTCTAAAAATTCATCTTTGATTCCTTTAAGAAGGAGTGTTTTTAAGATCTCTTTTTCCAAATGCTTATGCTTTGATTTTTGAAGGTTATAATGAAATCGATCTACATAGTCCTCCAAACTTTCATCTTCCCCTTGTATCATACAGAAAATATCTTCATTGGATTTGCAATAGTCTTGGTACTTCTTCAAGAATATGTTCTTCATGTCCTCCCATGATTGGATGCAATTCCCACCTAGGCTCATGAACCATCGGAGAGCTGCTCATTTTAGAGTAAGAGGAAACACTTTCAATCTTTGATCATTAGTACAATAATCATATCCTCTACAAAGTATTTCGAACTCAAATAAGAATGTATCTGGATCTTCATTTGCTCAACCATGAAAATTTGGTAAAGATGGGGGAATTATGTGCATTTGTGTCACTCCTCCTAGATCTTTGATAGGAAATTCAAAAGTAGAAACGTGAGCCATTTCTTACCATAATATAAGATGTTTTTCATGTGTTTCTTCGAGGCTCCTTCTTCAACTGTTCCTGTCAATTAATTAGTGAAATGGGTGGTGCTTACATCACCACTTGAGTGAAATCATGTGATTCGTTTTTTAAAAATTTCTATATTTTTTCTAGTCATTCACACAAAAATTCAAACATCTATTTCTACACAAAAAATTAACAAATCTGCCGGAAAGCAGGCGGGGGAGTAGGGCTGTTACATGCTCCGTACGCAGGTTCTTACCTTCCGTTTTTAATACCCAATTCTCTCCTAGCAGGCACTCATCAGATTCACACTACTCTTTAGAAATGGCTACACTCTCCCTGGCAACGATGCCAAAATGTGGAGCGATAAAAAGGTGTATTTTTAACTCCTAATTACCTTCACATTAATTGTCAACCCAGGGACGACTTTTTATTTCAAGAGTGTACTCAGTCTGAGGCGGCTATTTATTCAAGAGTAATGTTTTGCAGTATAGTGCTTAAAATCCAAAAGTAAATGAAAGCTGGAAACAAAATCTAATTGGAACAGTAAGAAATTGAAATGTTCTAAACTAAATCATTCACTCAAACAACCATCAATCGAGGATACAGTAGTCATAACTCATTCCTCTGGATATTGATGCAATTGAAATCAAACCGGAACAAAACAATCAATCTGGGAACGAGGAAGCAATAACCAATGTTCTCTACAATTGAGAGTCCTGCTTTAAAGCAATTAAAAGGAAATCGAAATTGAACTAAAGCTGCTATTGAAAGTAAACTAAGAAAACTCTTTAAAAGCACTCTTGCTATGAATCGACAGAAATGAACAGCAAAGCTTCATCTAACAAAAATGATTTATTAATGGAAAGGAATAGCAATGCTAAAATACTAGAATTAAACAACAATCTTAAATGGAACCGAACAGCAAAACTAAGTCATTAGAAAGACACAGCAACTATAAATGTAATTGAATCAGCAACCTATCAGCATGAACATTAATCACAGTTATTTAAGCAACAACAATCGTAGTTATAATTGAATAGTAACTTAATTGAACAACCATTGCAATAATGGAGCAGTAATTAAATGAACCATAGTCTTAATTAGATAGCGCAGCATTATATCAGAATTATCAGCGGGACATTTTAAGTTATAATTAATAATTCTATCACTCAATCAATCCAATTATGATTTCAATATAACAAAGCAATTCTGCGAAATGTTCATAAACAAAAGATTACTGAACAAAACAATTTAAAGAAATGAAAAGGAAATCAAACCATCACACGGCAACAATTGTAAATATATGATACACGGCAGCAACAGCGTACTCCACCAGAGGCTGGGCCCTTAGCCGCCAGCGGACGCTGCTGGGTTACTTCAGAATGAAAAGAATGAACAGCGACTCCCAAATCATGTATTAATCAGCAAATTGTGGAATCATTACAACAGCAAAGGCTTGAGAATTACAGCATGCAACAATCCCTATCCTATCATGAATAATCCACCATCATTCTTCATCATTTTTCCATCATTTTTCATCCCCAAATCATCAAATCATCCCCATCTCTGATCTCTGTTTTCATTTAAATAGAGAGAGATCAGAGAGCAGTTACAATAGAGATAACTACAACATGATTTCTATTACAAAATTGGATTGTTTCCAACCAATTGATAAACAAGAAGGCGAGGAATTTGGCTTTGCAGCTGAGATTTGGAGGACGGCCGCAACAACAAATCTCAGAAAATCGTCCTCAAAGAACCCTGTGTTTCTCTCAGTAAAAGGCGAATTTGGGCAAACCGTTCTTTTCAAAAGTTAATTGGGTCCATTCTGGACAAAACCCATGTTCCGGATTTTCCAGATTATGCTTCATTTGCTCGAAATCTCAACCGTAAAACCGTCACTTGTTATTCCAACGAATTTCTGAGTTGGCACTTTTAATGATCAAATCTTCAATCTGGAAATTATCTTGGAGGCTAAAAGTGGTCAATAATGTTACAACTCATTTATTAAAACTATCATTGATAAAACCATGCATAATCATCAATTTATTAGAAATAAAGAAGAATAAATAATATTCATTCATAGAAGCATAAATCATCATAAAATGGATTTATATAATAAATTATAATAAATGACATGATGAAGAATAGTAGAAATGGGTGGAATAAGTGTTCAAAAGTGATAATAATAATGGCATATTAACGGCCCAACAGGCCAAACCGTTCATTGCTAAAGTTAATTGGGTTTGTTCTGGACAAAACCCATGTTCCGGATTTTCTAGATTCTGCTTCATTTGCTCGAAATCTCAACCGCAAAACCGTCACTTCTTATTCCAGTGAATTTCTGAGTTGGCACTTTTAATGATCAAATTCTTCAATCTGGAAATTATCTTGGAGGCTAAAAATGGTGAATAATGTTACAACTGATTTATTAAAACTATCATTGATAAAATCATGCATAATCATCAATTTATTAGAAATAAAGGAGAATAAATAACATTCATTCATAGAAGCATAAATCATCATAAAATGGATTTATATAATAAATTATAATAAATGACATGATGAAGAATAGTAGAAATGGGTGGAATAAGTGTTCAAAAGTGATAATAATAATGGCATATTAACGGCCCAACAGGTAGTTGTAAGGAAGTTAATAAATGTTGTCAGTGTTCTTAGAGCACATTTAGGGCATTGTAAACATTTCCATAACTCCTCTTGAGTAGTATAAAGGAAGGATGATATTTTTTTTGTTCATCATTTCAATCATTTTTTTTAAACAATAACAGAATAGATTATATTATCAAGAAAGTGTTGAAGCCCAAAAGAGGTACATCCATAGTTTTCTGAGAATGTGAAGCCTTTTATTCTAATTAGTCGAAACAAATCAATACAAAACTTCGGATTTTGTAAAGCCCTTAAGAAAAATGAGTTAGAATGTGAAGCCTTTTATTCTAATTAGTCAAAATAAATCAATACAAAACTTCAGCTTAACAACGAACTTCCTCTCCCGTTAATGTTTACCACCTTGGGAGCCCAAATCTCTTCATATTTGGCAGCAAATAGCATGGCAGTCAATCCCACTAGTTGAATATCCTTTCTCGTAATAGTGTAGCATGGCAGTCAACCCCACTAGTTGAAAATCCTTTCTCGTAATAGTGTACACCACAGAAAGAAATCTATCAATCAGGTTAATCATGAGAAAAAGCATCTCATGCATCAACTCAAATTTTAGATGCAACTGTAAGCGCAAATTGTGTGTGTCATAAATTTATTAACGAAAAGATAAAAAAGGCTTAATATTATAGAAATATATAGACATCGATATGTATTATTAAAGTACATCAATCAGCCAGTCAATAAGTATTCCCTGCATCTTCTTGTTGATATCAACTTGGCTTAACATGTAGTTTGATGAGAGATTGTTGCATGCCTGAAATACAACAACCATAGCGGACCAAAATAGAAACAAATTGGACATACAACTATTTATTCAGAATTGAATCTACACTATAGACATGGATCAAGGCTTGCATCAATGCTTGGCCTAAATTCGTCATTCATAAATTATAACCTTCCCTGATGCTTGAGTGGATTAATTCTCCAGTGGAGATATTCATGTATGGCAGACACGATGCTCACATGTAATATGCAGTGAACAGCTAGTGTTTGATTAAATTGTTTAAATGGAGTGTATTTTTCTAAGACAAGATGATGTTATTTCAAATAGTAACAAAACTAGTTTGCAAGGCTCCCATGACATCTCTGTATACCAATATAAATAGTAATTGTCTTGAACATGTTCAACTACAGCAAGTTGATTTTCATTATCTTCTTCGTCAATGTTGGGCAAGTTCCCTTCCTCTTCCATGACATCCCGCTCAATGGCTATAGATGCAAGATTTTTAATCGAAACCATTGGATGGAAATTGGAGCTATGTATTAGATAAACCGTTCACTTGATTTTGCAAAATAACAGAATAAAAATTTGTGAATAAAAAGCACCACCTACACACGCTAAAATAAGGCCAGTGGACCAAATGCTCCTAACCTCACTTCTGGCAGTCAGTGTTGATGTAAAAGCTCGTTGAAGCCTTGTCTTCCTTTTTGATGCATCAGTGATTGGCATTCTTCTTCAGACAACCTTAGATACAGGTGGGAAGAACCTAGACTTGGATGTATTTGAAGCAGCTTTGCCTGAGATGTCAACATTTGAAGGCCTTGGTGGTCTCCCTGAAGATGAAGAAAATTTGCTAGAGAGACCAGTAGTAGAAGGCCTCCCATAAGCTGAAGTGTGTTTACTTGAGAGGCCAGTAGTAGAAGCCCTCCCTGAAGCTGAAATGTTTTTACTAGCTGAAATGTTTTTACTAGAGAGACTAGTAGTAGAAGGCCTGTGTTGTATCCTTGAACTCGATGGATCTTTACTTGATACCTCAACATTAGAAACCTTGAAGGCATGCGTTGTATCCTTGAACTCGATGGATCATTACTTGAGACCTCAACATTCGAAACCCTGGGAATTTTGCCTCAAACTGACTCATGTGTATGTGAGAATCCAACATTGGAAATCCCAGGTGCTTTTCCTAAATCTGGTACATGCTTGGATTTTGAAACCAATGTTGATCTCATGCTTCCCTTTTCATCTTTTTTCCTCTGTTTCCCTAGTGGCTCAATGGGAGCAAAACAAAACCAACAGAAGTAAAATAAATACATGTAAACCATCCCAACTAAATAGGCAAGCAAAGATCCCTATTGTTGACCTCAATATATCCACATGCAGTTAGCGATTTGAAATAGAGTCCAATGTATAAATCCTAGTAGTAGTGAACCCAATAATTCACCTCATGCTGCATACTAACATCTGGGGACTGATATAGATAAATCAAACAACTGTTTACAAATTTAATCACACACAATTTATGGATGATGTACATACCATGGACTATGACTTTGTTGTAGAACTCGTATTCTTTACATCAACACCAAACCTCCTACACACCCAATTCTAATTGTTAACTCTAATTGGTAAAAACCCCAAAATATTTGCGAAAGACCAGAGCATCCTATTGGGAAGCTAAATCTACCTCAGCATTTTCTTATTAGTAAGCTGATTCTATTACAAACCCTAGATATCTCATAACTTAACCCTTATTAGGGTTTTTAGTTTCAGGGGAAACATCTAGCCCTAGGGTTTTGACTTTCAATCCCTAGGATTCATTTTTACTTCAATCCTTGCTAAGGTTTTACCACACACCCTAGATTCTTTCTGAAAACCCTAGAGATCATGAGCTAGAACTTCACAAGAGGGAAAAACAGATAATATTAAGGTTTTCATTTTTCTAGGGTTTTTCCAATCCAAGTTCTATCTAGGGTTTACGAACCCTAGATACCAAAACTTTAAAAAATGTAAAGTCTACAAACCCTAAATTCTTTCCATGCAAACTATGTTGCAAACCCTAATGCATTTCATCTCAGGATCTAATATGCATCATGCCATTATTATCTCTAGTAATTATGCAGATCCTTTATCTAGTAAAAGTTGGACACATATAAAAATCATACATACCTCATAGACAAAGACCATGTACCTTTATCTTCCATGATTACCGGAAGTTGCTTCATTCAAACTATATTTAGTTTTAAAGCATTATGTCCTTCATTTCTAACCATGGCTTTATGTCACAGTATGCCTTCTTCATGCTTTCGAAGGATTACTGTCATTTTTGAACTTAGCAAGCCATTGCTTGATATACTTCTAATTTTCCAAAAGAGATCATTGCTACTTCTGTCAAATCAGCAGCTTCGTTTTTCTTTAGACTTGGTCATGCTTATAAAACTTGAATTATAGTCGAATACACAAGGTTTACTATTGAACCACTATATCAACGATAAGTCACTATGGAGATAGAGCCTTAGTAAAATAGCAATATTACTTAAAATTCCAAGGTGTGAGACATCCACTAAATGCAGGATAAATTGAGATTACGTATCACAGTTGCGAGACAATTTACATCGCAGTCACATTATAATATATGCATGTTGATGCAATGTAATTCGAGGCACAAATTCATGAAGCGATTTTAAATGTGTATATATTGAGTCCACCATCGCAATGTCTCTTCTTTTATGAGCCACAAGATTGAGCCAAAAGATATTATATTTCCCACTGAACTGCGAGTGAGCTATAGGTGTGTGTTTATGTTCATGGCACTTAATGAGCCATACGATCCTAAAACCATATATATTTACAACCAATCTTCTCTGATTTAGTGATTTCAAGGCACTCCTATATATTATTCGCGTTACAGGCCATAATATTGATGTCACAAAAAAATTATATCTGATGCCATATAATTAATTTCAATGCTTGTCAGAATTTAAACTGATTCATTGAATATGCAAGCCACTATGTGAGTAGTGTGATTCATAGATGTAACAATTTATACCAAAACATCGCAGATGTATAATGTGTTTCAAAAAGCGAACCATTGATCTATTGTGAGTCGATGTTCAGAATTTCCAACAAACCAAATTTGAGCCTTATGCGAGAAAATACGATCACTATAACAGTCTTTTATATTGTAACAATGCCATTGAGCTTGATTGTGATGCGAAACATTTGTCATGAATGAGCGAGCCCCAAAATGAAGCAGAGCGTGAGTTGTATCAAGATTGAGCCACTGTTTATTGCTTTGAGCCTTAGCAAAAAAAACACTAGATGTTGATTCAAAAGCCAATTGAGTGTTTTTCAGCCTTTCTTTTTCCAAATCTCGCTTTGATACCATGTTGAAATTCTAGTGTTGCAATGACTAGAATAGTTTTTCACAATTGATAACTACTTCTATTGATGCAAACTTTTCCTTCTTTATACTTTAATCAACAAGTAGCTATACATGAAAAACTTCAACCATTATTTATTCAACAAGAGTCTTAAATATAGAGCACAATAGACAATAAACAATAAGACACAAGAGACAAAGATTAGGCTCATATCCAGGGAAAAACCCACAAGGAGGAAAACCTAAATTATTTCCTTGTGAGAGAGAGATTTTGTCCACCAAAGTTACATCAAAATGTTCCAATAAATCCAAATTACTCTTCAATGAGAAATATTAATCATAGTCTGTCAATGTAATGAGAAAGATCAACTCCAAATTTCTTGTAATAGACTGCTCAATAAGGCCGAAGTTAGGGCCTACAATCACTGTAATAGAAGACATAGAATAGCATTGTAGCTACCACAGAAGTATCAACGAACCATGCATAGGAACTCGACAGTTTAGAAATCTCGGTTAAAGTAGCAACAATTTCAATCAACGAAATATCCAAGTCTAGGAAGTTTTCGACCTTCTAGGTGACATAAATTAGTAGCCCAAAAAAAAGTAAGAATTCCGGAGACTAATTTGGTCAACTTCAATTCCAAGAATAAGGTCAAAGCAGATCAAAGAAACTGTTTCCTCTTCTTTGCACGTGTGGTGTATCTCCTCCAATTGTAAATCAAAATACTTAATGAATTGGTTGATTGAAAAGAGCGCCAACGAGCTCATATATATAGGCATCATGTGTGGGCTAATTAACCCTAATGGGGCTGACATGCAGGTCTTCTTGGAGCCGACTTGTAGGGCTTAGTTGGGGCAACTTGTAGGTGTCTGCAAATTGATTTCTTCTACATATTTGCAATGAAAAATGCCGACCATAGCTACATTATTTTCAACAAGTTTCACATGGTACTTGAAACTCCAACGTACCCCCAGATGTTGAACATTATGCCAAGAAGGCTTGGTGTTGGACTTACAAACAATGTGCCCAAATGGACCCATAACACCCCTAAGTCGGCCTAAAGACTGCTTGATGGGTGTTGCTTTTTCCAAAGCCCAAATGATGATGGTTATCCTTAAGATGATAGGGGAGGGCTTCCACATCACTCTTTGACCCCAAAACTTGACTATATTGGTGCCACATCACCCCTCTAGCCCTTTAGAGATTGATGTAAGGCCCCTTGGTGATGATGTCTTGGTATGGAGGCACTTTGGAGGAGTACCCATAGACATGGAGCTACTTTTTGGAGAATGGAACACTCATTAGCCTATTTGTCACTTGTGGCATTTGGAGGTCCTTCTCATGATGACGTCATAGTGGAGGCAGCTTTTTCTCCCACATGTATAGGATCTTTTGGCATTATTTGTTATTTTTTTGAGTTATTGAGGTTGGCTTGTAACCTCACACTTGTGAAATACTCAAAGTAAACTTGTAATTATGGTTTTTTCTTCTACTTTTGTAAAAATAAGTGTGGTAAGCCTCATATAAATAGAGACTCCCCTTATTTCATTTCATCAAAACACATTTTACCACTCTTCCCTTCCAAAGAGTGTACATTAGTCCTTTTTTGCTACTTGGGAAAAGTGTGATCCTTTTAGTGGTGTGAATTCTCCTGGAAATGGTCTTTTGTATTGAGATGGTCTTTATCTTCTAGATTTTGCATATTTTATTTGTGCTACTAGGGTTTATTTTTTGTGTCGTGACTAAATGCTAATATCATTATGAAATCTTGCTCCATTATATTATGCAAAATTTTTCTCTTGAAAACTATAAGGAAACTTCCATTATTCATTCCTAATATTTAATTTCTCCCCTCACAAAGAAAATAGATAGGGTTTTAAAAGTGGATGCCCTATTCATCCCTACCTACTCCATCAAAACCTTTCCATGGAATTTTAGCCCCTAGAATACTCAATTAATCCCATTTAGGATAAGGCACAATCATTATTGCATTGATCATCTAGAAAATCCATTAAATTTCCTCTTATTTTCCTTGTTCCTAGACGTTTAAGGTTCACTACTAGGGTTTTAGGGAAGAATGTTTTCATAAACGTGAATTTGTGTTGGATGTTTGTGGCTAATAAATTAGAAATTGCATCAATAAATCACATAAAAGCAAAATATAGCATTGTCCACAGTTAATCCTTTCTTATTAGGGATGTTGTCATAATAATTTGTTTCTTATGCATACTTTTTAGCCATATTAGTCCATTGGTACCCTAACCCTAGGTGTTTATTGGAAGGCCTTTATTCCCTTTTGTTGATTATCCTTGATATGGATTTACCTTTATTGTTATATGATATTGTGCACCTTACCATTGCAAATCATTAAAACCCTAACTTATAATAGTCATATCTTTGATCTAGAAATTTGAGTACTTGAACTATGGCATAGAATATCTAGGCCTTTCTAGGCTTTTTTGATGTTGTATCCCATATTATAGACCTCTTACATATCACCTTGAGACATAGTAGTTATTTATCCTTTAGGTGAGTTGGGAAAATCTCCCTTGTGGTCAAATACCACTAAAGAGCGGGAGAAAGGTTAATGAGGTGATGATGGCAACCCTTTCTGTTGTTGCCATAAGGTATGGTTCCACATAATGGGGCTTTGCACTAGGCCTACTAGATTTTGTGGAAACAAGTCCCATGTACCTCAACTATGAAGAATAATGAGTTCAATTATTTTGAGTTCAAAACTACCTATGTAGCTCCACTTGTTCATAATCATATATCAATACTTCTCCTTCTCAACTTTCAACATGCACCTAGTAGTCTTGTTCTTAAGTAGGAAGGTTATCCAACAATTTTTTCCACTAGTTCAAGCACTCCATTTCAAGGTTACCAGGGTTGTTGTATGAGGCCGTGTTCCCAAGCCAAAACTACAAGCAAGAGAACATAGGGAGCACCCGTGAGACCACACTCTCTGTCATTGTCCAAGCAACCTACTCCCTTACATGCTTTTTCAAACTCCCTATGCTACCCAAGCTTCCACCATGCACATCAATCCCACTCATGTACACCTATGGAAATTATGAAAAGGTATTATTTTTTTAAAAGGTGGGGCCCTTGGGTTGGTTTAGGATTTAGGGAAAACGGAAGGGGGAAATAAAAACACTTCACCCTCACTATTTTCCTCATTTCCTTCATCTTTGTGTGTACTTGAGTTTAGAATAGGTAGCTTGGAAGTGGATGAAGATGAACAGACTTATGGAAGCATATGACAAAACTTGAGGGCAGGATTGGGGGTGGAACCACTATATTTTTATATAGGTACGGTTGTCAACAAGAAAAAACATACATCAATTCATTTACCCATGTGAAGATGCATATTTGTGGGGTATTAGAGAAAGATAATAATAAAGACGCCATTGGAATCTCAATTTTCCCCAAGGTATCATAGGAAGAGAGAAAAATACATCAAAAGATAGAGGAAGTCGTATAAAGAAAGCATGGTAAACAACAAAAGGTTCAGTGTGACACATCATATAAAATTGGTAGAACCACATCAACATCCCCTCATGCTAATGGAACCATAGGGCATGTAAAGGGTACATATAGCAGATCAATAACAAGTTTCCTTGATATTAGTGGTAGGGATAAGGTGGATGCAAAATTGGTACAACTTCTCTGTGTATATGGTATTCCATTCAATATTCTTTACTTCCCCCTATTGGCATGATATGGCTCGAGCCATCCACAAATATCCCCACGGATGCAAGAGCCCGAATATGAGAAAGCTAACATTGTGTTACTAAATAGGGTAAGAGAAAAAATCCAAAGAGCTTTGTCATAAATTACAAATGTGTTATTAGATAGGGGGTATCCATATCTTTGATGGTAGGATAAATGTTAGAAACAAACTTGCGATAAATGTTCTTAGTGTTTCAGCTATTAATGTGATGTTTCTTCACTGCGCGACTCTCGTCAATTACTATGTTTGGTCAAAATATTTTAGACCAAATAAAAACCACTAATGATGTCAGTCCATCTAATGTGATTCAAGTAACTACTAATAACATAGCAAATTTCAAAGGAACAAGAAAATTCATTAAGTGAGTGCATCATTGCATCTTTTGGTGGGTGTTTGGTGCACACATTGAACCTTTTGATGCATGATATTGTCAAGCATAGACAATATGGATAGATTAATGACTTCTACAAGAGAGGGAATAAAATCATCAAATTTATCACCAAGCATACAAGGGCCCATTTATTTTATGATACTTACTCTAAGTTGTAGCTACTTAAGATTGCAAAGACTAGAATTGGTAGTTATTTGCTCACCTTCAAGTGCCACTGGGGGGAGACAAGTTTTGGGAATTATGGTGATGATTGATGAGTGGGATGACTTGAATTTGATAGAGATTGTCCTAATGCAATGTGGGACATAGATTAGGCATTTTGTAAACATAACTCTTAGTCATGTTGGCAATTGACAGATAACCTATTTCATTCCATAAATTAATCGTCTACTTTATATTATAAGGTTTCAAAATTCGTATGTTTGTAATTTATATATGGTTTATGTTCAAATGAATAATCATTAATATATTAAAAATAGCATTTATAACTTCTTCATAACAAAGGATTCATCTACAAGTAGCACAAATATGCATGTTTCATAAATTTTACAGACAATTTGGCATTTTGCATGTTTTTTTGGAATATAAATGCATTATAATATATAATAGTATATATATCATAAAAAACTCTCCCAAGACACTTTGCTCCTAGGGATTTTTAGGAAATAGTGTTTACCCACTCCTACTCCCACACTCTGGCAACGTTGTTCCATTTTGTACATGAAAATGTTCCTATCAAGACCTGAACTACATAAATCTCAAAAATTAATTTGAACATCGTTGGAAGTGGTGTAGCCCCCCTACTACAACAAATTCAAAGAAAATTTCCTCTTGAAAATGAAGAATTGATGAGACATAAATGACCTTTATCTATTTTGTAGTTTAATATGCTTTTGTACTTTATCCTTGTCCCTTTCTAAATGACTTAGTATAACTTGATCACTCAACCAATTTAATGTATTTTATCGGAGACTTGGAAAACTTTTCTCACTTTGAACAATTTTTTAATCTCTACATAGATGATACAATGAAGTGTACCAAGTGAAAATAGCAATTCTCTATTTACTTGCATACTTGTATCTTCCTTCTTCTCTTGTGTGTGAGCCCTTGCAATTAGTCCAACAATACATCAATTTGTTTCATAAATTAGCAATCCAAACACAGGTGAATGAATCAAACAGAGACTTAAGAATCAAATTTGTGGGTGGCATTATCTCTTATCCCATCACAAAGGATGTTGGAGTCTTAATTGTTTATGCAGTGGCACAAAAACCATACAGCCTTCTATCTCCATAGCTTGCTTCTTACCATCTGTATATTAAACCTAACTTCTTAAACCAACTAAATGCCTCTTACTTAATGCATTTGAGAATGCAAACACATATTTTGTTATCCACTCTCTACAGCATCCTCTTCTTGAATCACTATTGCAAAAACACATGTTATGTTACTGTACTTTCAGTCCCCAACTTTGTGTTGTTCGTCTACAGTCCAATTGTCTCCTACCTTTATTTACTGGCTGAGAGATTCTCTACTTTTTAGCTGCAATCAATAGTCCCCATTGTTCCTGTAGTGGTACAGAAACCTTACAACATTCTATATTCATAGCTTCCTTCTATCTTTGCAGTAACCCCAACTTCCTCAACCAACTACATGCCTTATACATAATAGGCTTGGGAATGCAAACACAAATTTATTTTCCACTCTACTATATATCAAATCCATACTCTCCAGCATCCTCATGATGAATCACTATTGCAAACACACATGTTATGTTACTATACTTACTGTCCCAAACTTTGTGATGTATATCTACCAGTCCAGGCATCTCTTGTCATTTATGACTGCCTGGGACATTCTCTACTTTTTAGCTGTGATCAACAGTCTCAATTGTTCCTACAATTGTATCCTACTAGTGTTAGTCCATAGGCAGAGGTAGTCTCTAGTCATCTATTATGAGTGCCAAAATCAATGTTTATAAATCACATGTCCAGTTTGCAGCCTTGGATGCTACCAATCTCTGATATTTCCTATGCTCTTAAATGAATTGGATAAGATTGATGCCTTATAGTAAAGCTCTGGGATTGTAGAGGGCACTCTGGTGAGACGTCTGGTAACCCCCTTCATTATTTTCTTTTCAAATACAATATTTCAGCAAGTCCAAGATGGACTGTATATACATGGTCCAATTGTTCAGAATGAGTCATACAATTATCATGCACAACCTAGCGTTACCCTTTTCTTCAATAAACTAATCATAAGCATGAAATGGCTTGGTAGTTCTTTCATGATGCTTAGCTAATATAAATTTTTGTTTTGTTCATGTTATATATTCTTCCCCAGTGGTTTTCACATATTCTTATAGGCCATTCTGAAAGGCCTTCAAGTAAAGTTTGTTCTGCCAACAACATTTATTCAACCTGCAATTAATTTTAACAAAATATTTAGCGCTTGACAAGGAGACTTCTTTAACCATGACTAATAGGTACTTAACAAAAGAGAATTGACAAGACAAGCCCTACATAACAGTGATTTTCATTCTTTCAAAGATTTTTGTGACCACCATTTGAATCCTCTTTTGTCATATGGCCTATTGAGTCTCCCATGGCTTCTACGTCTACCTTCTCGTCATATACATCACTTGCAACAAAATTAATAATAACTACAGTGAGAAGAGGATGAACATGCAATGGTCTTTTGGATAAGTGCATAGATAACACAAACAAATAAATAATTCTACTCTTTCAATTCTCACCTGGCGATAGCCGTTACACAGTTGATACCATTATTGAGTCACAAAGTAGGGAAACAATCAGAATATTTGGACATCTGTACATCATTGCATGAATATTTCAATACGTGTCTGAACCAATTGCCCAATCTAAGCATAGTTTCTTGTTATTTAATGCCTTTTATTATTAGAAGTGGATGACTCATATGAAAATGAAAATCAATGTCATAACTTGTGCCCATTCCATGGCTCCATTGTCCCCGACTTAATGTGACAAAAAGACAGGAGGCAGAGGATTACTGACAAAGGTTTAATCCAGATCCAATCACAGTACCTTATAAGTACTAATAATTTAGTAGGGCTGAGGAGTGACTCCAAAGACAGATTCCTGTAATAAAATCCCCCTAATTTGACAAACTATTAAATGTATACAGTGAAAAGAAATTAGGAGAAAATCATGCCTAGTAAGTTGGATTTTTAATACCTCAGTAAGTGTCGAGAAAAGATTCATTAATGGAAGCAGCAAGAAATATATGCAATGTTGCAGGATTCGTCGAACATGACACATAAATTCGGCGAACCTCAAAAAAATGTTCAGTTTCGGCTCAAGTTCGCTCAGGTTAGTTCGTGTTTCCTTTTATCTTTGCCGAGTACCTTAATCTTTTCACGAATATTTCACCCACTAGGGATCTCTATTCTGTGCACTAAGATTGAGTTTGTGTTATCCTGATTTCTGACAATCGGTGACTTCTATTTATTCTTGGATCCGGCGAGTCGGCCTCTAGGTTTCTGTGGCAAGGTTTCAAGCTCTACCCATGCTTCTTCACACTTCTTCAGATGGTGAGGTGATTTATGACATGCGTTATTGCTCGAAAACGTTCGACCTGTTTATATTATTTCATGTAAAATTACAACTAACAAATGGAAACCCTAATTTATAGACGCGAATTTCAAATTTCCCTCGATTTGCAAATCAAGAAATCCAGCGATTGCAACCAAAACCAACTTCAAAACCTTTAAATCCTTTATAGAGGCGAATTTCAACCCTTCCTTCGATCTGCGAAGCAATAAATATGGCGATTGCAACCAAAACCAACTTCAAAACCTGTAAATCCCGGCGATTGTAACCAAATGCATTGATTCCAACCTCCAAACCAGGAAAATCGAGCGTTTGCAATGAAAATCAAGGGTGAATCGAGCGTTTGCAATGAAAATCAAGGGCGAATCCGTCCTTTGCAATTTTTATCCGCTTTAATTTTTTGGGCTAAAATATAATAATTATTTATTTTTTAAATAAAATTCGGCCTAACTATATAAAACGGGTAAAATGGGTGCAATATAAAAAATTTGCCTCTCCAAACTATAAAATTCCTTAAATTTCACCTTTGGGCTAAAATTCGCCCCTAAAATTTTCCATGGTGAGTTTTCACCGAAGCCATTACATTATCAATGTGTCAAGGCTCAAAACTCGACCTATATGCCAACTACTTCTTATGATCATTCGTAGGAACATGAATCCTAATTTTTGTAGGCTTAACATTTATCACAAGTTTACTCTATTGTGGTCGAATTTGCAGAGGTTATCTCAAAATTTATTTAAGGTACGATGGATCTGAATTTCTTATGAAATTTCAACACTATAACAAACTTTGGTGCAAATTGTTGATCAATTCTCACTTGGTTAGGGTTATAGATGTTAATGGAAATTTGGTGTGCATGCATGAAAGTTGGGTGAAAATGCACAATGTTGTGTAGCATTAGTGTGATAAATATGGGATAGTGCAAAGCATAGTTTTGAAGATTAGTCTAAGTTGACTCGTAGCTAATAAACTCAGTCAAGTTGATTGTTAGTTGAACGGTTAATTGTTGGTTCAATGGACAGAAGATCTTGCAGGCACAAATACCAAAGGGCAAAATGGAGCCCATCATGGGGTAATCTTTGTAATTATTCACCACTGCTACCTTCCATACTTCCACAGACTCCTCTCCAACCTCAATATCATTGCTATTAGTAACATGAGCAACAACACTACACTTAGCAGAACTAGAAGAACGCGTTTTCCAAACTGCACGAGAACTACTTCCCTCACGAGTCACCATGTGCCATGCTTGCTCTCGGTGGTTCTCTTCCTTCAACTCCTAGTTCAACTACCATATATTCATTGGAACCAACACCCCAAAATCCAGTAGAAAACAATTCACCATTTTGTAGTAGTGAGTTTCCATTTGTACTGGTGATTCTCCGTGATTTTACAAGATAATATAATCTTGTGAGAGATTCGCCAAAAAATTATATATACATATTATATTATTATTAAAATCACCTTCCATTTTTCCTATGTATCATGGGGATTCTCCCATTTATTATATATATAAATTTATGGGGTTCTTAAAATTTTCCCTGCCCATAGTACATCCCTTGCACTGATCTAACTGCCCAAGTGTACCCTTGGGAAGTCTAGTAGAAATCTCTTGCATAATCTTCAAGGTGCCATGGTGAAGATGGCCCAATCGCCTGTGCCATAATTCGCCCTCATCCCAGCTCACCACTTCTTCTACTTTTCCCACCATTTTAGCGCATCCATCTACCTCCAGCTTGTAGATATTCTTAACTCGAATCCCTATCTTCTTGGTTTGACCCATTGTTTTATGTTGCAAGAAATATTTTCCATCGCTGAAAACAACGTCATAACCTCTGTCCTATAACATCGCAGCTGAGACCAAGTTCTTCTTTAGACCTGTAACATGTATAAAATATTTCAATAGAAATGGTTTACCATTACCTCACAAAGGTAATGGTACCAATGCTGGTCGCACTGTATCGTCCATCATCGCCCATTTCTATATGCATTTGGAGATCTTTCTCCTCCAAGTCACTGAAAAGATCCTTATCTCCTGTCATGTGAAAGGAATCACCACTATCAAGATAGCACACCGATCCCATTGTGCCTTAAACGAAGCATGCGATCAAAGAGAAATCAAGTTCAAATTTTGAGGCAAGGCCCTCACTAGCTACAGCTCCAACAACCTTCTTGTTCTTCTTTTTCTATGGGCAGTTAATGGCGAGATGGAAATGCTCATGATAGTGAAAACACTTCACCTTGGAATAATATAGCTTCTTTCCTTTAGCTTAGGGTTTTGAGTGGAATTTCTTCCCCTTCCTTTTCCTTGCTTTGACAGCCAAAGAAAAATCCTCTTCATAGTCATGCTTTGATGAAGAGCCTTCCCTGGTGTTCTGGCTGATCTCCTCCTGTATTAGGTTCGACCAAATTCGTTCCCAATCCGATAGTTTTTCCCATCCGTTGACAGCGTCTTCATAATTGTGCCAACTCTTATGAAGTCCCAAGAGATCCAAGCTTATCAAATCATCATAAGCAGCTATGATTCCCACACTCCCTAGTTAATCCCAACATTGGACAAACTTCGTGAGATACTTTGGAATAATGCCACCCTTCTCCATCTTGATTTTTCTGAGTTGATCATTCAGCGCCAATTTCCTATGGTCATTTCTTCTTTGGGAAAGATTTTTCAAAGCCTTCCAGATTGCAAATGGAGTGGCTTTTCCATGAAGGCTTGAGACAATATGGTCTCTCACACCTTCCAATAGAATCCTTCTCGTCTTCGCTACTTTCTTTTGCCATTTTGATGTTTACTCAACTATCGCACCAAGAAATTCTTACAGAAAATTCAAATTGTTTCCACCAACAAAAACTTAGGACTACAATATTGAAATATTCTTTGCTTCGATACCATGTAGAAATTTTAATAAATACTATGATGTATTACTAGACTCTACTTATCTAAAAATTATATCCACTGTTAAATATAGAATCCTTCTACTTAGTTCTTTGCGGAAATTTAATTGCCAATTGGAAACACATGAAGAAAAATCAATCGCACATAACAAGATGTTTTTTTACTGGGAAAGCATAAAGAAAAAAACCCCAACTATCATATATTATGTATATCATGGATCATGAAACAATCTCATACAAAGCTCTGCTCCAAGAGCTCTGAGTACAATATATAATCGTCTCACACTGTCATACAAAAATTGGTTCACACATGCACCAATTTACTGCCTCCTCACTGCCTGCCTCCACTACGCAATCCTTGCTGAAGAAGATCCCTGAATGAATTCAGTCTTTCCTTTCCTTGACTGCACAATCCTCACTAGCATCTCTAATGTGTGTGTAGATGCATTTAATGCACCACTATAGTTACAACTGATAGTCAACCAGACCCTTTCACCTATCTCTCCACCGGGTCTCCATTGGATTTGACATGCATGTAGTTAACAATAGTAGTTATTTAGTTTCATGTGAGACCGCTACTTGTGAATTAATTAAATAATTAATTCATTGATCTCTCACTAGTGTATCATTAGTTACAACTAGCACAACTAAGTTTAATTCACTTAATTAATTTAAACTAAATAAAAACTCAGATAACTACTCTTCCAACTCTGTTACAACTTTGTATCACTCAGTGGCAATGAATTCCACTGTGCATGTCCCACCAACCAACCTTGGAATGCGTAATTCCTTCAATCAAATGGTTTTCCACATTAGTTAACTGAAATCAAGTGCTTCAAGAGAATAGATTATTATTTATCATCTGATTATTATTAAGGGATAATAATAATCGACATGCATTCCATTTTTAGAAATGTGATCTATAAATAGACTTCACCCATATATCTAAAAATAGAAACTCATCTAAAAATAGAATTTACTTAAACATCTAAAATTAGACTCCTACTAATTTTAGAATATGCTCACCATTCTAAAAATAGACATACACCTAAAAATAGCCTGTGGGCCCCACCTAGTGAAGGTGCTTAATTTTCACTAGGATCATCATCTTGTTGAATCTCAACAAAGCAAGAAGGCCACCTTCTCGAAGCGAAGAAGGTTTGTTCAAAGAGGCCAAAGAATTGTCTATCCTCTATGATGTAAAAATAGGAGTTGTCATATTTTTTGGAGACAACAAGTTTTTATACGTCATTGGCAAGACAAATATAGGAATTGCAATGCATCGTTACAGTAGCAGATTATGTGAGCAATGGAATCTTGTGACTAAGTTGAATACAACAATAATAATCAAAATAAGAGCCAGAACATGCAGGGGTTGGGGCCAAATTTTTTGGCGGAATAGTTACAGAGGATGTTGAAGTATATTGTGGTAGAAGACGTAGAAGGATTTTATGTTGCGCTATTACAAGAATTATAATAGGAAATGGAAGTGCCAATCACGCGGGTGAGGGAGAAAAATAACAAGGCTATCGAGAGGTGCATAAATGAGAGAATGGTTAATGAGCGAAATATGATGGAGGAGAATCATAATTTATGAACAAAGAAGATGCATGTATTTTACATCTTGTCTCCAACACCTGTTTCTCAAACATTAAATTACCTGACATATAATATCTCAAAGAATTTAGTATGAAAATTTGAACTATTATTTAAAATATTATTATGAAAAGTTCCGGTTTGAAAACTCTTTGAACTTTTTATTTTTGCACTATTACAAATCATTCAAAAGAATTCAATTTTTTTAACTTTAGTAATTAGAATGACGTGATTGGGTTAGTAAAATACCTGATATTCAACATATTCTCTCTCTTTCGTGATGGAATCATTCATGAAATATGGGAATTGCAAAGTTTTATTGTACAATGGATGTTTCAAAGTGGTTTTATTAAAATACTCGATATTAAATAGATCATATCCATTTGTGGGGATTGAAATGTAAATGAGATATTTTAACACCTCCTTGTGAATTGTATATACCTATGTGTTGCACTGAAAATTGTCATCTTGACATTTTGTTATTTGTATGAGCTCATTATAACTCATACTTCCTCCTTCGCAAGTCTAACACATCAGTTCCTCATGTCAAGCCTTGAAAATAAGAGAAAAGTTCTTAAAAATCTCCTTAATTCTGGTATCGCATTTTCTCTTCATCTTGCCTACGGTCCTGCACCTAATGTTCATGACTCCTGTGTACCTGAATGCACTTTCTCTGTGTTATGGGTGCAGACACCTGTAAAATATTTAAAAGGCACAAGTAAACTCAAAAGGTTCACTTTCAGTAAATTCTAGAAGCCTCTGGAAGGAATCTTACGGTGGAAAAACCGCTCTTTTGAGGTTCATGTATCCCTTACCTTAAGGAGCTAACCCCTTGATGTGAGGAGCTTATCCCTTTGAAGGAGGATTATATCCCTTCATAGTTGGAACTGAAACCTCCTCTTTTGCACTATAAAAAGGGGCATTGGGTAGCCTTAATGGGAGTTCAAGCTTTAGAATTATTTGAGGTTAAGTGTTGTTGGGATTCAGACTCATTTAACTGAGATTTTGTGAGGAGAGATTACATACCTCTATTTGTCTCAGTTGGAAGAGTTCAAGTCTTGTCAGAGTAGAGGAGATTCCTGCTTCGGACCCCGGGAAGGCCTGTTCAACATCAAGGCTAAGGTTGTAAGGTTTTCTTTATTCAAAGTTAATACAAATGAATTCATTTTTCTCAATAAGTTGTTAATTAACTGTTTATTTCATGGATTCCTTGATCACCATGATAGGCATGATTTATAATATTTACTCTATAGGTGCTATTTAATGTTTGCTAGTTTGTGACTACAGGTCTATAAAGATAACTCCTCCAAGTGATCGAGGGATAACTACTTCGAACAAGCATTGGATCTACGGGAAGACCTTGGCACCTTTATAGTATTGTTTCGTAAATCGCATATTTCTAGAGAAAGATAGGTTTATTTGGCTGCTTGATTCTAGATTACCTTTTGGTACTAGGGAGATTGATCTTGTCCGCAAGATTGATTTATCCGGTCAACAAATTGGCGACTCCACTGCGGAAGGACTCTTGTTTTTTGGTTTTCCTTTATTTTGACTTGAGAAAATGATTTTTCTGGTTTTTGATTGATGGATACTTGCCTAGGTAGCTTAAGTTTACCTTTATTTTAAAAGTTTTCAATTTTTTTGTGTTTTTCTCGAACTTTTATGGGGACCGCACTTTGTTTTCTTGCATAGTGCATGTAGTTTCGTACTTTCCTTAATTAACTAGTGCGGGACCGCACCTGTTACGTTTGGGGCTTGCGGACCCTGTTAAAATTTTTGAAAAAATTCATATTTCTTCTTCTAGTTTATGTTTACTTTGATTTAGGATTTCTATTATCTACCCAAATCTATATTGTTCCTGTCAAAAGCCTCTTGTAAGTGAGTTCCAACAATATTTGTGTTTTGGGTGATTTTCTAGAAGTTTTGCATGCTTGGACTGGTTTTCACTTGGTCTCTGTAGTGACTCAAAGATTGCAAGTTTTAAATACCTCAGATCACACTATTCTTTTTGTCTTCTTGATGAGTCTAACTTGGTTGTGAAATACATTCTTTTTTGAGAAATAGATCTAGTTGTCTCTTTGTAAATATTTGAACAAACTTTGTTACAAGTTTTGAATTTCATTTTTTACAGAAGGAAACATATCTAGATGTTTTCTGATTTGTTTGTTATTCTGGAAAAATTAATCCTTTGTTTACTAAACAACTAAGTAAAACATTCTCAAAAAAAAAAAATCAAAGCTTTTATTCAATTAGATTTTCAAATTTTGTAGATCTCAAAATTAGTTTTTTGTAGTTTTGGGTGTTTTTTAGAATTTGTAGATCTCTTTTAAAGGAAAGTTCTCTTTTGTAGTTTCGAGTCTTAAAAGTGAAAGGGATTTATTGTGAGCATTAATTATTTGTCTCGTTTTGAGTTCTTATTGAAAAGACAAAAAGATTTTCTTCCATTTATTCTTCATGTTCAAAGAAAGAATTGTTTCTTAAAAAGAATTGCATTCTCGAACTCTTTCTTTAGCTAGAATTTCATTAAAAGAAAAAATGAATTGATTATAATTTTTAGGTGCATTTTTTAGTGTTTTTGGAATTCGATTCTTCACACCATCAAAGTTTCATTTCCATACCTATTGACTTAAAGAACAACCCATAAAAACAACGCTCAATTAAAATTGATCTAGTAATTTTTTTATTTCTAGGGCTCTTATCACCAATATAGCTTAGGCTAGTATCTTGGAGTAGGGAGTAATTAACTCTCCAAGATAGTAAAAACAAACAAGTAGATAAATCTTGCGGTAGGAAATAAGTCCAATTTTAATTGGTACAATCTAGGAAGCTTCTCTTAAAGGAGTTAATCACGAGATGTGTTCGAACCTTTGAGACAATCAATTTTGTTTAATTGGGAAATATAGAAGATATGCGCGCATTACAAATGGTAAACCTCGAATTAACCATTGTCGAGGAGCCTGGGGTCACTTGTTGGTAAACCTTAGATTAACCATGTCGAGGAGCCTTCAAGGGGATTGAGATTTGTTACTCTGCCCTTGCGCATGGAATCGGATCGTAGACTGTTCCCCCGAATTGTATTTGTTATTGTTGGTAACCTTAGTGTCCATAAGCTTAAGATTATTTCCTAAGGTGATAGTGAAGGAAAGATATCACTGTACCTGGAGCAGACGTCGACTAGACTCACTTGGACTCTCTGGGGGGTTCTCCTCACTCGAGATGGTTTTGTGAAGAAACTTGTGCTTGTCTGTTTCATTAAGAAGGTTGTCGGGGCAACTATTCCAACCGCCCTTTCTGTATTAAAATTTTACTAAGTTGGATTTCATCACCAATTAGTGTTTTTAGTACGGGAAGTTACTGTTTGTGTGTGGTTTGAACTCTTAGATTTTTAGGCGTGTTATTCAGCTGTTTGTTTCTTTAGAGACTTTAGGTGTTTTTATTGAAATTTTCTTTGTTTACGTGTGATTGATTAATATTTAATAGTGGCAGAATTACCGAGACAATTCCGGAGACTTCAGGGGAATTCCCCTGAGTATACACCAAGTCAAATTGAAGGGTTGCGTGCTCTAGTATCATCTATTAGTGGTAGAATTAGATCAACAGAAATTGGAATTTCATCTATAGTTGTTAATCCTGATCATCAAATACCCACGACAGAACACCTTCAAGAACCGATTTCAATTTCTGAAGTTACTGGTAATATTTCTCCTTCCAGTGAACTAGCTGAAGAACCTAAAATTTCTGAGCCTGACACTGAACATTCTGTTTTGGAAACATCCTCAGGATTTATTACACCAACTTCTAGCAATCCTGGTTCACCTATGGTAAGAAATATTGGCACTGAAGATCTTCCATCTGGCCTTATTTTTATTGAAGAACTTGCTAGTCCAAATGAAGAGATATCTCTTCCTGAATCCCCTCAGTATTTAAATCTTAGGGAGCGTGAATCCATTTTCTACAGCCCTATTAGGAGTTACGCTTGGTATCTATCTTTGACAAAATTTTTAGAAAACCCGGGTCTTGCTTTTTCTCCACCTCGAATTCCATTTCATCCTACGCCCAAAGGTTACTGTCCTTCATCTATCATGGATGGAGAGTCATCTAAGTTTTCCAAAACACCGGAAGAATTTTTACACAGAGGTCCTTATATTCCTTCGGGGTATCAGGCTCTTTCTGGTACTTTCTTAGGAGCAGCTCCTTGACCCATTGAACAAGTATTATCATCTAGTCTTAATGGAATTAAAACTAAAACGTCGAACGCAGAGAAAATATTTATGATGTCTGGTAATATTCCAAATCCTCAACCTCAGGGTGGTCAGTTACTGCCTGGGGGGCAACCTCAAAGTGGCCAGTTACCACCTAGGGAGCAACCTCAAGGTAGTCAGTTACCGCCTGTTGGTCAACCTCAAGGCAGTAAATTACCACTGAGGGGGAAATTACAGGGTAATTTTTTCCCAAGACAAACTGTAGGACAATATTATTTTGGAGAAAAACCTCAAGGACAGTACATACCTCAAGGTTATCAACCTTCAAGATAGTACATACCCCAAGGTCAACCCCAGACTCAATATGTTCCTCTAGGTCCTTATCAACCCCAAATTCAGTACGCACCTCAGGGTTATCAACCTCAAGGTCAGTACCCAACTGAAGGTTTTCAACTGCCTTCTGGTCAATCATTTTACAAGGAGCTGGAAATTTACCTCTTAATTATCAACCCTACGTTCAACTAGGCTATGGTCTTTACGTTCAACCTTCTACGGGACAATACCCCGGAATGAACATGGTGTGGGATCTGTCCCAAATTCAACAGACTATGCAACCTAATGTGCAGTTGTCTACTCAACCTAGATAGCCTTTGGTTTCTGGTCCAACCCAGCAACCTCTCCAGCCTACTATTCAAATCCCTGCACCTAGTTCTATTCAGCAGTATGGGCCTAGTACACCTCAGACTCCGCCTCAAACTGCTGCAACTACTGCAACATCTGTTCAACCTATAACACCTGTTTCTGGAGTATCTGTAGCTCTAGTTTCTTCTATCCCTGCATCCGTACAAATCCCTCAAGTCTCTGTACTCCAATCAGGACCTACAGTTCAGACTTTAGTGCAGATACCTACAGGGCAAGTTGGTAGAAGTACAATTGTCACAATTCAACCGCAATTCACGTATCAACTATACCAGGGATAGTATTAATTTGGTCCTGTTTCACAAAACCCAGTTTATCAGTATCAACCGTACCCTGGCTATAACTATCAACAACCTCAACAACCACAGTTTGGTCCGGTTAGTCCCGGTGTCCTTGGGGGTTATACCATTCCTAATGCAAATTTGATTCCCAGTTATCCTGGGTATCCTCCTCCCAGAACTGCTCTTGTTACTCAAATTTTTCGCGACCCTAACTGTCAATTACCATTTATTGCAACTTTGGATTTACCTGATTTGACATGCCTTACAAATGATCCAATTTTCTATCATCCATATTAGCCACCAATGCCGCATAAGTGGCCCAGTGATATACCAAAATTTTAAAGGGTATGTCAGGAGAGGATCTGTCAAATCACGCTATTACTTATCACCTCTAGTGTGCATCTAATTCGATAATGTATGATTCAATTCACTTACGTCTTTTTCAATGAACTCTTATTGGTATTGCCACCAAATTGTACATTGAGTTACCACGAGGCTCTTTTAATAATTTCAGACAGTTAGAAACTGCCTTCTTAACTCATTTTCAGTTGCCTATCAGATACGACAATGGCACTGAACTATTGACTTCGCTAAAGAAATCCACGTCCACATATATTTCTGATCATATTCACGAATGGCGACGTAGAACGCGTTTAGTGAAAGTTTACATTCCAGATCAAATTTTGGTGGAATGGTTTGTTAAATCATTATTACCCAAAATCACTGAAGATGTAGCTAAGGCTAGAGTTGTTACTGAGGAGCAAGTAATTTCTTAAGCTCAGTACCTTGACCTCGTCTATACGCAGTTAGGTACTTTACATGAAAAAATCCCCAATCTTCCAAAACAAGGTCAAATAATTGCAGCTCCTTCAGGGTGTCATGCCGCTAATGGTATGATTGGTACAATTAATACTAAAAGTAAGAATAAATCTTCAAATAATTCTTCTCCTATAATAACTTTACCTAATTACCCGAAAGGAGAGTCTTCTGCTGAAATTTCTGCCGACATTCATGTCGTAGAGACATCTACGTCCAAATCTAAATCTGGCAGTAAAAAGAAGGGGAAGAATAAAAAAAAAAAGAATTCAAAAGATAAAATTGATAAAAATGAATCTAATGATGAAAAGCGCAAGCCTCGCTATCCTTGTTTCATTTGCGACGAGGATCATTTTACTAAAGAATGCCCACATCGAGCAAAGGTTTCGAAATTCGTTAAAGGTTCTCAACAACCTATTGTCTTGAAGGATCCTTTTCCCAATCAAGATAGTAAGATGATTGGTTCCACCTCGAATGCCTCAAAAGAACCTATTATGATGATGTCGCATGTCAGGATTGCGACGCGATTGCAAGATTATGGTAGTAAAAGTCCTATTGGTGGTAAAGAAGCGGAATCTTCTAATTCAAACACATCAACTACACCTCCTCTTGTTTCTGATCCACTACAGATCGAGAATAACCCCATCTGAGGAAATCCTTTTCCTCCGAGTTTCTGATTTTCCTGTAGTTGAGATCTGCATCAAGGGAAGTGTGAGAATTCTCATGTTGCTGATTAAGGCATAGAGCGGTTGATTTCCATTGCCTAAATCTCTGATTGGGAGTAGCCTTCCAATAGTGATGAATGTTGGATTCTAATATGTTGATCACATCTGATTGAAGATGTGGTGTAATAGTTCTGATCATTCTAGGGCGTTGTTGCCACGGGTTTGTCTAGAAGCAGGCAGTATGACCATCACGAATTTCCCAGAAACTATGTTCTTAGATTAGAAGGCGATGTTGTTTGGATGTGTTCCAGATCTGAGAATTTGCTTCTACCGTTGTCAGGCGGATGAGATATTCAGTTGGTCTGTTGTTGGTGTACTTAGCGGTCCAGAGAAGTGCCCATGGATTATGTGGTACTGATAGCCACTGCCACCAAATTTTAGCTCCCATGATTGCATTGCTGTGATGTAGGTCCCGAAGACCAACATATTTTTTAGGCCTGCAAACTATTTTCCACTTTACCAGTGCCCATTTCCTATTTTGACCTGAGGATCCCCAAAGAAATTTGCATTGAAGTGCTTTGATTTGCTTGAGGACCCACTTTGGGGCAGAAATAACTGAGAATAAGTAGAAAGGCATGGACTGTAAGACAGACTTAACAAGGATAAGCCTGCTAGCGAGGTTGAGGGAGCGAAAAGTCCAGGAGGAGAGCCTAGCTTCAAGTTTTTCAAGGATAGAATGCCATGAGGATTGTTTGATGGCAGAATCAATCAAAGGGGCACCCAGATACTTGGCAGGAAGCTGAGAGATGGTGAACCCAAGAATCTTTGCAATATTGTTTTGAGTGGGGATGGCAGTATTGAAGAAAAGATTTGAGATTTGGAGGCGTTGACCAAGGTGCCAGAGGCTTCCGCGAAAGTCTCAAGGATGGATTTGTAGGTGTTAGCTTCTTGGACTGAAGGGTGCCCGAATAGCATGTTGTCATCAAAAAATTGTTGGTGGGTGGTGGCCGGTGAACCATGAACTGAGATGCCCCGGAGTTGCTGGGAGAGAAGAGCTTGCTTGTTAAGATAGCCCAAACCTTCGGCCATTAGAACAAAGAGAAAAGGAGAAAGAGGATCACCTTGATGAATACCTCGGGATGGGGAGAAGGGGCGAGAGGGGATGCCATTTACCAATATAGAGAAGAAGGAGGAGGAAATTAAACTCATGACCCACCTGATCCAGGTAGGGCAGAAGCCATAGGCTGCTAGCATTTGCTGAATGTAGCTCCAACTTAGTTTGTCAAATGATTTAGATATGTCAATTTTTAGGAGCATACCTACCCTTTTGGTTTGTTTCAAGGAGTGAATGATCTCATGGATGATAATGATGTCATAGAGGATCTAGCAGCCTTCCACGTATCTTTTTTGTTCCGGTGAGATGAGCAGAGGAAGTAGCGGCTTAAGTGTGTTGGCAATCACCTTGGAAATAACTTTGTAAATGAAATTGCAAAGGGAAATTGGCCAGAACCTTTCAGGGGTAGAGGCTTGATCTTCTTTGGGTATGAGAGCGATGAAAGTGGCGTTGAGAGAGGGAAGAAGCCATTGCATTTTGGGGGACTCCTCGACCAATTGCCAGACATCATTCTTTATGAGGTCCCAGAAGTGATGAAAGAAATTGGAGGTGAAGTCGTCTGGACCTAGTGCCTTTCTGTTATCACTCAGGTTTTCCTAGAAGTTGTGTAAGAGGAAAGTATACCCGAGGTAACCACAAACCAACCTTTTAGATGCAGAATCTAGCCAATCTGCATCCAGAGAGGGCTCTCTCTTTATAATTTATCTTTGTTCTTAAAAGGTTTTAGGCTATTTATAGATTCAAAGTTTGTTTTGGGAAAATGGTGGAATCCACAAACTAAGGGCAAGGTTGAGAGCTTTCAGTCCATTGGGCTATGGAGTCAAAGGATGGCTTTACTGGATTTCTATTCTAAACACAAGATGGTATTACAGGGCAAGATAGCTAGACAGAGAAAAATCCTTCAAAATTTAAAGTGGATGGGATGATTTTGAAGGGATGAAAGGCAACTAAGAATCTTTCACCATGTTCAAAAGAAAGAAATGAGATGACTACAAATAAAGAGCAATGAAGAATTCTTTATTATAGTAATCAACAGTGTTTAAATTAGCAAAGCAAGAGCATTTAAGAATTCATGCTTATAACTAATTTAGAAGAAAACATTAAGAATAATAACATTTGAAAACAGAGTACAATTAAGCAAATTCTGTTTCAATCCTCTATGTAAATTATTCAGAAATGGATATGATGGTATTATAAACTAATATAAAATTTCAGACAAAGGGTAGAAACACTTATTGAACTGTAGTCCAACACATGAATCCTGCAACAAGTCCAGTGCTTTAAATCGTCATCCAGTAAGCCACAAGTAAATTTCTCCAAAAGCTTTTATTCCGAAAACCTCAATGTTACAGCAGAGTAATAGAATCCACCCTCAACACTCTCTTTGAGGGTTTATTTATACACTAAATAATTGAAAATATCTCACACTATCCTAGCCCATATTTTGGGGTGACTAAGGATTAATTTACAAGTAAACAGGAGACAAATGGTCTCGTAGATAGAATAATAAGTAACTGCTGATGTGTTGTTTCCTTTCTTTGTGGATGTGCTGGAGGTACGTGCTGAAAAAGGGCTCGTTGCTTTCTTTTGGAGTAATTTCTTTGCTTGCTTGATACTCTTTGTCTTTACGGATACTCTTTAACCTGTGTAACTGATACTCTTTCATCCGTACTCATTTTTATCATTTATCTGATAGTAAAGATAAAATTCTTATCCTGAAAATAACTTTTATAGAATTTCCAACATTTCTTTCCACCATTGATTATCTGGTATCATGGTCCTTTTGAGTTTTCTCAATGTTTCATCTGCTTCTGTGAGTTTGTAGAAGGTGGGCTCATTAGGAAACAGATACCTTATTTCATGTTCCGGATGAAATAAATTCCTTACTCTATCATAGATATTTCTCCCTGTTGGTAATGTTGATTGTGGTAAACTAGGAGAACAAGCAGCTGTATTTTGAGCATGAGCATTTATTTTCTTTATATAAGTTTCTAAGTCCATTATTTGATCCTCTGTGAGCATAGGACTTGGTAACCCACTGTCCAACAAAGCTTGAAATTTCTCTCTGAAAATGTTGATATCAACCAAAATATCTGTGCACTTCCTTTCTAAATTTTTTAATGAAAGTTCTCTTGATGAAAACTCTCTTTATTTCCAAAACTGTGCCGGTCCTGTCATCAATCCCTAACACTGCAAGCTGTTGCTTTGTCCGGGTGTTCAAAAATTGAATAAGCTGATTGGCCTGCTCAGGCCTGCCTCTTAATTCATTTCTGGTTCTGTTTATTTCTTCTTGGGCTATTTTAACCAACTCATTTTGTTCAAAAATAGCTTGAATAGAGGGCCAAATATCCTTTATTAACTCAATGATGTTACCCCAAAGAATGTCATTTATTTCTTTTAAAGGCTTTTCCAATGAAAGATCTTTTTCCAAAGCCTGAACCAATTTTTCTAACCTTTTTATTTCCCTGGTGTTATCAGCAGCTGTCTTTTTAGATGTATCATATTTTTCCTCCAATTTTACTAATTGCAATTTTGTTTCTTGGAGTTCTGTGACCCTTAGTTGTAGACTTTCCATCTGCTTTATTAATTCATCAGAATTCAAACCAGAAGTGTTTACCTGGGATGGTTGTATCTGCTGCCCTGTTGTTGTAGTACCTGTTGTTGATGTCTGCCTGATGGTTTCCTGTTCCTGCAAAGCTTTTTCCAATTCCTTCTCCATTTCACTTAGTCGCTCAGTCATATTTAGGAGCAACTCCATTATTTCTTCCTGTGAATTCCCTTTTAGAACTTCTTGGGTCTGAGGGTGCCTTGAGGCTGGCAATTTTAGCTGCTTTCTGAGTGCAGCTATGTCATCATCTTTCTTCTTTATTAATGCCTCAATACTTTTAATGTCTTTGGGATTGTGACCCAAACCAATGATTATTTCTTCTAAAGACTTTATTCTATTATCTTTGGCATGTGAAGAGGCCTTCTCAATTTGCAATTGTGTAGTAGTGTTATTCAAAGAATCCTGCAGCGTTATAGCTGCCATGGCCTTGTTGGTAAGAGTGGAATAGACCATTTCCCTAGTTTTTCTGTGTAGCTCTATTTGGTCTAAAGGATGAATGTCCTTTGCCAGGACCTCAAAATTTGTTCTAATGTAATCTGCTGCTGACATGGGCTTTGGCACTTTTGATTTGAAGTGACTCATTAAAATTTTTCCCTGTGAAATGTCAAATGCTGACATTAACCTCTCCTTGTTATGTGGAGACATCTTCATATATTGATCATAAACTTTCATTCTTAAGGGATCATTTTTTGCCTTTATGTTGATGAAAGTTCTTTTAATATCCCCTGTATCTGTTTTGGGTGGCTTGAAAGAGGATACTTCAGTACTTAATTGCTTTTGTAAAGCTTTCCCTTTCTGGCTTATGTTTGTTTCACTTGCTGTGCCAGTTTGTTGACTATCTTCCCTTCCATCATCAAATACTTCATCTATAATTTCCACATCTAGAGGTGGATTTGGTTTCTGTTTCTTGACCTGATGTACCTGTGAGGTTTCTTTTGGAGGAGTGGTGTCTGAAACCTGCCTTTTCTTTCCTATTTCCACATTTGATGGAGTCTGTAACTCTGGAACCTGTGGATGTTGTACCTGAGTGGGAGAAACCTGTGATTGTTCAAGTGCTTTGAAAGTTTGTGGTTTCTCTGCCATGACCAAAGTTTCAATAACCTGGATTGCAGGTTCTTTTCCTTTGCCCTTTGATTCTGCTGCAACTGATGAACTGCTTTCCTGTAATGCTTGCTGTAGAGTTGCTGCTGAAGAAGTGTCAATGTAGGGTACCTGCACTTGACCATAAGATTCTAGGTCAAATTTCTTCTCAACATCTTTCATAATTTTATTCATTTTGTCAGGTTCAGTTTCTTCCTCAACAAGTGTTCCTTCAATCCATTCATCTTGATTGGCATACTGTTCTAGATCAGGAATCTTGTGGTGTATATAAGGGGATGATTTATTCTTTAATCTCTTTTCACAAATAAAACCAACTGGGTCATAAGGAACCCAACGGAAAGATGTTTGGAACTTTCTTTGCAATATATTTTCTGCCTCTCTCTCAGCCTCTCTAGAGTTGCAAATGAAAGGACCTAATTGACTTTTGATCCTTAATTGAGCTTTCTTCTTTACATTACAAAAATGGATCACATCTGAATTGTTCATTTGCCTGAAGTATTCCAAGGCAAAAATCCTCATGGGCACATATCTTGGTAACCTGAATGGATGTAATTCACATCCATAAATTCTGATGACTGTATGGTTTTGATACAAATACCAATCCCCAACCTTATAAGTCCTTGAAAGTTGCAAGGTCTTTTTTATTTCATTACTGAGCCTTGGGGGAGAGATTCCTGTTAACAAAGTTGTTGCAGGATATACAAACTGATCAATGAACTCAGTGTAGGAATAGGGAGAATCAGAGGAAGAATGAATTATGGGGGACCAAAATATGACTGACCTGGGGTTTCCCTTGGCATCAAGTTTTTGAACAGGGAAAGGGAACCTTTCTGACTGATAGTAGATAATGATATGATAGATGACTGAGGAGTATTTAAAAACTTTTTCAACATCTAGCCTTATGAATTGAGCATGGATCTTGTTGGCTATGAAGGAAGCAAAGTCATATTTAATCTCAGGAGGTTGCCCAGGAGTAAAAATGGATAGCAAAGCCAAGGTTATCTCATCCACATATTCACTGGTGTTGAATCCCAAGGCAAAAGATATCATATTTACAATGAGCCTTCCCAATGTATTGAAATAATAAAAACCATAGGGAGGAGACCCTTTTGGCTGATGCTCAGGTAACATGAAATTTTGACACATGGATTTTAGCTTTTCTGGGGTTAATTGCCTGGTCTTCTCAATCAATTCTTCCATGGACAATGGTGCTAGTTCTTGGTCTGGTTCAAAGTGTAACATGGCATTGATAGCCTGGGGAGTAATGGGAAACAAAACACTTTGATTAGGAGCTATTACAGCCCTTTGAATGGGATCATAGTTTGAATGGCAATAATGGATGATTTCTGGGAAATAAATGACTGAAGGGATGAGATACCTTGGGAGATTGGATTCCCACAACCCTATAAGATCTTGCCCCTTTGAGTATTCGTCTCTACAGCGACAATAACTCAATAGGGGACTTTCATCAAAATGTAAGTCTTTAATTTGGAAATCTTCATCTATCAAAGGTAAATATTCCAATTCACGGTGGGGAGCATTCAGTGGAGTGATATTCAAAGCTGCCGGGGCCTCCATTTTGGTTCTTGTGGATTCAAAACGGAGGTTTCTGGTTTTCTTCACAGGTCGGGCGTGATTTCTAAAATGAAGGGAATTGGCACAATCTGTAGGTTCAGGGAGCAATTACACAGTTTTAAAACCTCAGAGGAGGAACTCAGTGATGATTTTAATCACTAATTCAGCGGAAAAACAAAGAACACAGAGTTTACTTGCAACTCGGGGCGGAGTAGGATAAATACCTTGTCTTTGGAAGCAATCTGGTTCTTTAACCGGTAGCAGGCGGCAGCAGGAGGACGCTTTGAACGCAGGTTTGGCGGATTTATGGAGCGAAAGTGACTGAAACAGTGGATTTTAATGCAAATTCGAAATCGTAGCAGAGAGCGCAGTTGCGTTTGACAGAGAAAATAATGGAAAAAAACACGAAAATTGACTTTATTTACAAGTTAAAAGGGTTTTTATTTTTCCGAGGAGTGACGTCATCGACGTACGGGCTGACGTGAGCGAAGGTCGAGCGGTAAGTGGTAAGCAGTAACCCCGCACCGCTTTTGGATGAGAGTGGTTTAAGTCGGGAGGGCAGCGATTCCACAAAGCGTTTGCCACGTGGATGGTGGACTATTCAAATACCACCCATCCCCCGCTGGTTAAAAGGCTGACAAGGGATGGGTAGTGGAATTGACAGGGATCGTTGATCTGCGGAGGAGTGATCAAACGGCTGAAATGATGGGGAGATCGCGGGGTATTATCGTGCGGGCCCGACAGGGCTTTTAACATGTTTTATCGTTATTTAATCATTCCGGGGGATATCTAATAAGCAGAAAAAGGTTATTAATTAGTCCCGATGAATAATTAATCCCGTATGTGTAAAGAAAGGGGTTGCGGCGGGGTTTGGTTAAGTGGAATGCCAGGTGGACAAACCACTGTGGCACGAGGATTTTCCGAAGTTTTATTTGGAATTAAAACTTTAGTTTTATTCATATTTTTGTGTTAAACATACATATCGCATGTTTAAAGTTTTTTGTATATATGTTTTTATTATATGGTAACAAATAAACATTATTTAATTACCATAAGAGCGGGATTATAATATAAAGATATATTTAACCAAAGGGCTTGTGAAGCTGGGTTTTTAATGAATATTTGGGAAAATAATTACTTTGGTTAAACTATATAATAGAGGGGTTTTTTGGGGTATTTATAAAAAAGGAGTTATATACTTAGGATAGGGTATTTCATTAAGGATTTAGTAAAATAGAGTTAAACATTAATATGGCAAAGGACAAGGAAACTCAAAATATTTTTGCACATCTAAGAAAGTGAAAACTTTTGAAGTAAATTGCAATATCTTATCTTCAACACTTAAACTTAGAATAGCAAGTTATGATGAGGGATTTTTATGGAATTTTGCATGATGTTCCTAAGTAAAAGGGGATTTTACTTAGGACAAGGTTAAAGATGGATGATTATAATGATGGATTATCTCAAGTACTTAGGTCTTTTTTAATCATTAGGCCGAGGGTCCGGTCCCTCCAAAAGTCAAGGAAATGCCTTGAGCCCTTTTGATCTCCAAATACCTTAGTATTTTTGGGGAAATTAGTAAAACTTTTGAGGGGAAAGTGATGAGGGAAGTTAATGAGTTTGACTTTGCTTGCTGTGATTTTCCATTGTATTTCCTGCTTTAGTACTTATGATGAAGTAAAGGATAAAAAACATGTAGCAGCATCATTCATCAGATAACACTTTGCAGCACCATCTACCTACCCTATCTACTTAACACTACCATTTTCTCTTCTTTATTAGGGTGCATTTAGACTTGCAAACCCTTTTCAATCTTTTCTTTTTTTACATGATAAATCTATCTATTTCTACCCTTATTACATCCAAGGGCTCAGATTAAATTGTTGAGCACCTTTTATTCACTCTACCTAGCTACTTATCTGCCAAGATTAAACTGTTTGGCTAGATATTTATTCTCTAATCTACAACATGAAATTGAAATATGAGTAAGCCAAGTTTAAACAGTTTGACTTATTCATGAATTGTGGCAAAGGTTTGACAAGCTGCACACAATTTATTTATTACAAAAAATGAAATAGTAGTGGCATTTGGATTTGCACACTTTCCTTGGTCTATTTTTGCTTGAGGTTCATTTCTTTCTCTTTTTTGACCATTTTATTCTTCTTACCATTTGATCTTTCTTTTAGGGTATACCCTCTTTACATTTTTTAAATTTTTTGATTTTTTGGTTTTTCAAGAATATGGAACACCTTTGCTCAAGAAAAAGGTTTGAACATATTCCATAGTTCAATCAAGACAATCATGAAAAATGACACCTATTGGTATAGGAGTCTAACACTTTCCATATTTGCATTGTGCAACTTCTTGTTCCACCTCCTGAAGAGAGAGAGGACATAGTAGCATTTGATTGTGTTCTTCTTTGATGAGTTTGGGAATGAGTTGCAGAATTTTTGTGATTGCCGGCTGTCTGCTGACTTGGCTCTCTTGAACCACCGATTTGAAATGGGTTGTGAGTTCTTTTTCTATATCCTAATGCTCTTCAAGTCTTTCTCTGCTCTCAATTTGAAGAAAGCTTATCTTGTTGTGCATTCTTCGTCGTATAGCAGAGCGATGGAAAAACTTGGTGTTCCTTTCCCCTTCTTTTAGCCATCTTATTCTAGATTTTTGCTTCTAGAGTATCTCTTCTTGCTGCCGTCGTTCATCCAATTTTTTGAGGAGACTCTGTTCCTATGAATCCAAAATCTCAGTACGACCCTCTTGGATGATGCGTTGTTGAAGCTCCACCATTTTTTTCTCAAGGATATTTTGTTGTTGGAATATGTTCCCGAAGGTTGAGTGATTCCAAATTTTGATGTGAGTTTTAAGGTCCTTGAGATGTTGCTAAAATTGTAACATCTTGGAGCCTGCTGGTGGTGTGAAAGCGTGCCAGGCTGAGGTGACCATCTCCTTGAAACCTGGGTGGGTAAGCCAGAAGGCTTCAAAGTGGAAGGGTCTTTTGGTAACGTCGCCTGGCCTTGTCCATTTAAGAGAAATAGGCCAGTGATCGGACCCTGAGAGGGGCAAGATAGAGGCCTGAAAGTCTCATCCAACATGAATGGCGTTGTCTGATAGGAGAAATCAGTCCAGCTTAGAGGTGATCTGTTGTGAGTCATAGCGTTTGTTGTTCCAAGTATGACTACCATTGCAGAAGGGAAGATCTATTAGCCAGTTCTTTTGTATGAAGCTTTTAAAATGGATGCAATCTGAGTCTAATTTGGCATTCCCTCCTCTTTTCTCTTTAGATTTAGTGATCATGTTGAAATCCCCACCCATGATCCAAAGGGGGTGAGTCCTGTTAGATTTGAGTTGGTCTATTGTGTTAATCAGAGCTATTTTCCGCATGGAGTCTTGAGGAAAATAGACATTGGTGAGATGTCGATGTATTTTGGTCCCATGTATATGGAGGGCAGCCTGGATTAAGTTATGCACTGCATGTGCATCAGTGATTGAGAGCACTTGCAGATCCCAAGCTATGGCTAGTCCTCCTGAGGCTCCTGAGGCATCAATGACAATAGAATGTCATCCTGGATAGGCTTTGGAGAGAATGGGGCCGAGGGTATTTCTATTGCATTTGGTTTCTTACATGAAGAAGACCTCTGGGCTTTGCATTTGAATCATGTTTTTGATCATTCTATACTTTGAGGTGCTGGTTAGGCCCCTTATATTCCAAGAGTTGAGCTTCATTGAGAATTATTTTCAAGTGGCTGATAGAACTTAGTAAGTTTGGGGTATGTACCAGATTCCATGAGAATCTCCCCAATAAGGATAGTCCGTTGCAAATCTATTTTCCTACCTCTCTTTTTGGAGTCCTTGAAGATTTTTTTTTCCATCCCATTGTCTGCCTAGTTGAATACCCAAGGAATTTTGGTGTTGTTGAGCACGTGAGAGGACTACCTCTAGACTTTCAATCTGTCTGTCTGAAATTTTATCATAGTCCTTTTTCCTGCAAGCCTGTTCCAATGTAAAAATATCTAACTCTCTGATGTCAACACCTTCTAGTTCCTCCTCCATGTGACTAGCTTGGCTGCCTTCAACCCTTGAGCCATTGACATCCATATTGTTGGTCTGCCAGATAACGAGATCCGTAACAGAGTTGGTTTTGGTTGGCAGAAGGAAAGATTCAAGAGGAGGCCTCGTAGGCAAAGGGGGAATGGGTCAGTCCGAGATAGGAGCCGAGGCCGAAGGGGTCGATGGGTTAACAGTCTTATCGGGGTTCTCAGAATCCTGTTGAGAGTGGTTTGCAAGAATTTCGAAGCTATTTCTAGTGAAGGGGATGTCAGAAGCTTGGGTGGAGGGTTTGGATGGGGCTTTCTTGTGATGGCGTTTATGGGATTGGACTTTGGTGAAGTCCTCTGCATCTGAGTTGGTAGAAGGCACACTAGGTTTGCTGGGGGGAGGGTTGAGAGGGAAATCACAGAATAAATGGCCATGAGCATGGAATTTTCGGCAACGGAAAAGAACATGTTCGTAATCAATATATTGCAGCCATTCAAAGTCATCATGAAAAATACTTACTGAGTCTAGAAGTGCTTTTGCTAAATGCATGTAGACACAAATTCGGGCATATGAGGTATATCGCCTGAGCTTGGTCTTCTCTACTATCTTTATGAACTCCCCAAGTCTGTTACCGATGTCCCTTAAGGATTCTTCATCCCAGTATTCCAGGGGTAAGGAATACAGAAGAATCCAGACCGATGCCCAATTAAAATTCTCTTTATCAGGGTTAAATCGTTCGACCCAGTCGCAAAGATATAGTCCAGACGAGTTGAAAAATTATGGACCTTCGTCCAAGATGTTGTTCCTGTCTTCGATGCAGTTGAAGATGGAATTGAAGAAGCCTTTACGCCCAAGTTGTAGCGTAACACGTCCTTTTGGTTTCCATTTAGAGTTGATCCAACCATGCAGGGCTTTTTTAGTAGGCCAAAAGCCAACAAATTTTCCAATGAGTGCATGGTCCTTCATGTATTGAATCTGAGCATTGATGTGGTGGATTGGAAGCTCGATCTTGGGGCGTTGTGCAGCTATCGGCCTACAGGTGGCAGAGGTCGTTTTGGGCTAAGTCGCTCCATCCAGAGAATCTGTGATATTGTCTTTTTGTGCTTCTGGTGCGTTGCAATGAGTTTGGTGATCAGCGACAGAGGTCGTCGGCCCATTGACATTAGATGGCTTTTGCGCATTGACAGAGGGTTTCTGCGTTGTGTCAGAAGAAGGGATACGGAGCCATTGCAGTTGTGTGATGGGGGAGGCTTGTCCCCCCCTATGGAGGGTCCATTAAAAGTGGATCAACTGCTACATGGAGAAGCAGCCAAGCAGGAGCAGAGAGTGTTAGTGAGAGCGTCCGAACCAGAGCGGCGCCATCGTAGGAGAGCCCGAAACCCTAGCTCAGAGTTTTTACTCCTCAGTCCTCTAATGATCAATGTTCCTCCATGTAAATTTTTCTAAACATGATCATTGAAAATATTTGCATTCACATTCTCATTAGTGAATGAATTGAGATGTCATAAATATGTGTCTACTGAAGTACTGCATTCCTGGGCTTACCATATCTGTAAATCCCTTCTCCATCTATGGGAAAATTTTTGTATAAGGGATTCTCGAGAATCATAGATTCTTCATTGATTTCACCATCGTCCTTAGGATTATAAATTACGTACAATCTCATTTTATGAGTATTGATGGTTTTAGGGGTAGCAAAAAAAATTTCAAGAAGGTTTTCAAATGGGGTAGCAGTTTATGAAGTAGAGTTTATATATATATTTTTAAATACAAATTCCTTTAACTATTAAAGGAATGATATACATATGGATTTAATATAAGAAAAAAGGGTTGCAAATGTAGCTTCCACAAACAAATCTAGGAGTCAAACAAAGATCACCAACTCATGTAATGTTTACATGTCTTGTCCATGAAAGAGACTACAGAAAACTACCTAAGTAAATAAATACTAAGAATTGACCACACTAGTTACACAAGGAGGCTAGTCATGGTAATTCTCTAGGGTAGGGTTCTAATCCAAGATATGGGGATTGACACTAGGAAGCTAGATTGGGTCCACCCATCTATAGGAAGTTAAGGAAGCTTGACACCATATGGCCAAGGGATAACATCATTACCTGCTTCTTGCTTGGTGGACTATGTTGGAATTTTGGTAGCTCAAAGGAATTTTTGAGAGGTGAAAACCCACCAAAAGGAGTTGGTTGGGAAATTTACCCAAATATTTGGAGTTTCAACCCAAAGATGTGGGTTTGGACCCACGACAATTAATTATTTATTCTAATTTGAAAAATTTCATGATCATAAAAATTGTCTTCAAGGGGTATAGTGCCTTTTATTAATGTCACGTGAATAATTCTAACTGTAGACATCCTTCCTGTTTGGTATGTGGTGTACATGTATTAAGATATCAACTGCTTTCATCAAAATTTATTTATAAAGATCTTCAAGAGAGACACTTGCAACCTTTCTTGGCTCACTGAATTGTATCGGTTTGAGTTGTGTATACATATATACCAATCTTGACATTGAAATTATAGATAGAAGTTATACTACAAATCGTATCTTCTAAGGTCACTAAAAACTATAGCTAGATGATAAGCCTGGTGAGCCTTCGTTCTCGGTATCCTTTATTCTTAGAAATAATCTGGGGAATATCAGTTCCTATGATTAAATCCTTTTAATATACTTATGCTTAGGAGGTGGTCTTATGGTGACTGATGTCACATCTTATAGTCTTAAAAATACTATTTTCTATATCTATGCCTAGAATATATCACCAAATTTGATGTGTACTATAATATTAATGAAATACTTTCTCCAAGATGATGACATGAAGGAGAGTGATGGCTTAGTTTATAATTATTGGATTTATGTTTATTTTATGCATAAAATGGGTTTCAGTCCTCTTGAAATAACACAGACCATAAATTTATGAAACAACATATAATTCAAATATTTTGGAGTGATTCCAGAGCATGTCAAGTGTGCTCAGAACTTCGATATATAGATTAGACTAGGACCTTCATTGTTTTTCCTTAGGTTACCAAATTATCCTTTTGCTCCTCTAGAAAAAAAAAACATCTCTACCATTTGTGCTAGTGTATGTGCCCAAAATAATTGAGCCTTAAGCCTATATAATGTTATTTCCCCATCCAAAATAATCCCATGGAGGTCTCATTTATATGTAAAATAGATAAGTATAGCAATCTAACCCCTCACAAAAAAATTTATTTTCTAATTTCCTAAAATTAGTGTGTCCAGAATCCAGAACATAGATACCGTGTTTATTACAAGCATAACACCCTTTATGATTTGTATCATAACCTATACAATGTGTCAACGATATAATAATGGATCCATCTTTGGATCTTTGAAAAATTTTAGAATTTTGGCACACCATAAATTGGAATTTCTGATGCATCTCTAGATATTTATTAAAGCTATCTATATATATATATATATATATATATATATATATATATATATATATATAAGTAATCCAGGATACCTCTGCCTAGATATGATCATGTGGCTTGAAATGGAAGAATGACAGAGATGTGCCCTGGATTCCTCTTCTAATGGTTATTTTGATCCTTGATAAGTTTTGGGCACCCTGATTCGTTATTTGACACAAATATGATCGACTTTCTTGATGAATCGAGTATAAACCGTGACAATGTCAGCATCCCTATAAGCTCTCAAGACATTCGCATTTGAGGAATGAAATCTTCCAATTCATTAAATATCTTAGTTCACACCTGAAGTTTGATCAACCTACAATGGCATGTTTATTGTTTTGATATCCTACCTTGAATGACTAGTTATGATTGTACTAGAGCATACCTCTGATCAATTTAAGTAATGACCTAAGTGAAGACATGTGTTACTTTCACTTGGCATATTTATGTTGAAGAAGTGAAAGGGCATCAGAATTAAGATCTCATCATTTCCACAGTATTTGTGTTGTCAAGCAGTCTCACTGTATACAATAGATTTATCTTATTGCAGCAGTAAGCCTCAAGGTTCATCATTGCCCTACAGCATTTGCTTAAGACTATCATTGCAATGTTTTGATACAACACCCTTGTGACAATAACCTTTTGTATGAAAATAATCCTAAAGTGTTCATGATAGTCCTCTTATGGGCCTAACTGTAGTATACCTGTAGTGAGTAAGTTCAAAAGATCATACAGTTTCTCTAAGCACAAATATCTTCTAAAGTTTTCTGGCATGATATTATAGTCATTAACACTGTCTTGAATGAGTGCTTTGTAGAACAGGGCCAACAACCTAAAGGGATCCTAAAAGGCATCAACAAACATAAACCTTATGGTATACTGTTAATAGAAAGAAGCTTCAGAACAAAAAGACATCATCACACTCAAGGTATAATTCTCATTGACACATGCAAAACAGAGAATAGTAGGTAGGTTGCTTCATATGCATTTGATCAATGTATGATACTAGCTGATGTAACTTGACCAGAGACTTTAAGTTTGTTTGAACAGAGACGTTAGAGGGACCAATGAGAGTGATGATGACAATAATCAATAAGATAGTAAATACTTACTTGGAAATCCCTTGCCTTCAAAAAATATACATCTAGAAATCTCCAACACTATCATATTTCCTCATTCAACCAACCCATTCTATTCAAGTAAATAAAGTGTAGAATTGCCATTGCCTTTAAATCCCTTCACTTGTATAACAATTGGAAAATTCATTTGATGCAAAATACCTTTCCTTATCTAATTGAAGGACTTTAATTCTCTTCCCTAATTCATTCTCCATTCCCCTCTTAAGTTCTTGAACTCAACAAATGCAACAAACTTTATTATTAAGAAAAACATGTACATTTTCCTAAATATGTCAACAACAAGGAGAAAATGCCTTGCACTAGATATTGAAAGTGTCATCATGGGTCTACAAAGGATCACAATAGACTAATACGAAACTTCACATCACACTCCATACCTTTTCTTCACCAAATATCTTCCAACACTATTTTCAAGGCAAGCATGTTTCACATGCATCTTTCTCCTCCTAAACTGAACATAAACCACTAACCATCTTAGGTTTGCTCCAAAGGGAAGTTAAGGTGCTAATAACTTTGATTCCATAAAGAAATGCTATGAATATTAATACCAGATATCTAAGCACATGATTTTGCCACATCAACATCCATAAGCCTATACAACCCATTCTATTTTAGCACCGATGCAATCACCTAACCATTACCTTTATCTTTCACAAAATGCTTTTCAACACTAAATGAGGCCTCCAAATATGGACTCTATATTATTATCTCACTAATTGAGAGAAGATTTTTATCCATATCTGATCAATGGTATGTAATGCACATTCTCAAAAGTACAGTTCTTAACATCTAACAATTTCATTTGAACATCCCCACAATTTTCCGCAAAATGCACCCAACCAAACCCAATGACTATAGTTTCTATTTTGGATTTGGCTTCAACGAAGGTAATAAACCAATCCTTCTTGATGTTCATGTGATTTTAAACACCAAAATAAAGGAACCAATTACGTAAAGGCCTACCTCCCACCTAAGAAGAAATTTAAAAATATATATACTATATATGTTCTAGGGATCTTGCTGCCAGACTGTCATAGGTTTCCTAGCTGTGCAGGTGTTTATTACTGTTGTGAATTGTCTATGGCACTGAACTGGGATTGATTTTAATACAAATTTCAATGCTTAGTTTTTTTTATAATCCAGAGCCAATTCATCTCTTTGCCTTGTCCATTCTGGCCTCATTTCATAATTGAAAGTAAGATTAGGTCAAGGTTCATCCAGGGTGAAAATTGTTTCAGTCATAATTGACTTCATCACATCCACAGACAACTTGCCATTAATTGATCTCTGGCTAGATTTGTCATGCCTATAGAACAAGATGGTTATTTAAGCTATATTTGATTTGGACTTATAAGTTATAACTACCAGATTTGAAAATATGCATATACTGAAAATGTATCTCTCCTTGTACAAATTTAAAACAAGACATAATTTGTACAACAATACTAGGAGAGCATTAGCAAGTTTTAGCGTGGACCTCCTCTCCAATCAATGGATCTGTTAGGTAAATACAGGGTTCCACTGCTACTACTTGTGGGATTCTGCTACAAACAGATTCATGGAATGGCATGGGCATGACATGCGGAATGGAGTTTTTCTAATGGTTCTCTTCATGTTGATGGTTATAATTTTAACAGATTCAGCATGGTGGCTGCAACTGGCACATATTCCTTTCAATAAAAATATTTTGAAGGCATGAGAAGGAATAATATTTTGAAGAAGTGAAAATAATTTCACCTTATTAGAGTTACCATGCTAGGTCTTCCTTTAAGAGCTTCACAACATCAAATCATTTCCATAAATATGGCTATGTAAGAGTCGTGATGGTATTGTAATGTAAATTATGTTTCTAGCACCTAGATCGGATCCAATGTTTATCAACACTTTTTTAATATCATGTTTGCTTTTCTTACTGCTGCTGTTCATTTCAACCTTTATACGATGCAGAACAAGTATTTATGAAATAATAGCAAAGAACACTAGAAGATGCTTCCAAATGATTCTTGATTCTTAATGATTTAAGAACTTGGTAACTGCCTTGGTAACGCTTCATTTGACCATTTTGAGACAATTTTTTTTGTAGATAAGAATGGCAAAATGCGGGGACAACAAAGACACATGAGTTGGGCAAAGTTAAATTCCTTTCTTCTGTTTATTAATCATATAACTGAAAAATTCTATATTGGAAATCATCACATCTAAGAGAATGTTATAAGAATAACACCTTATGAAACCCTCCATCGTGTAAAATAACAATAATATCCTTTATTGATGGGAGTTAGACAATAGCAGGGAAAATAACACAAATATTCTCATTAGAAAGGATCCTGGGATTGGTAGCAGGGACTCACACATCCTTTCAAATCATCTCGTTCAGACTTTAAATGATCAAGGGTATTTCTACCTTCATTGGGTCTCAAATAGTGCTGGAATTTTTGGTATGAAAACTTGGAAAGATGTGAATGAACTTCACTTTTGGGATGACCTTGCACAGGAATGGTCTCACTACACAAAGTTGTTAAGACAATGTCTCATTTCTCTGTCATCTTTTGAGGATACTTTGGTTTCGTCTTGTTGTCCTTGACACCTGGGATGTCCTTTTTCCTCCTTAGATAAACTACTCACAAGTGTATTTGTTGCTCCAAAATACATTGTATACTCAGCCATAGTAGATCTACTTCTGACAGTGGATTTTCCCATCAAATCATTATACGATCAACTCCATATAAGATCAACAACTCACAGTGAATTATTTCTCTAATTCACTGTATATAAATCCTTTAAAAATAAACTTGCTCACACTCATTAGGTCCACCATCATGACTATACATTAGCCCTTAAATAAATGCTCAAAGCTCCTAGATCTCAGCCTTCTTGTCTAGATCTTGATTCCTTATTTCTTTCAGTGATAAGATACATGGTCAGTCCTTCTTGGATCTTTGTCCAAGTATACCAGACCCATAGAACCCTTCATCTAGACCATATATGCCCCTTTTCCACGTCTGATTTTCCACAACACTCTGTTCAGACCTTAAGCACTCTAGATTTCTCCTTCAACACCCTTGATCTGACCCTTGGAACCTCAAATATGATCATTGGTTTACCAAAGCTAACCCTCGAGATTCCATATCTAAATATCAACACCTTTGTCTTAGAAATGTTAGCCTTTAGGCCATATTAGGCCTTAACCACATTACGACCTTCTCTAATGCACACCAGGCTACTAATTTGTGCCTTGACCCTCTAAAATATGGCCTCTACAGACCTGCGGACAGCCTAACTATCCTACGACTCTTATCTCACTTTTTTTTATAGTCTTGAGGAGTCTCGGTCCCTTTCCAACTACCTTATAAGCCTTACGCTCTACCTACAACAAGAAAACTAGGGCTTCAACCCTTCTCCAATACTCAGAACAGAACACGGTTAGGTCTCTAGCTTCCACGACCTTGCCTTGGAAAACTTGGGTTGCTCGCAATAGTTTTCCACCTTCATTAGGGTTTGTTGCCTTATGAACAGAACTCGGCCCTCTTATGGCACGCTTAGTACAAGATGGATACATCTCTCTTTCACACGATGTGTCATGAGCCTCTTCTTAGATTCATTTTATACTTTCCCTCTGTCTGCAATGATATCTCGATCAAACTATCTCAGTGAGAAGCTCTCCATCTTCGTATCAAGGCAAACAATTGATAGAGAAGAGGATGATTATAACATCAATTGTTGAATCCAAACCTCATAGCTCCCCCTTAATATTGAGAAGGTAACTCTGCCTATAATGTAACCATATACAATTTTCTATTAATCCTAGGATTTTATAGCTCCCTCTGAAGCTTTGTTTTGGATGATCATCTAGCCTTTAATCATGTGCTATCCATACGAGAGATGAGACTTCCATGAGGCAATGATCCATGATAGGGAAGATTCCTTTGGATTTAGGTGACTATATCTGTATGGCTATTTATTATAGGATCTTATTCTTATCATGCTCGACAAGACATAGAATCTGTCATGTACCTTCTTCAGGACAGCTTAGATTTTGTGTAGATGAGTGTTTCCCCAAAACAGATTGTTCCATAGTGCCATGCACTTCTTTTCTTAGTTTATCTTTAAAATAGGGGGCTCCAAGTGTGTTACATTTAGGAAAAGTGATGTATTTTCTTTTACTAGTAGATCCCATGAGCTTCTTCATAAATAAAATTTAAAAAGATGAACTGTCCGACTGTTTTGTTCACAACAAGACTATAAAACAATGGTAAATTTACAAGATATTCAATATATTATCATGGCTTATGGACTAAAACAATAATGAAGTAAATTATGTTGAGATAGACATGCCATATATATAGAAGAGAGGATATAGCACAAGAGCATATGCTGATACAAACTACCAGAGATGTGATGCCATTACCATTACATTGATTCTCATTGCATTAGAATGAGTAGACTTGATCATTGGAGGGACATGTGGCCACAAATGAGCGACAGTGAGGAAGAGTGAGGATTATGTGATGATCATTAGAAATATGTCACTTCATAATGCAATCTTTTGTGTAATGTGGTGATGTCGCTTCAAATAGAGGTGGCAATGCCAAATGCAATGCTCTGGAAATTATATAATGATGTAGATAATAAGTCAGATCCAAAGCTCCAAAGATAGTTAGAGAACCTGTTGGTGTCTCATGTTTTGATAGTTTGGCAAATCAAAAGACAAGGCAACATCAGAACCAATCTTTAGAGATACAGTATCTAGTCCTCCTGCTCTCAGAGAGGGATCTCTCAAATTATTTGTTTTTGCAAAGGTTTATCTTGTGTGTTTTGAGTATTGGTTTTAGACTAGTTATTAAGTGCAAGTGTTTGTTTATTTTTTTGGTTGAATTGATACAGAAGAACCTAAAAGGTCTAGGAAAGATAGATAGAAAGGGAAATTTCAGTATCATTGGGCAATGGAGTCAAAAAGAGGTAGTGAAAAACTTATCAATGGATATGGGATATCAGAGGGAAAATATAACTTGGCCGTAGAATCCTTTGGTTTTGGAATGAGATGGACATCAATGATTTGGAAAGAGAAGTTTAAATCTCAACAGAGGGAAATTGAAAACACTACTTGAACAATAAAGAGCTATTTGATAGACAGGGCTAACCATGAATTCTACAAATCACACTTCAAGCAAATAATGACTTCAAAATAACTTTTAAAATGAAATCTAAGATTCAGGGAAGACCCTATTTCCTCAAAGATTTTATTTCAAATGACTTAGAAAACATAAAATATTCACTGATAACTATGATCATAGAAGAGGGAACACATAAATACATCTATGATCACAACTATAAAGACCTTTAATCCAACTGTTCAAGCAAGGACAAGGGGTAAGATCAGAACAGACCTCCTAGACTTACTGTAAACAAAGAAACTTCAAAGGGAGACTTCAATAACATTCTTTAAGTGGCAGTAGACAAGCAGGGAGAACCATAAATCATGCTGAAACCAACTGTTCGAACTATTAAGGAAATAAACAAGCATGAGGACTAAATAGAGAGATTAAAGACTCTAAAATACCTCAGCAGAAGAAAAGATAAAACAGTGAAGGATAAACATGTCTAAGGTGCTTCCAGGAGTCATTTCTTAGCCTAAAAATTTCATCCTACTGTAGTAAGAATTTATGGAACAAAATGAAAATAGGGGAAAACATTAAACAATTCAGAATACTTCACCAACAACCAAGCTCATGGATCCAATGATAGAGCCTTCTCAAGAACAAGCATGCAACAACATCATCAGGGCTTCCAAGACTTCAATTTATTCTTTAACTTCAACAGACTATGTATTATTTCAGAGAGTTTCAGTATTACGCTAGTAATCAAAACAACCAACAACTTCTCATCTTCTACAGAAGTATTTATAGAAGAATGAGGAGGTGAGATCTGATAAAAGATCTCCCAAGATAATTAATACAGTCTTAATGGCGTCTCAGCCTTTGAGGGGCTTAATGGAGAAGTATACAGATGTTCTGTCTGTATTAATTGTTTTACATTTAAGATTAAGCTCGGTGGGAACTTTTGTTGACTTTTGAGGTTCTGTGTTATGTTATAATAACTCTGCAGATATTTAAGCATTAAAATCTTTTGGTATAATTGATTGTTCGGCTGTGTTGAGGCAAATATCTGATTTGATCAATAACTTCGGCCTCTATTTGAATGCTTTGAGGCACAGGTGGATTTGAGGTAGCTGAGAGGATTCAATTGGCCTCAGGTGTGGAGTTCGAGGCCTTTCTGTCTGATAATATACTCGTGATTTTCTTTAACTGTGTCATTAGGGGAATTTTGAGGTCTAAAATGGGCCTCCTAAGGAAAATGTACAATCAAAATTCACTTTATGAGAACCAATCACATTTTAGGGGATAACATCATCCCTAATGGTTGAGGTGGCATTGCTTGAGTTAAAGGTACTTACTTGTCACATTATCAATGGTGGATAAAAAATCATGGTTAACCATGGTAGTGCTCTAAGTACTTTTAAAGTCAAAGTAAAGCACTCATAATAAATGTCATTTCACACTTTTTGAATAAAAATATATTATTGTCATTTCATATTTCTTGAAAGAAACAATGCATATCCATATACATTTATTATATTATATTATATTATTTTTATATAGTATATTAATTACATGTTATTATACAATTTAAATAATATAAATTTTAATTAATAACATATAATATAATTAAGAATTTATAAATTTATATTTATATTTTATTTTAAGTTATCTAAGTTCTTATTTATAATCACATCAACACAAATTTTTTATTAGTTTTATTTTGGTACAACTTTTGAATTGAATTTAACTATGGTTACATGGATTGTGGTGCAAAAAGTGAATTGAAAACTCATAAATATTATTTTATTGGTTTAGCTATTATTTTATTATTCTTTAGGAGGCCCATTTTAGACCTCAAAATTACCCTAATGGTTTTAATTTGGAGGATTAAACTTTTGATAATTGACTTTAGTCATAATCCATTAAACTGTATAATCCATGCCTAATCCTTCTTTTCTATTGTGTTTGGGTCTTCGAAACTGATACTCTTTAATTTGATTTAATTCTTTGTGGCTTGTTGATGTGCAGGGCCACACTCGGCTCGTGAGGCATCAATGCCCATGAAGCATTGACGAGACGTGGAAATTGAACCCATGGATGACTTTCCTTTAATGAATCAAAGGCGTGAGAATCGTCATTCCTAGCCTTCATCTTTTTCTTCAATATAATGGAAAACCATTAATCACCTGCAAAAACATAAAATATTCAAGAAATCCTATGATTATTGGGTAAAACTGCTTAGAAGGCTACGGGGAGGAGCATGGTCGTTGGATGACATTATCTAACGGTGTAGATCTTTTCGCGGACGTTAAAACAAAGGAAGAGGGATAAATAAGTCAGAACCGTTGATCGCACAGAGATCAACAATGGGGATTACGCATTAAAATCCTCTTGGTGGAAGGCAGAGGGCAATGAAACCATGAGGGAAAGATCTAGGACCGTCTGATTTGGACACGTGGACGGTCCAGATCCAATTGGAGGATCACAATCGGCGAGGGAAAAACAAATGTTAAAAACTCACCTGATGAAAAGATCTGATGCGATAAAATGTAGACCGTCGATCTGTAGATCAGATCGACGGTGGGAGATGCATCGGGAGATCGCAATCGGTGGTTTTGAATAAAAAATTTTAAACGAGCCAACAGAAAAACTCTGATGCGATGATTTTGGGGCTGTCGATCTGCAGATCAGATCGACAGTGGAGGATGGATCGGGGACCGCTGATCAAAGGTGGCATGAAATGGAGATGCGCCTAACAAAAAATCGTGATGCGATATTGCGCGGGCCGTTTGATCGGATCAATGATCAACGGTAGAGATGGTTTGAGATATGCGCCGGCGGAAAACTCTTCAAACCGTATGAAAAACCCAAAAATTTAATATATTCAAAGTTTATATGCATCGGGGCGGGATATATATTTATAATATGGCTTGGTGCCTCTCTGTGGGGCCTTGGTCTTTGTGAAATGTAATATGCCTGGGACCTATATAAGAAGGCCAATCGCAATCGGAGGTTGGGCTCAGTCTTTCAATCTACCCATTCGACTTTAAAAAACATAACTCCAATGCATTTAGACCAAAACTTTGGGTAAGTGGGTTTTCTGATACACAAAGGAAAATAATGGATCGGAGATGAATTTTCATAACGACTTCACACTCGATTGCAAGCCTACGGGTCACACGGACTGATAATATGATCAGGGGCTTAGTACAAGGGGCCAATCGGTATCGAGGTTTTTGTTTAACACAAACAAATGCGCTCTGTGATTTGCTCCGATGCGATAAGTGCTTGGGACCCTTAGCACTTGGTTCTAGCACTGGGGCGCATGGAGGGGAAGTGGTTTAAGACTTAGCCTGAGGGGTTTAAGTCTGTGGTTTAAATAAAAACATCGATTTTTATTGGTTTTCAAAGGGATTTGAGGGTTTCGGTAAAGTCTAAAAATGAGTTTTAGACTTTGTGAATGGGATTTTCATGAAGGAAGAAGGAAATCATGAAAAATAGAGGAATTTTGTGGGGGAAAAAAGGGGATCAAAATGAAGGTTAGTTCTTTGAGTGGAGGAGCGGGGAAAAGGGATTTTGCAGTAGTCCTTTCTCTATGAAAATGGCAGATTTTCAAAAATTGAAAAGGGAAACAACAGTGACGATTAACCAAAGGATAGAACATCTTCAGAAGACTTCAAGCACCAACAATTTTGGTAAATAAATTTTTTTCTTGAATGTTGTCCAAAATAATTTAGCCACCACTTGATATGACAAAATTTTATAGGTGGTTAACAGTGGCTCCACTTGGGGATGGTGCCTTCTTGAAGGCATCAAGAATTTCAGACTTGCATTCTCTGGAGACCGATCAATGCCTTATCCATTGGGCTGCCTTTCTTCATTTGGATGGTCTTCTTTTGCTCTGAAAATATTAGCAGACATGAAAAATAATGGAACTTCATCAACACCATCTTTCTACCCACCCAATCCTATTGATCTAACATTTTTTCTTCTTTAGAGTGCACTTGGATTGGAAAAATCTCTTACAACATTTTATTCTTTTGAAAGCATAAAAATAATCTATTTCTACTTCTTATGTCTCCATGAACTCAGATTAAATAGTTGATTTCATATGTTTCTCTACCTAATCTACTAATTTGTTAGGATTAAACAGTCTAACAGATTTTGATTCACTAACTTCTAAAACAGAAATTTAAAAAACATACAAGTTAGGATTGGACAGTCTAACTTGATGCTGATCTATGGCATAAAATAACAAGTTGCACATAGATATTATTTTGTAGAAATTCAAATCAAAATGGAAGGCTTTAGGTCTAAAATTTTAAGCACTTCCTTCATCTTTTTTCAGCTCTATTTTTACTTCTGTTTGAGTTGTTCTTTTCTTGTTTTCTGGTTCATATTTTAAGCTAATTAGAACCAGTTTTTACCTCTGTTTTGACTTAGAATTTGAAATAGATTGGAGTCATTCTTCTCTTTGAGAACTAAGGTTCAGATTTTGAGCATGTTTGAACCTTTAATTTCTAACGTAATCTACCTACTGATAAGCCAAGATTAAGCTGTTTGGAAAATCGAAATCACTAACCTATCCACAGTCAATTTAAAACTAATTAGCCATGATTAGGATGTATGGCTAACTAGAAGTGTGTTTTTTAGTAGTGGCATTTGAGCTTTCACACTTTCAGATTTTGCTTCTCTTTTTTGTATGGGGCTGTACCTTTATTGTTTTTACAATCTGCCCTCTTTTCTTTCTTTTATTGTTTTTGTATTTTTATTTTTATAACTTTGAATGCAATGTTCAAATTATGATATCTACAATGAAAAAAGAAAATTCTTTGAAACTCATGATTCCTGGAAGAAGTAATGCTTTAGCATCCTGCCATTGATAGGACCTCCATACAGATCTTCTCCATTCAATTCTTTCAAGAAAAAAACATTGTGACCCCTCTCAACATGAACAATATAGGGGCCTTTCCAAAAGTTCTCAAACTTTCCATGTTTTCCCTTCTCTTCTCTTCTGGAATCCCATTTAAGAATAACATTTCCAACTTGGAAATTGTTTGCCTTAGTCATCTTATGAAATATTTTCTTTACATTTTCTTGGACTAACTGCGTCCTTTCCTAGACTTCTTCTCTAGTCTGTTGTAAATGGATGGTTTGGTTGACTCTCCTCTGCATATCATTCTCTTCAACCTGCAATTCTTGAAGGAGCTTCATGACTGGAACTCCTAATGAGGTGGGAAAAACTGCATGCATTCCATAGACCAGCTAATAGAGGGACATATTTATTGACTTCTTTGTAGTTAACCTATCAACCCATAAGGCATGAACCAACTTACTGTGCCATGATTTATGATTCTGTTCCAACAGCTTTCTAATGATATTGATGAGGGTCTTGTTGGAAGATTCAGCTAATCCATTTCCTTGGGAATAGTAGGCAGCGGAATGGCCCAAGGTTATGTGGTATTTGTAACAGAAATCAACCATCTTCTTAGATTTAAAAGCAGCAACATTTTCTGTTGTGATTTTTCTGGGACAACCAAATCTGGATAGGATATTTGTTTCAAGAAACTTGATAATGACAGATTCATTAGTATTCTTGGAAGGTATGGCTTCTATCCACTTGTTAAATAATTAAGTGGCTGTGAGGACCCACTTATGTTGAGCTGAGGAGGATGGGTGAATTTCCCTAATGAAGTCTAAACCCCATTGTTGAAAAGGTGCCTCAACTCTGATAGGATGTAATGGTAAGGGAATGAGTTTTCTTTTTCCATAAAAAATTTGACACTTATGGCAAGACATGACCAAATTTTGAGTGTCTAGGAAAAGGGTAGGCCAATAGTAACCGGATCTAAGAGTTTTGTTTGTTGTGGCCTTCCAGTAGAGGTGTCCTCCATATTCTCTGTCATGCAACTCATGCATGATTTTCCGTGCATCATCTTCAAGTAAAATTTAAGCAAAATTCGAACAGCATTTTTCCAATATAATACCCCATCTAAGATGCAATAACTTAAAGCTTTTTGTTTCAAAAATTTGGCTTTAGTTTTAGACAAAGAAGGAGGGGCATTAAAATATAAAAGCACATAAATAATGTCATCATACCAAGGAGAATTCATAAATGTTTCTTCAATGAAAGGAGCAATAGATTCTTCTATTTCTTCCAACACATCTACCATATTTGTATCTAGTGCTTGGAAGTTAGACTCAGCCATAAGTTTTTCTAATCCTTGCCCTTTAACTAGTTTGGTGGGCTTGATTTCTAATTCATACTCAAGAATAGTTGCAATCCCTTTTCCCCTTTTACCATCAGGGTCTTGACTTAGAATGTCCTTGACAACAGTATGTGGAACAAAAGAAATTATGTGATTGTAATTCTTTCCAATGAAAGATTGTAATTCTTTGAGGCCTCTTGGATGGATGATCTGCAATATGCCATCTATCCTTGTGGGGTCTATTTTGATTCCCTCTTCTGAAATTATATGGCCAATAAGTTTACCTTCTTGGAGACCAAAGAGTGTTTTCTTGGGATTCAATGACAAGCCAAATTTCCTACACTTCTCAAAAACTTTCCTCAAGTGAATCAAATTCTCTTCATCAGTTTTTGAGAATATGGTTATTTCATCAAGGTAAATGATTATGAAATAGCCAATATCTTCAGAAAAGGCTATGTCCATGGCACTTTGGAAGGTGGCCCCTGCGTTCATCAATCCGAAGGGAATTTTGACAACATAAAGGTGCCCCAAGGTGTAGTAAAAGCAGTTTTGATTTGATCACTTAGGAGCACTAACACCTGGTTGTAACCCGAGAACCCATCTAAGAGGGATATCCTTTTGGACCCAACTACCCTTTGAAGTATATGGTCCATTTTGGGTAAGGGGTAGTTGTATTTTAGAGAGGCTCTGTTTAAATTTCTGAAGTCAATACAGAGCCTGATTTCCCCTATCTTCTGTCTAACAGAAAATAAGTTTGATACCCATTCTGAATATCTAATGGGTACTATGATCCCAACATCATGCATCTTTTCAATTTCTGCCTTAATTAAAGGGAGTAAAAGAGGGTTTATTCTCCTTAGCTTTTGTTTGAAATGCTTTTGATTTTCTTTGAGAGGGATTTTTTGCTGAATGATGCTAGTATCATATGATTTCAGGTCTTTGTATCCCCAAGAAAAAACATCTTTAAACTCTCTGAACAGTTCTATGTATTGCAATTTTATGTGAGCTGGGAGAGTGCTGGACAGCTTAATCATCTTGGGTCCTGTTAGACTGCCTATGTTATGTTCTTATACATCTGTTTCCATAGGCTCCATTCTCGGTTCTTTGGCTACATCGTTAAAATCAAAATGGTGTTCTAAAGGTGTCAGACCTCTTGGAATTTTATCATTCTTGCATTGTAAAACTTCCAAGTCTTCTTGGTCTATGTTGTCAATTATCTATGCTTCAAAAGGATTCTCATAATGATTTATATCAACAAAATAAGTCATTTCAACTTCTGTGATTTGTTCAATATATAAACAGTTTTCTTTGTGGCTTGTTTCTGATATTGGTATGTTGAAATCGTTTTCTGATTTCAAGAAATCATTTATGTTCTTGTCAGAATCAAACACTTGCCAGTGATATTTGTTATCAGGCATAGCAGATTTGTATTTTACCTTAATGCTAAGCTGTTCATTTATCTCAGGTATTTGGCATTTGCTGGCATTGAAAGCGAGTTCATTTGCTAGATGATTTAGTGCTCTAGGAATGAAAATAAGTTCATACTTTTCAAAGGTTTTCAATAAATCAAGGGCAATGTTTCGATATTCCCTAAGCCATGGATTTCTAGCTGAGTATTCTCCTTTGATTTTTCTTATGATAAGTTTAGAATCTCCTAAGATCGATATCTTTTGGGCTTCTAATTGTTTAAGAAATTGTAAGCCTAGGAGAAGTGCTTCATACTTAGCAATATTGTTAGTGCATGGGAAATCTAATTTATATGAAAAACTCTAATTCGTATTTTGAATCCAAACACCTACCCCTACACTTGTTTTATTATAGGATCCATCAAAGTTTATTGTCCAAAGTAGATTTGCTTCATTTTCATTTTCTTGTTGCTGTTGATTTTCAATGTTTTGAATTTGATTCAAAGGAAGATTTGATCATTCTGGTGAACTGATTGGGTCTATGTTTTCCTTATCTTGTTGATTACATTGATCTTCGTTGCATAAGATAAAGGAATTTAAACTTGATTGAATGTTATAAATTGGAGAGTTGTTCGGTTTGTCTATGTTGCTCACCATGAACTTCATGTGAGATTCCCTGTATAGTCTTCATTTTTGGTTAAAAACAGGGATGGTGGCATAAGACATGTCCATTTGAAGGCTTCCCTGAAGTTTGGCTCCCCGTGATCTTGATAAGAGCATGGCATACTTGGGGGGAATGTCAGCTACAACTATGTCCATTACTAGACTCCTAGCAGGGATTTGAGCTAAGTTAACACATAAATCTTTTATTAAACCCAAACATTTGACTCTGCTTGAGTCAAAAGAATACAAATATTTGTATGGTTTAGTAATTTCTAAGCCTAAGATTTCCATTACTACCTTGGGCATTAGATTGTGTGAAGCCCCAGAATCTAGCATGGCATTGTGTAAAATTTTCTCATGTATGTTCAAACTAACATAGAAGGGAGGGACAGCCCCTTCTTGGTATTTTCCTTCAACTTCTGGACCAAACAAAAACTCGGTTTTGTCATCTGTCAAGTTTAAGGTGTCAGTATCACTTCCTAGGTTCAAAGCTTTTAAAACTTGGTTTTTGTATACTTCTTGGGTTACTAGTTCAGCTAGGGGGATGGTAATTTTTATCTTGGAAATCTCTCCCTCAAGGCTGAAAGGAACAATTTATTTGTTCATATTTACATCTATTTTTTCAATTGAATTCCTTTCAGTAGTTTTGATTTGCTGAACTTTGTTTGGACTGGTAATTGGGATAGTTTTGTTAGGACCACTAGCTGAGGTGCTAGGAGTAATCTGTTCAACATTTGGCTGGCTGTTTTTCTCTTTGTTTAAATCTGGTTTTTTAGCCAAAATGATGGGTTTGTCTGCTGTCTTCTTAGGTTGACTTTCTATGTTTTTCTTGATAGCAGTGCTAGTGTTCTTATTTTTTGAATTGTCTACGTTCCCCTTACTCCTAATATCATATTGTTTGTGTACCTCCATGATTTCATTTTCAAACCTCATTCTATAATCATCAGAATCTTCATAGGTGTTTGTACTTTGATCATAGAAGAAACCTTGTTCTTCCTCAGTGAGGAAAACATCATCCCCACTGTCTGATCCAATCAAGTTCACATGAGCTTCTCCCAACCTTTCCATCTCTCTATCTTCCTCGTATTGATTCACATAGTTTTGTTAGAAGGGAGGTCTAACCTATTGGTCACTTTCTTTTTGCTTATCTTGATTGTTTTCTCTTCTATAATTCTGATTTCTATTTCTGTTTTGGTTATTTTGAGGTTCTCTTGGTGGCACTCTATCATTTAAGTTGATCTTTTCAAGCATCCTCTCCATCACCTTCACTAGGTTGTCAATTTTTGTGTCAGAAGTTGAGGTTGAGGGTAGTAGGTCATCTTTATAAGTTACCCTCTTCTCTAATCTCAACCTATTTATTTTCTCAATTATGTTTGCTTCTATGCTCACAGCTCCTTTCTGCATGTCTTCTAAGGTTAAGTAATATCTCTCCCTGAACTGATAAGTCATTTCAGCATCAAGGCCTTTGTGATACCTTACCAAGGCCATGCCTTGAGGAGGTTTCATGTGAGGTGGAAGAGCATTATAAACGTTGTTCAACCTAGTGGAATAGTCATGAACACTCTCCCCTTGATTTCTCTTAAGGCTGCTATACTCCGCTAGTATTTGGAGAGGGTTCTTTTTGAGTTCCCATTTTTTGATGAATGTTTGATGCAAAGCAGGGAGATCATTTATGCTGTTAGGAGGTAAGTTCTTAAACCATTTCTTTACATCTCCTCCTAAACTTTGGGCGAAGATCCTCATCTTCACAGTTTCTTATTCTATCTCCATGTAATCAAATGCATCTTCCAAACTATCTACATGATGCTAAGTTGTTGTAGACTCTTTTCCAGTGAAGTGAGGGATTTTGGATTGGTAATCATTTGGTAAGGGAAGTAGAGGTCATGGTAACACTAATGGGGCATACCATGTTGCCATGGCTAGAAATAAGGGTGGATTTACGAGAGGTGGATTTACAGCAGTGAAAGTGGGCTGAACAGGAGTGTTTTGCACAATGGTAGTATGGATTGGAGTGGAAGAAACACTTGGGCCAGAAAACTGATTTTGAGCAAATTTGTTATCGAAAAGGCTAAAGTGATGAAGAAGCTGGGAATCAGGAGGAGTGGAAGGTGAGGCTTCTCTATTGAAGCTTTCTTGCAAATCTGCAATGTCAAGATCAGTTTGGTTTAAATCACCTTGAGATCTAGCTCTAAATATGTTCTTTGTATGATGTAAATCAAAGTGTAAATCCTCTAAGACAATAAGGTTTTCAGGGAAAGATTTTGTTCTTAAGAGTCTCCTATTAGCAGCTGATTCTCCAGATTTAGAAGTCTGCCACAGAATTATCTCTGGATTTTCAACAATTAAAGGAGGATTTGGGTCTGGATGGGATCTAGTGTTGATCCTATGTGAAGCCAGACTGTTTTTCAAAAATGAGAGAGGTTAAAGTTTTAGGGATTGTTTTTGGGAGTTTTACCTCTCACGATGTCTTATCTAGTATGGGACTATGCTTCTAAACTTCTTCAAGGCTGGTTAACACAGTCCTAAAGAGAACTAGGGGCCTAGATGAGTAATAGGCCTAATAGGGCTAATGGAGTCGCCAGGTGGAAACTATTTAGCTTCTATGAAGGTAAAAATGGGATGGTTCCACCACCATGTTTATTATGAAGCCAAACTGAAATGTTTTTGGGTTTTCCTAAGTTCTTAATCCTATGGGTTAAGAGAGTGTCCTAAATCTGATTTAACACTTAGCTAAGGTGTTTAAACATACAGAGTTCACTCTTATGGCTTGGTAACTGGTTCCTTCAAGGTTTGATATGGTCTTACGGGAATCCTAAGGGTTACTTAGTTTTTCACTAATTTAATTAAGTCCTATCATGATTACCATTTTGTTAGGTAGTGCTTGAAGAAGGTTACTTATGTTATACTGGACAGGGAATGTTTTGTTTTAAGGATTTACTTAGTGTCCCACCGTGATCGCCATTATGTTGGTGTGAGTGGTGGGATAAGTCCAGAAGGTGTTATTTATCAAGTTAAGGGCCTAAAGAGTTTTAAGAAGTGTTTTCAAACCACTGTATTCTCAGTAGGTCCCACCGTGATCGCCATTATGTTGGTGTCTCGTTTTTGGATAGTTTGGAAAATCAAAAGACAAGTGAACATCAGAACCAATCTTTAGAGTTACAGGATCTAGTCTTCCTGCTTTTAGAGAGGGATCTCTCAATTTTTTTTTTTTTCAAAGGTTTATCTTGTGTGCTTTGAGTATTGGTTTTAGACTAGTTATTAAGTGCAAGTGTTTGTTTATTTGTTTGGTTGAATTGATACAGCAAAACCTCAAAGGTCTAGGAAAGATAGATAGAAAGGGGAAATTTCAATTTCATTGGGACATGGAGTCAAAAAGAGGTAGTGACAAACTTATCAATGGATATGGGATATCAGAGGGAAAATCTAACTTGGCCACAGGATCCTTTGGTTTTGGAATGAGATGGACATCAATGAATTGGAAAGAGAAGTTTAATTCTCAACAAAGGGAAATTGAAAACACTACTTGAAAAATAAAGAGCTATTTGATAGAGAGGGCTAACCATGAATTCTACAAATCACACTTCAAGCAAATAATGACTTCAAAACAACTTTTAAAATGAAATCTAAGATTCGGGGAACACCCTATTTCCTCAAATATTTTATTTCAAATGAATTAGAAAACATAAAATATTCACTGATAATTACGATCATAGAAGAGGGAACACCCAAATACATCTATGATCACAACTATAAAGACCTTTAAGCCAACTATTCAAGCAAGGACAAGGGGTAAGATCAGAACAGACCTCCTTGACTTACTATAAACAAAGAAAATTTAAAGGGAGACTTCAATAATAGTCTTTAAGAGGCAGTAGAAAAGCAGGGAGAACCATAAATCATGCTGAAACCAACTGTTTGAAATATTAAGGAAATAAACAAGCATGAGGAATAAAGAGCGAGATTAAAGACTCTAAAATACCTCAGCAGAAGAAAACATAAAACAGTGAAGGATAAACACGTCTAAGGTGCTTCCAAGAGTCATTTCTTAGCCTAAAACTTTCATCCTACTATAGTAAGAATTTATGGAACAAAATGAGAACAGGGGAAAACATTAAACAGTTCAGAATACTTCACCAACAACCAAGCTCATGGATCCAAAGATAGAGCCTTCTCAAGAACAAGCATGCAACAACATCATCAGGGCTTCCAAGACTTCAATTTCTTCTTTAACTTCAACAGAATATGTATTATTTAAGTGAGTTTCAGTATTACGCTAGTAATCAAAACAACCAACAACTTCTCATCTTCTACAGAAGTATTTATAGAATAATGAGGAGGTGAGATCTGATAAAATATCTCCCAAGATAATTAATACAATATCAATGGCTACTCGGCCTTTGAGGGGCTTAAACGAGAAGTATATAGATGTTCTATCTGTATTAATTGTTTTACATTTAGGATTAAGCTCGGTGGAAACTTTTTTTGACTTTTGAGGTTCTGTGTTATGTTATAGTAACTCTGCAGATATTTTAGCATTAAATTCTTTTGGCAGAAATGATTTTTTGGCTATGTTGAGGCAAATATCTAATTTGATCAATAAATTCAGACTCTTTTTGGATGCTTTGAGGCATAGGTGGCTTTGAGGTAGCTGAGAGGATTCAATTGGCCTCAGGTGTGGCGGTGGAGGCCTTTCTGTCTGATAAGACACTCATGATTTTCTTTAACTGTGTTTTAATTTGGAGGATTAGACTTTTGATAATCGACTTTAGTCGTAATCCATTAAACTATATAATCCATGCCTAATCCTTCTTTTCTGCTATGTTTGGGTCTTCTACATTGATACTCTTTAATTTGATTTAATTCTTTATGGCTTGTTTATGTGCAGGGACGCACCAGGCTCGTGAGGCATCAATGCCCATGAAGCATTGACGAGACATGGAAATTGAACCCATGGCTGGCTTTCCTTTAATGAATCGAAGGCGTGAGAATCGTCATTCCCAACCTTCAAATTTTTCTTCAATATAATGGAAAACCATTAATCACCTGCAAAAACATAAATTATTCAGGAAATCCTGCGATTATTGGGTAAAACTACTTAGAAGGTTGCGGGGAGGAACGTGGCCATTGGATGGCATTATCTAACGGTGTAGATCTATTCACAGAGGTTAAAAGAAGGGTAGAGGGAGAAATAAGTCAGAACCGTTGATCACGCAGAGATCAATAGTGGGGATTACACGTTAAAATCCTCTTGGTGGAAGGCGGAGGGCGATGAAACCATGAGGAAAATATCTGGGACCGTTCAATCTAGACACGTGGATGGTCTAGATCCAATCGGAGGATCACAATCTGCGGGGGAAAAACAAATGTTAAAAGTGCACCCGATGAAAAGATCCGATGTGATCAAATGTAGACCGTCGATCTACAGATCAGATCGATGGTGGGAGATGCATCGGGAGATCGCAGTCGGTGGTTTTGAATAAAACTTTCTAAATGAGCCAATATAAAAACTCCGATGCGATGATTTTGGGGCCGTCGATCTGCAGATTAGATCGATGGTGGAGGATGGATCGGGGACCGTTGATCGGAGGTGGCATGAAATGGAGACAAACCTAAAAAAAATTCGCGATGCGATATTGCGCAGGCTGTTTGATCGACTCAATGATCAACGACGGAGATGGTTTGAGATATGCGACAGCAGAAAACTCTTCAAACCATATGAAAAACCCAAAAATTTAATATATTTAAAGTTTATATGAATCACGGCGGGATATATATTTATAATATGGCTTGGCGCCCATTTGCAGGGCCTTGGTCTTTGTGAAATGTAATATGCCCGGGGCCTATATAGGAGGGCCAATCGCAATCTGAGGTTGGGCTTAGTATTTCAATCTACCCATTGGAATTTAAAAAACATAACTCTAGCACATTTAGACCAAAACTTTGGGTAAGTGGGTTTTCTGATACACAAAGGAAAATAATGGATCAGAGATGAATTTTCATAACGACTTAGCGCCCGATTGCGGGCCTACGGGTCACACGGAATGATAATATGATCGGGGGCTTAGTACAAAGGGCTAATCGGAATTGGGGTTTCTGTTTAACACAAACAAATGCATTCTGTGATTTTATCCAATGCGATAAGTGCTTGGGACCCTTAGCACTTGGTTCTAGTGCTGGGGCATAGGGAGGGGAAGTGGTTTGAGACTTAGCCTGAGGGGTTTAAGTCTGTATTTTAAATAAAAACATGGATTTTTAATGGTTTTCAA